>JACMZG010001908.1:63266691-63664191 GCA_018340805.1 Microvelia longipes | reverse complement strand
GTAAAAGTTACCAGAACCTTTATGTTGAATAGTTCCGTGGAGGTTCATCTCTCCAGACTGATATTTCTTTAAGTACCATACATTACGACGAAGTTGTTTGTGAGAGTCGTTCGTTTCTATGAGATAGGATCTAGGGAATAGTTCCTTTACAACTGTTGCCAATTTCCATTCTCTGTGCTTTACTCTGTAAAGAACTACTTCTCCTACAGAAAATTCAGGGCATAGTTTAGTAACTTTTTCTCTTGAGTTTTAATTTTAGTGAGTTGTTGTTTCACTTGAGGTAATATTTCTGGTTTTAATTTCTGATCTAAAGTAGGCAATGTAGTGCGAGTTCTTCTTCCCATCAGCCTCTGAACAGGTGACCCAATGTTTTCTCTGGGTGTGTTGCGAGATAGTAAAAGTGCCATTTGTAGGTCAGACTTTTCTTTGTCAACACGCTTGAGCAGGAGTTTGGCTTCTTGCACATATCTTTCAATCAATCCATTGGACCTGGGAAACAATGGACTTGATGTTCTATGTTCGAAAGTCCATTCTTTACAGAAGTCTTTAAACTCCTTACTGGAATATTGTGGACCATTATCAGACAATAGGATATCAGGTATGCCATGAACACTAAACCAACACTTTAAGGCCTTTATGACAGAGTGACTAGTTGTGGTGGATAATTTAACAAAATCAAAATAACCTGAGTAACTATCTGCAATTACTAAATATTGTCCTCCTTTGTAATCAAATAGATCTGTACCCACAATAGACCAGGGTCTACTGGAGGGTTCTTGAGTATATATTGGATTTTGGCAATTGTGTTTGCTAGTTTTCTGGCAAATTTTACATGCCGGGACATATTTCGTAATATCTAAAGCCATACTAGGCCAGAAAACATAGTCTCTAGCCAGTTGGATTGTTTTCTCAACAGATTTATGACTTAAGTGTAAAGCCTTCAGTACTGTAGGTCTCATATTATAAGGAATAAATATTTTTGTACCTTTACAAATGATGTTATCGTAGATAGCAAGTTGGTCCCGGAAGTTCCAATACTTCTTAAGATTATTGCTTACATCAGAGTAATTTTCTGGCCAACCAGAAAGAATGGTCTGTTTTAAACTAACCATATCAGGATCCTCAGATAACATGGTTTTTAAATCTTTCAATTTTTCATCGGTAAAAGGAATGACTTGATGTATCTCTACCAGAGGAGGTTCATCTTTTTGTTCCGGTAAGTCACAATCTCGACTCAATGCATCAGCAATATAAAGTTCACTGCCTTTTACATAAACAACTTTAGGATTATAAGGTAAAAAGCTAGTAATATTCGTTGTAACCTTGCTGGAGCATCTAAGATAGGTTTTTTAAAGATGGACTCTAACGGTTTGTGATCAGTTTTCAATAACCAAGTTTGAACTTCCCCATACATAATCATGAAACTTTTGGCAACCAAATTGAGCAGCATAAGCTTCCTTCTCAATTTGGCTCCAGTTCTGCTGACTAGCAGTCAAAGCCTTGGCGCTATACGCCACTGGCTGATTTTCTTGAAGCAAAACTGCACCCACAGCCTTGCTGCTGGAGTCCACAGATACTGTGACGGGTAACTTATTGTTAAAATACTTCAGAACAGGTGGTTTCCTTAATGCTTCCTTTATTTGAGAAAACGCATTAATTTGAGGCGAATCCCATACCCAAGCAGATTCTTTGAGTAATAATGCTCTCAGAGGTTGTGTAATATCAGAATAATTTTTTATGAATTTGGACAAATAGTTAGTAAACCCCAGGAATCTTTGAAGTTCCTTTATATTAGATGGAGTTTTAATTGAATTGATTGTACTGACCTTTTCCGGGTCTGGCAGTAAACCTGCATCAGTTAATAAATGCCCTAAAAACTTTACTGAGGTCTTTTCATAGACACACTTGCTTGCATTCAGCTTCAAGCCAGCCTGTTCTAGCCTATCAAGAACTTGACTAGTAATCTTTTTTAATTCTTCCTTTGTTGAAGCATGAATTAATATATCATCCATGGCCACTTCAACGTTAGTCATATTATCTAGTATGCTGCACATAAGTTGTTGGAAGACCTCAGGGGCTGAGGAGATCCCAAAAGGTAGCCTCAAACATCTAAATCTGCCCCATGGAGTTGCAAAAGTAAGGTATTCGAAGTTCGATCCGTAACAGGGATTTGCCAAAGCCTTTCAGACAATCCAGTACAGTAAAGTATTTAGATCCATGCAACCTAGCTGCTATTTCTTCCAAAGTTTGGAGAGGGTAAGTGTCTCCTCTTTATATTTTTATTAAGAACTGTCGGGTCCATGCATATTCTATTTTATTTTTTAGCACGAACAACCATCATAGGTGAGACGGATGGTGTTGGCTCATTTATTCTTTTAATAATACCATGCTTCTCCATGCTTTCTAGCTCTAATTTGACTTGGTCTCTTATAGCATGGGGTATGCGCCGGGCAGGAGATATTATAAATGAAGGGTTTTCAATTAAATCTATGTCATATTCATAATTCTTTAACTTACCAATACCTTCTAATGAGCCATACCCTGGCTGAGTCATAATAGAATTTACTCTTGTTAAAAATCCTAGCTTAACACAACTACTGGCACCTAATATTGGTGTAAACCGTTTAGGTTTCACTACAAGAAATGTTAGTTGAGCAGTTTTCTTTTTCTTAGTTATAACTTCCGTGGTGGCTTCGCCGAGCACAGGCTCCTGGTGTGCAGTATAGGATTGGATTCTTGATATTTTAGATGGCTTAATAATTAAATTAGATCTTATAGCGATGTCCTCCGTGATAATGTCGCAATCTGATCCTGTATCTAGCTTATAAGAAACTTTCTGGTTATTAGGAAGTGAAAGTGTTTCAAACCATTTGTGATTAGGTGAAGTTCTTATCTCTGAAACCATCAAAACACGGTCTTCATCTTCACTCTGCTCTGGATCCACCGTGTGAACCTGCTTAGCTCTACCACTTTGTGACTGACACTGGCTAGCAAAGTGCCCAATACGTTTACATTTTACACAGCGTTTTCTGTAGGCGGGGCAAGACCTTACTGGGTGGTTTGTGCCACACCTATAACAAGTGTTAATTGAGGTAATTTCTGTGGGTGCCACTTTCTCATTTTTAACAGACAACTTTTTTTTAACTGCTTCAACGGTTACAGCCGATTTCATACTGTTCATATGAGCTGCAGTCTGCTCATATGATCTACAAAGCTCAATAGCTTTTTTAAGATCCAAATTATCAACCTCAAGTAAGCGATATCTCAGAGTATCATCTAAGATACCATGTACTATTTTATCTCTTATAAGGCTATCTTTTAATTCATTGTACTCACAGTTTTTACTTTTATTAACAATTATGGTAAAGAATTCATCAAAAGACTGACCCTCGGTCTGCTTCAGTTGATTAAACACATATCTTTCGTACGTCACATTAATCTTGGGTACAAAATATTCATCGAATTTTTTCTTGACACTATCTAGAGTTATTTTTTCCTCAGCCTCCCATTTAAAGCTGTTATATATTGCCGCGCAATCGTCACCAAGTGCAGACATTAATGTCGCAACTTGCATTTCTTCATCTTTCTTATTTAATTCCACCGCGATCGCATACCACTGAAATTGCTGCTTCCACAGGGTCCATTTTTGGGACATATTTTCATTTAAGTTTATAATTAAATGTTTAGGAGGCTTTAAACTTACCTTACACACAATGTAATTCCACTGATAACACGAAAGCCGGTTGACTGGTGCAACTAAGTAATGCTGCCAACCTGACAACAAAACATTATTTTAAATATATGTCTTTAATATCTATTAATAAAGAAAGATCGTAAAGAACAAATATAATAACTTTAAACACCTGCTGAGTATTTAATAAAACCAGTCTTAGATGGCAAAAGGGTGGCGGAATACAAGAATCTACATTTAGTTGACGAGGACTACTTATTATATATAATTTTAATAAATACGTTAAACTACAATTTAAAATGCTTTAAATATTGTAATGCACCGATATTTATATTAGTTTTTTTATATAGAATCAGGTTGTTTTCCTTCCCAGTGGAAACTTAGTTATATAACACCAATATTCAAATCTGGAGATAAATGTGATGTGGAAAATTATCGCCCCATTTGCATTCAATCTTTAATACCTAAAATGATGGAGAGTCTTATTTTGGACAAAATATCACCTTTCATATCTAGTGTTATCTCAGCAAACCAACATGGTTTCATTCCTAAAAGATCTACCACCACAAATTTACTAGTCTTTACCTCTTCAATATATAATGCTTTCGAAGAAAAACTCTCAGTGGACGTTATATACACCGACTACTCGAAGGCTTTTGATAAAGTTTTTTATCAAATTGTTAATAGAGAAATTAAAACAATTGGTTTCACAGGAAAGCTCCTCGAGTGGTTTGCTAGCTATCTTTTAGACCGTTACTTATCTGTTAAAATCAAAACACATTTTTCCTTTACTTTTAAAGCTTTATCCGGAGTACTCCAAGGGTCACATTTGGGACCAGTGCTCTTCCTAATTTTTATCAATGATTTACAGTTTATATTTGAAGGTGTTGATTATGATTTTTTTGCTGATGATCTTAGAATTAGGAAAGTTATTTACAGTATTGAAGATAAAATTATCTTGCAGAAAAATCTCGATCGACTCTATGAGTGGTGTGTAAAAAACAAATTACCTCTTAACCTAAAAAAATGTCAACATATTTGTTATTCTAGAATAAAAAATAATGTACCTAATACTTACTTTATAAACAATGTGAAAGTGTCTCAAGTGAACTCTATTCGTGACCTGGGTGTTATTCTAGATTCCCAATTAACATTTATTGAACATATAAATAAAATCTCTTCTAGAGCCCTTAGTATTATGGGTTTTGTGATTAGATGTTCCAAAGAATTCAAAAATATCAGTTCTATAGTTTATTTATACAAAACTTTGGTAAGGCCATTGTTAGAATATGCATCACAAGTTTGGTCACCCCACTATGCCTGCCATATTACCACTTTAGAGAAAATTCAATTAAAATTCCTCCGATATGCTAATTATAAACTCAGAATTCCTATTGACAACCTCAACTATGTTACCCTAATGAAAGATTTAAAATTACAATCCCTCAATAATAGAAGGTTCTCTGCTGATGTATATTCTTATATAAATTGATAAATAACTTAATTGATTGCCCCAATTTAGTTGCTTTAATTGATATCCATGTTCCTAATCACTTTACCCGTAATACTCCCACTTTTACTGTAAATTTCCACCCAACTAATTATATATATCACTCTCCCATACCTAGAATGCAAAGATTTGCTAATTCAATTCAAGAAATAGACCTCTTTCATGCCACGCCATATAGTGTTAAGAAAACTTTAAAAGAGTTAAATTAATGGATCAATGTTCTTTTATTTCATTTAACATAGTTAAATTTTTATTTAATGTAGTATTTCCTTTTTTTAAGCATTATCTTCCTCGACTATAACATATTTAAGTGTGAAACCTACTTCAGTTCCTGATTCAGTATTATATGTTTTTTTGTATATCTTCTTATAATTAATTTTAATTCACATATTTTGTACTTTTACAAGTGTGTTATTTTTTAAAATTATTTTTAAATATTTAACTTTATTTTATTTACATATTTTTTCTTCTTTTTGCTTGTTTTTAACTTAACTATTATAATCCTATTCTAAAAACACTAAAATCAGTTTTACTTCTTCAAATTTTTGTTAATTTAATAATAATAACATAAATGAAAAACTTTAATCTTTTTAATTGTTTTTTTTTTCAAATTTTTTAATGGATTTATTCACTGCTCCGTTAGCACCTGTTTATTTCATTTTTTTTATTTATTTTTTTTTATCCATTTATTTTACTAGTATTTTTTTTTCTATTGGTTTAAGTGTTCAACATGTTTTTTAACATATTTTTTTTTTTATGTTAATAATGTTATTTACTTTACTATAGGGTTGGTTGACTGGTGCAGTGAATGAATTGATTATAATAAAATGTTGTAGTTTATAATGATACTTATGTTTTCCTTATTATTATATTTTATTACAAATATTTAAAAAATGTATTGTTATTGGACAATTATGTCCGTATTGTAATAATAAATAAATAAATAAATAAATTAGTATTTTATGAATAATCAATCATTAATTAATAATAGAACATAATAATTCAGCAACCGGAAGTATTGCCAACTTTTTTTTAGAAAATTGTATATTGTTAGGGTGGCAGCATTACTTAGTTGCACCAGTGAACCGACTTTAGTGTTATCAGTAGTGCTCCTTCTATATATAGTATTATTCTAAGTCTATGGTGCTAATAATATATGATTTATATCAGAAAAGTAAGAAGGTTGTCAGTGTTGCCAAAGGCACCAGGCACAACAACAACTAAATCAAGACCTGACTGACACATTTGAAGACCCTTCTAGTTAGATGAGGTATTGCAATTGAATTAAAAGGTATGAACAAATTTTAGAATTTTAACCTAAAATACTACATTACAAATAAATATCACATACTTCAATATTTATATTTCTGTATAAGTGTATTATTTATTTATTTATTTACATACTTGAGGTTACTTTATTACAAAGTTTCTCAATTGTCAAAATTTTATAATTAAATGAAAAAAAAACAAAACAAGAAAACAAATAGATTATAAATTATTAAATAGACTGCATAAACATAGGCAGCATAACTTGAATAACAAACTTGATTAAAAAAAAACAAAAAAAAGCATAACATTACATGAGAAACACTAAACATTTAAGGCGATCCTGCAAAGGGGGACGGGGGTAACAATCCCTTAAATGGAAATATCTCCGGTTCTCGGCAAAATATCAAAATTCTAAGACGGCACTTCACTTCTAATTTTTATTCTGCACATTTTAAGACTCATTTCAATCTTCTGGAGCAAAAAACAGTGGCGCAATTTGAGAACTACTTTAAAAATTGTAGTTCTCAAATTGCACCACTGTTTTTTGCTCCAGAAGGTTGAAATGAGTCTTAAAATGTGCAGAGTAAAAATTAGAAGTGAAGTACCGTCTTAGAATTTTGATATTTTGCTTAGGACCAGAGATATTTCCGTTTCATTGATTTTTACCCCCACTCTTTGCGGGATCCCCTTAAGGTGGGAATACTAAATATCAGCTAAAAATGCGTTAACATTATAGTAGGCTTTTTCAAGCAACAATGTTTTAATGCTTTTTTTGAAATTTTTTGGGGGGAATTTCAAACTATTGAAGCTGGTAATTTATTAAAGCATCTTATTCCAATAATAATTTGGGGACTGATGTGATTTGTTGAGCCTACAAGTGGGAATATTGATGTTAGCAATATATCTAGTGCCATGATTGTGTTCTTAATATAATTAAACTCCCCTCATCATACTTTGCTTTAACGAACAACAACAATGAAAAAAAAAAAGGAAGTTAGTTAAAACAAAATAAGTAAGTTAAATAAAACAAAACAATATTAATTTATGTGGTTAAAAAGTTAAACCAGGTAAAAAGGTAATCAAATAATTATATATTTTATATTCAGTATAATATATATATATATATATATATATATATATATATATATATATATATATTATATATATATATATATATATGTATATGTATAGATATTGTTGATCAGTGAGCCCCCTGCCTTGCAAAAGAAATCCACCCCACCCCTACTCCCTCTATGACCCCCCAACCTCATAAGCTCATTTTTTCTTCAAAAATTTGCTAAAATAGTATGATAATGTTAAATTTTAATGTAAGCTGTGACTTTAAGAAGTTTTATAATAGTTAAATTACAGTAGTATTTAACGAATGTATAAAGTCAAAAAAAATGTATAGAATTAAAATGTATAACAATATAAAAGTTTTACATTTTTCAGGTTACATCAGGAATAATCACTATAGTAAAAGTGTTGTATACTTTTTAAAATAACTGTTGGCAATATGAAATTAAAGCTAAATATTTTAAATAAAAAAAAGAATGTTGTCATCTTTTAGATTTTTAAGAGAAAATTTTTTTAGATAAATTAGCAGAAGACTATAAAATAGCAAATATCCAGACTCATTATTGATTTATTTTATTTTTAGATGTGAGAAGAGTTGATAAAATTTAAAATAAAATAATTATCAATAGATGCAATTGAAAATTTAAATTAAATATAATTTTAATAATTGAATAAAAAGAATTAAATTATAAAGAAGAAAAAAAAATATGAATATTATAGAAAAAAAAATTGAAAGTATGCAAATAAAATAAAATTAAAATATGGAATTAAATTCTAATAATACTTAATAAATCTCATAAACAACATTTAAGTTAATATTACCACCAGTGGTTACCACTTATTTAGATTTAAGGTATTTTTTAGACTAAAAAGATAAACATTAAGTATATCTACATCGTCTGTAATATCATTGGCAAGTCTTTGGAATCTTGGAAGGGGTGAGTAAAGAGGTAGTTTGTAGGATGATGATTTATGGTAAAGGTGGTTGTGGATTGGCTAAAATATGTGGGAATATGGTAATCTATTAGAGATACTAGGTCACAGCAATCTACATATGAGTTCATTATTTTGTAGAGAAAAGTAACATCTGCAGATTTTCTAATATGGACCTTATCGCAATATAAATTTTGAGATCATCTGCAAATAGTAAGTATTTAACTTTATTAAGTTTAAGGACTAGATCATTAATAAAAATTATAAATAATAAAGGACCCAAATGAGATCCTTGAGGTACTCCTGGATATTATAACCTCCTATATAACAGAATTATAACAGACTCCTGGAATTATAACAGACAGTGTTTGGCCAGATAAGTAACTGATAAACCAATCTAAAATAATTCCATGAAAGTCTAATTGTTAAAGTTTAAAAATTAAAATTACTAGACAAACCTTGTCAAAGTTTTACTGAAGTCTGTATACACACAGTCTACTTGAAATGACTTAAAAATAATGTCTTGAAAAATTAACAAATTGGAAGTAGTTGATCTATTGTGTAGAACAAATTTGAGTATCAGGTTGAAATGTGAGTGTGGTGGGAAACAACATTTAAGTGAAAAGAAACGTTTTTAGATTCTTTTTGTAATGTAATGTATAACAGAATGTTCTATTGTATTTCTTTGATTAAATACACATTTTTAAAGTTATTGACTTCCTTTTTAATCACCCTGTATAATCAGTCTCTTCATACCATTTAAGTATCTTTATCTACAGGTATCTCATAGTTTAACATATGGCTAAAATAGTTGACAGCGTGGTAAACATGTGTTGAGGAACCAATGAGGTTGATCCGAAATGAAATTGTGGGCGTGGTTAAACATCCAGGACTAACCTCATTGGCTTCCTTGCATTATTTTCCCACACTGTCAACTGGTTATAACCGTTGTTATACTATAAAATGCATTCTATCTAAAATAAGAATAAGAATAAGAATGCTTTATTGTTTTTTTTAAAAAACATAGATATAAAATAATTTATTATTAAAACCAACTTAACTTAAAAAATATGTATTTAAGAGATAAAATTAAGATCATAACAAAAAAAAAACAAAAGGGGGGTAGTCAAAAGTTATTTTTTTTAAGGAAAAAATACTTTTTTGTTCTTCCCCTACCTCCCTTATAATAACAATAGATTAAAAAAAACAAACATTTTTTTTAACAGAGAATACCTATACTAATTAATTTGAGCATTATTCTTACAATTTAGTAAAATAGGATATGTTAGCACTGAGTAATATAAATGGTAACAATAAATTATTATTATTTTTTTAATTTTTATTTAAAAAAAAAAAAAGAAGTCAGTAAAGATATTTCAAATTAAAGATAAATATTATGCTACCACATCATCAGTAAACTTAAGAAATTGGAAGATTTAGATTTAAAGATGGGGTGCATAACCAATAGTACAAGATTCGAATTATGAAAAACTAATAACTAAAAAAAACTAACTATAAAAAAAAAAACTAAAAATGATGAGATCATAAATACTAAGATTAAAAAAAAAAAATGTTTATCACATTATCAAACATCAAACATTATAAAAAAAAGTATACAATGATGATACTATTAAATGAAGCATCTCATTAGCAAGTTCAGTTCAATAAAAATACCCTGAATATATCAAATACAAAATGTAAACTACTTAGAAAATTCAGATGAATACAAAAATATAAATTACAAGTATTACATATTAAAAAATATTATTTCATATAAGTATTTTTAAGTATAACAAAAAGAAATCAATTAATTTAACTCCAAGGAGAAATGTTTATTTTAAATATTAAACATTATAATTTTGATAAATTATAATTTAATTATTTAACAGTTTTAAGAAAATCTAACTACAGAGCTCATTCAGGGTAATACAGATGCTTATATTGCCATAATACAACAAAAAAGATAAAATTTACCATGGAAAAGGCACATCCTGATAGATAAAGGTGAATACTACCTGTGATTCTCTCTGGTTAACAGCAATAGGGATAATTATTTTCTTTAAACTATTTATATTATGATTAAGTTGCTACTCTAATTTTTCTTTTACATCCTAAATGAATTATACTGTAAAGGTGTGCTTATAAAGAGTGCCTTTATATCTTAATATAAAGCACTTTTCACTAAGCTATTTTTATTTTATAAAAATAAAATACAGAAGGTATTGTCAACTCTATTCATTTTTAGAAAATAAAAAATAAAGTATCAGCTGTTAAAGAAACAATAACATAGACATTTCTAGTGCATGTATGAGTTGCAAAAATCTAAGTCTTAAACAAATATAGTATTATTTGATAAACAATAAAAATAAGATAAGTCAAAGAAGTATAATATTTAAAAAAAATCCTAATGTGTTAAAAGGGGCTGTGACAAGCACAAAAGTATTTGTAAATATTTTACTATTTCATTAAAAAAAAAATGTATATCAATATCAACATAAATATTTATTATTATTTTTTCTATTTTAATTTCAGACAGAGTGAAATTAAAACAGATAGTAATAGAGGATACAATTTAAAACAGTTAGTTTAAAAAATTAGTATGTTATTACTACAGATAGTATTTAATAATTAAAGTTTGTAGTAATTATTACAGCTAGTAAATAATTTTTGCCAAAATGAGGATTTAATTTTACTTATTCCTTTACTTTTAAATAATAAATAATATATACAGGGGGGGGCATAGTAAATACAACAAATGCAATTTTATTATTATTTATTTATTTTTATTTATTTGTTCTCATACAATATAAATATTATTAACATTTATCTAATATAAAATTTTTTACCTTAAAAGAATATTCTATTTTATTTTGCAAAAGTATGTGTGTTATTGTCATTATCTATATCTCTATAATTATTATTATACAAATGTATGTATGGAAAATATTATATTATTATCATTAATGTTCTACCACCAAATGATAGACGTATTTCAAATTGTAAAATACTAAAAAGAAGAGGTCCTATGGCTCCAAAAAAAAAAAATAAAAACAAATAAAAAGATGGTTTAAACAAACAGTGAGTAATGTCGAACATATTAAGTTAAAGACAAAAAAATAAGAAAGAAGAAGAATAACATAGAGATATATACTAGAGGGGGCATAATAATAATAATACATTGAGAGGCCTGAAACATTTTTAGTGGGGCTTTGTGTAACCTCATTAAAACCTCTTCAAGAGGAGTTAAGGAATAATTATCAATTGTTTTCGGCTTCCCGCAGATTGTTTGTGTTGTAATTTGTATTTTAAACATTCTACTATATAATTTACTGTTTTTTGTTCTGTTTATTTGATGAAAATGATTATCGAATGTGGTCAGGTTACTTTTTCGATGTTTCAAAATTCAACCAATAGGGCCCCTCTAGTAATATATCTCTATGAACAATAATATTAACTAAAGAATTTGTATATTTATTGTTGAAAGGAATCAAGTTATTTAATTCTTTTGGTAGTGATTTGTAATTATGTCTATGTTCTTAAAGTGTGATCTATTCGGCTTGGTGGTTGCAATCCTATCCTATGTTATATGCAGTGTGCAATCCAGTGTGTAATAATCCTATCATTAGAAAATTAGGTTTGTTTACTATTTTTTATAATATAGAGGAATAAAATAAAATGAACAAGTAACTTTACCAAAGTGTGTTCGGGTTTATGGTATGACTGAAATTGTCAAAAGACAAAAATTTTAGCTGCTAGGGCTATTTTTAGTAGAGGAGGTTGTGCCCTAGCTGATAAGAGTTGATAACTTCCGAATGCGTTTGGTTTGTTTACATGAAATTGTTATCATCTTCTTATTAACATCTTGGGTTGCCCCAATGTCATCTTGCCTTTCATTCAGTACGTTCACACAGAATTCTAATTGCAATATCTAAATATGGTTATAAACGCTGTAGGAACCATGTGGAGGAAATTCAGTCAGGTACACTAGAACTAGGGAGATGGAATCTAGATCGATCCTCCGATATGCTGTATGTACCTTCTCGTCAAACTATTATTTCACTTAAATATTAATGTTTTTAATATTTATAAAGTCCCTGATCACAAAACAAAAAATACTTTTTTCTGAAACTTTATATATATATAATATATATATTATATATATATATATATATATATATATATATATATATATATATATATTATATATATATATATAGTATGTATATATGTGTGTGTGTGTGTGTATTTATAGTGGAGTTGTGCACACTTTATCTCTCGAAACGGAAGTCTTCAGTACTGTGACTGGTTTCTAGATATACTGCCGGGTGGTTAAGCTTTTGGACTACCGATCAGGAGACCCTGTGTTCGAGTCTTGACTGAAGCGATTAATTTTTAAGGAGATTTATTTAATTTTTGTTACAGTTTAGTAAAATAATGTTACGGGTGAGTAAAGTAACCAAATAATTCTGGTGCGGAGGTCTGCAGGCAAATTTTCTTTGAAATTTATACTTTCTTGCTTATTAATACAATTTTTACTGAAGTTTTCGGTATTTAACTATTTGAGCAGTAGCATCACAACTTATTATTTAATTTTTTCATGTTTTTAAAAGAAAATACGCTAAAACTTAGCTACATGTATGTGTAGCATAAAAGAGCAGTAAGTATCATAAATGAGCTTCAATTAATGCTGTGCCATAAAATGCTCAGGTAGTTTAACAAATACCGAAAACTTAAGCAAAAATAGTATTGATAAGAAAGAAAGCATGTATTTTAAAGAAAAATTGTCTGGCTTGCGGATTCCCGCACTAGAATTTTTAGATAAAAAGGCAGTACACACCTGGGCTGTTATACCTTCATGTGTTTATTTAAAGAAATTACAGCTGTTATTAATATTACTTATGAAAACCCTTTTTCTAAAGGAATGTGTTTACTGTTTTAGAATGTTAGAATATGGGGGATCAATCTAATCAAGAATATAAAATGGATGAATCTTATTATGTTCTGCCAACTGTCTCACCTGTACTACACACAATAGTAGAAGAAAATTTTTCAGCTCAAATACTAGAAACTCAAGCTACTGACATTCCTAAGAAATTTGCCTGCCCTCAATGTAATCATAGTACAAACCAAAAAGCAGATTTGAATAGACATGTAGCTAGCGTTCACTTAAAGCAGAGAGATTTCTGTTGCCCTCTATGCAATGTAACATTTTTTAGAAACATTGACTTAAAGAAGCATATTTCTTTTGTTCATGAAAAAGTCAAACCAATCAAATGTACTGATTGTGATAAATGCTTTTCAACTAATTATTTATTTAAGAGGCATTACTCTGCCATACATATGAAAAGCAAACCGTATTCGTGCACACTTTGTGAATTTAGTGCTAATGTTAGTTATGATTTAGAGCGCCACGTGGCAGCAGTGCACTTAAAAGTGAAGCAATTTCAATGTCCTCAATGTGAAATGAAATTTGCAAGTAGTAACTATCTGAAAAATCACATTTCAGCCATTCATGACAAAGTAAAACCACACCCTTGCTCACAATGTACAAAAGGCTTTTCGACAAAATCAATGTTAAAGAGACACATATCTCGGGTACATTTAAAAGAAAAGCAATTTAGGTGCCACCTGTGTGATTATAAAGGTAATGGAAAATATGACGTAAGTAAACATGTTGCTTTTGTCCATAATAAAGAAATGCCTTTCTCTTGTAGTGTTTGTGATTATAAAACCAACAGGATGGACTCCTTCAAGAAACACACTTCAAAAATACACGATCTAGATAAACTATACCCTTGTCGAATTTGTGATAATAAGTTCTATAGTCATCAAACTCTTAAAAGACATGTTATTAATGTGCACAAAAATCAAGATTTCTTTTGTCAACACTGTGGATACAAAACTTGTAGGAAAAGTCAAATTAAAAATCACTTAAAATTACATCATTAATTAATTACTTAGTTATTTTTGTGGGAGAGAAAAATATCATGTAATGTTTTTAACCAATTTGGGAGAATTATAATAGATTTAACAGAACTGAAGTTGTAAATATAAAAGTCTTAACTATAAATATAAATAGTTTACTATATTATATTATCTATGGTTGTATTATAAATATTTTATAATTGATGTAATAAATTTTTACTAAAAAATATAACAGATTTATATTAATCTTAACATAAATTAACCCAACTAAAGTTATCTGAGCTCTGGTTTTAAAACATTTTTAATATTAATGAAGGAAAACTTAGTTTAAATAAGAGATCAATCCAGTATTATTCCAATTTTGTAATATCAGAATTCAAAAAACCATGTTGCCTGAAATATAAGGTAGAGCCCATCAAAGATATTAAAAAAAGAATGTGGAGAGACTCGCTTTATGTACAATATAATATCTGTGTGTTGCCAAAGTCAATATCAGGGGGACCAGCTGCAGCTATTTCATTATTAGATATTTGTGAATGTTGATTGAAAAAATTCTTTTAGTTTTTCTTTTTGATGATTTATTTTTAATTCCTTTTAATTTTGCTGAATAACTTCAATAAGCCACAAGTACATGCTTTTGCTATTAGTGTTACATAAATTCATTCTATACATTATTATAAAGCAGAGTACTGAGTTTTACCACTCTGTAGTGCGACGTTTTTCCTTTGGCATATATTTCAATAATTGAAAAGAAAACAGAAAGTATGCTACGCTGTGCATTTTCTGATGTCTTAATACAGCTCAAAGAGCTAATACGTGCCAGTTTCAAGTTAACATTTGTAAAAAAAAGGCGGGAGGGAGTGTTGTGTGTTTCCATTTTTCATTGCTATTTTGGGGGACCAGTGCTAGTTGTCTGTCAAAAGTAAAAGAAGAGGAAAGTTGGTAATATTGCAGTATAGGATTATATTATCTGTGTTCAGTATTATGACAATTTATTCTTAGTTTTATAAGTAACTAAACTGGTTTCTATTTCATTATTAAATCATAAGGAAGTAAACTTATAAAGAAGTGCAATTTTTAGTTTATGGTGGGCCTCTTGGTTAGAGAATGATAATGGAACCATCCGCACAATTAAAACAAATAATAAATAAATTTTTATTTAATATTTAATAAATTTCCCTGCATAAATCTTTTAACAAAGGGAGGGTTATTTATCGTACTATATACCAGTGTATTACGGACTCACCAAAACAAACTTACATTTCATCAGTGACAGTGAGTATTTTAACAAAACCACCTTTGAAGTAAATAATGCCTCCATTATTGGGTTTGTAGAAGGGCTTTGAAAGGCCCATTATATTACAGTTATGGGCCTACCTCGTTCATTTGCAGTTAAACCAACTAATATTACATAGTACTACCTTCATCTTCTTTACATGCCCAACTCAAAGACTTAGCCCAAGCTGTGGATTGCCTTTCTTTGTAGTTTCTGGACCCACCCTTAACAATGTTATAAAAATATTAGGGAAATTTATTTGTTTTGATTTTGTGGAAAGGACTAAGCGGTCTCAAATAGAATGATTTTAAATGAAAATGATCAGAAATTGTAAAAACAATTAGATTTGAAAAATTTTATTTAACAATACAATATATTCACATTGGCTTTTTTCATAGAAAGCAAAATAATAAAAAATAATATTACATTTTAATGGTATCAATCAAATAAAAAATACCATCACTGATACATGTATAGTCAGTGGATGCAATGGAAAATTAAAATATAAAAAACAGAGTAGGCTGAGGTAGAACATAATGGTTAAAAGAATGAATCACGCAAATATTTTTTTTGTTTCCATGCATTCTATAAAATTATAATGTTATATATTTTTTAGTTTTTAACTTAAGTCGAGTAACCACAGCAAAAAAATCTGATTCAAGGAAGCAAAAGAGACTCACTAAAATGAGAATTATGGTGGTAAAATGTCCTGCTTATTTTTTTGTGTCATTCAATTATTAATATTTTATTTACACAATTAGCAAAACTTAAAGATATAAATACATTCAATTGAAAATTTAACTTCAATACAAAATTTTAATTAATGTAGCCAATATTAACTGAGACAGATTGATACCATTAAAAAAGAAAAATGCTATAATTTTTTAAGTCCGAAGTAATTTTTTTTAACAATAGATTTTAATTTTGTACAACACATATTTTTATATAAAAATTAAACATAATCAATACATTTATTGTAGCTTTCACCTCTGAGCCTCTGTGGATTTTTTTTATTAAAATATTTTGTTTACATGATGTTTAAAATAATTATGAAACAAACTAATTGAAACGCTGATTTTTCAAAAATAATTATTGGAACAAAAATCCTTACAAGCTAAGTAAGAAACAGAGGTGCTACTTCTTTGTTCTGTTGGTTGTAGTAAATATCTAGTCTCTTCAGTCCTGGTAAAAGGTTAACGAGTACATCTTATAGGTCTTCCTTCTGATTTATAGACTTAATCACAACATAAATAAAATTATTCGTTATTCAAATAATTTAGAACAAAAGAATGAATAAAATCATTGAGAGGCTCAGAAGACGAAGTAGCTATTAAAAGTGCCAATTAGGAAACAAAAATTTGCTTGGGAATTGAAAATAGATTGAAGAAAAATTTTATTAGACTAGAACAATTCATAAATTTGTTTTTCTTTATTAAAGAATTATTTTTATTTACTAGTTTCTTTATTGTGAAGCTTCTTAATAAGATAAAGCAGTAAAATGCTGTATACTTTGAAATAAATATGATTAAAAGTATGCATTGGCATAGGGCACTAACCCATATAATATAGTATATAAGTTATACTGTATTACTCTAAGGCTTGGGCTTGTATGTACTGTTCTTGTAGACTCAACTCCTCAATTTCCTATGTTTTAAAATGAGCTTAAATGGAGTCCATCGTAAAGAACCAAAGAATAGAAAGTCTCTCCACAGTTTAAACTGTGGAGTGCTTTTCTATTATTTCGTTCTTTGCTCAATTTTCATTTGACTTGGTGACTATACATTTTATTTAGATGCTACATACAATTTTTAGAAGAATAATTGTTTTTCAGGTTTTTGATTTTATTCTTTACTTAAAAAACTAATCCCAAAGGATTCATTCATATGTTTAAATATCAAGAACACCAAATTTGATGGGATTCTGAACAAAATTGTGGCCAAATAATTAAAATTTTATAATTTTTTCAGAGATAATAATTGAGACGTCACAAGGCCACTAGGTTAACATTATGACAGAAAAACAAGGTATATGATCCTAGGTCATTTTAGAAAACAAGTACGTGTCATTTCAGGAGCCGGGCATGAAAAACATGACTCATTTTGTACTGGTTCAAACCATTATTTTAAAAATGAACCTTAAATGGTGAAGAAGAAACATAGTCTGCCTGTCCAGATTGAAGGCTCTTTAAATACTGAAAATTTGAGAAAATCGCACAAATTTTAGGTTTATTGAAATAAGTGGTTCCCATCAAGTCATGTACTAAACTTAAAGATGACATTTTAAATACTATCTTCTATCTGAGGGATTTAGCAAAAAGGGCCCAAATTGTAGCCTCCTTGCTAGGTGACCTCATCTCTCCCTAACTACTAAGTGTTACTCAATCTTAATTCACTTCTTGAATATATTTTAAGTCAAACATTTTTAACTTGGAATGGTAAAGATATTTTTAAAAAATTTGAATCACAGTTTTGGTTCAAGACCATGCATCAATTTCATTTTGATTCAGCTGAATATAATTATGGCTTACAGCAGGGCCCAACTGTTACACCTCAATACAGGAACTAAAATGTAATGCATACTTTAATAATAGGTTATCAGTAGCAAAGATATAGCTAATCAATTGAAAAATAAATTATTTCAAATTTATTTATTATTTTGATAAATAATTGATTCTTTTTTAAAATTTCACTTCAATTTTATTCAACATTAAATTGACCATAATAATTAAATTTTGTTTTTAAACATTTGCTTAAAATAATGAAACAAATATTAATAATAAAGTAACAATTAAAAATGATAAAACATTTAAAATAAATTAATTTAAATCTTACTTTTTCCTGATTATATAGTTAGTGTTATAAAGTGAAAATGAGATGAGCATTAACTTGAAATTAAATTTTTGGATGGTTTGTTATATCAATAAAATTAAGGAGCTGGAAAAAATGGGGGAGGATATAATTAGCCTGTAATTATAAATGCATCATGGGTAATCGATACAATGCCATCAGAGACAAAAACAGAGTACCTCAATATTCAATTGGTATAATTTTACTATTAAGATGGCCCTACATAGCACAACCAGATATTTATAAGATTTTAACAAATACATATAATTGTGTTAGGGTCTATACAATAAAACTTGTCTCGTAGTAAAATTATTGTAAGATGGCTTAATTTTTTTTTGTTCTTTAATTAACCGAGACCACAAATAATTGCAACTCATTTTAAAAGAATGCTTAAATTAGACAAATTGAAAGATTGGGTTATTCTCTTTATGTATGCTAACAAGATATTATAAGGTTTAAACTATAAGAAATATCAGAGTCAAGTAAGACATAAATCAAAAATAAAGGTAAGAAGGGGCGGGGTACAATTCACAATATTTACAAAAGTTTTTTGAACAATGCGATTTATATAACAACAAAAAGTGGTCCAAAAGATGCCACCCATATACAATAGTTTTCTTTCAGCACAAGTTTTTACAACGTGCATTATGTTACATTAAAATGTGATTATTCAAAACTTATGCTGAAAAAATTTACATTACCTTTACTTACAAAATATAATATATGATTTTTTTGTTTTATTAAATAGATATTAAAATAACAGGATTTTCATCAAGGAAAGTCATATTAAAAACATTAATTTTAACATGCATTTGGTTTAAAGCTTGATATTCCAAGTTTTTCTTTATAATTATAAATATAAGAAATAGATAATTAAAAGTTATGTAAACAAACAAATAAAATACAGTAATAGCGAATTATAATGAAATCTTTTAAGTATTCACCTAACAAAATTATTATCATATTTAGGAAATTTCCAAAAGAATCTAATGAGGTTAGGGTCATGCACAGATTATATAATCTGTGAATCCTGCTTCTTTTTTGATAAAATATCATCTTTTTTTAAGCCATTTCGGCAACTCATAAATAAATAAGTTAAAAAAATCATTTGCCACAAACGTTTTTTTACACAACTTTTAATTAGTTACTGTTAAGGAACAAGCATATTTATATTAAAGCTTATAAGGAAAGAGATGACAGTTGAAACAAAAAAATTACAAATTTATAATACCTATCAAATAATTAATATAATTATAATAATAATTATTAATAAATTAAAACAAAAATTACAAAAATTGGGTACGTTGAAACTTTTTCTGATAAAATCAGATTTAATACTCTGATCCTTAAAACTCCAGACTGGCTTTGTTGGTCCTCTGAATATTTAAATTGGCTAATTTTAACTGCAGCAAGCCTTTGCATTCGCTTTGCTAGCCCTCAAATGTCCATTTTATACCCAGTTGTCACCCATCTAGGTACTAACATGCTTTTTAACATTAACCCAGTAAAGGTTTTATATAAGTGGTTATACTAAATTGATATATAAACCAAGTAGGCAAACTCCTATACTAACCTGTATAACAAAATTCAGACATGAGTGATCAGCTGATAGCTGGCTCAAAAAATTAAAAACAGCTAGAATTGGAATAACTTCCCATTACTTTTTAGGGTTTTGGTTTTTTTATTAAATTTTATTGGCAACAATGATAGAGAAACAATAGTAAAGGTAAATCACATGTTTTATTAAGATTTTGAAGAACATACAAACAACAGTGTAATGCCTTAAATATAACTTAAAATAGTTTTGTGGAAAATAGATCTTCAAGTAATATTAATTACACAGAATTATTTTTAACAACGTAATGCTTTCTCCTCTTTCCAAGAGGAAGAAATTTGGTAGAAGCAAAATAACTACACCAATTTATGTTCATGTAAACTGTTTCCCTTTGACAAAATATTATTATGAATAAAACAAAATAACTAAAATAAATTAAGCTAAGATAAAATAACATTTTGTATATTATAATTAAGCATAATTGTTTTACGAAATAATATTTTAAGTAAAACTTTTCATTTTTAGAAAGATAACACAATATTGTTAAATCCAATGTTTCAGTTCTCTGGTAGTTTTCATATTTTATTCTCCTTACTCCAGATATCTCTTTTGTTTGACCACCTTCATCATGTCTGAAAGTAAAAAATAGAAAAATCATAGCTGATACGATGGTCAAACTGGGTCTGATGATGTAGGCCCTAATTTCTTTGATAACCCTTTAATCTAACCCATCCTACAAGGTCACATGCAAATGAAATGCTTATTTAGAGATAAATGCTTTGTAAATGTACTAATAAATAATAGAGAGAGTAAAAAACTTCATTTACATATATAAATTACAAATAAATAAATGTCATTCTGTCCTTTTACAAAGGTCTAATCAGTTCAGTAAACTTAAGTTTTAAAATAAAAGTTTAAGTTTTATATATTTTTTTATTAAAATAAATTAATAGGGTTCAAAATAACTTGTTTACTAATTCAAGTGAGAGACCTTTGTTTAAAGTAAAGGACGTATTTAATAGTTTTATAAATCAACTGTTAAGTACCAAAAAGCAATTAATATTTCAGTGTTTGAAGGTGTGCCAAATGTAGATGTTTGGTGTGAATAATTTTGGATGTTTTACATAAGGTTTGTTTGGCACATGTACTACAGTACACTGCTACATTGAGTTGCTTTGTTAGAAATTGTGGTTATTATACAGCATCTAAATTGGTTCAGGCAGACCTGTTCAACTTTATGTGAAAAATAAAGTTTTGTGTACCTTGCTTTTTATTCAAATTATGAAATTATTACTTAGAATTTAAGTAAATTATTTGGGCATTTAATTACCTTAATTTTCTATTAATATTTGTTATTTGGTTTTATATAATTTTAATTTACAGGTTTATCTTTATTTTCAAATGTTTATTTATTTATTAGCCAAACTTAACTAAGAAAAAAACTAACTCAAGCCTTATCTCTGACCAAGGGCCAACCTGAGCTCCCCCTGACTGGGATTGTATATCTTTGGAGTCAATGTACTTCTTTCACCTGGACCATACAGGTTAACTAATTACAAGGCCTGTTTTTGCACTCAAAATTATGTCATTTAAATTTAGAAACTTATAACTGTTAACACTCAGACTTTTAAGTGCTTTAAATTACTCATTAATGCATCATTAAATATGCATAATATTGTGTTTGTGAACCATTTCTTTTATCACATCCATTCATTCATAGACATTCACCCGTGGATATTCCTTTTTAAGCTCCAGTTTATCAGCCAGACTGGCACTTTATTCTTACACTGATTTACAGATTGACTTGGATGGATCAGGCTACAATGTAATTGATTAGGGATGGAGTTTTGGATTTGGCTACTCTCATCAGATAAGACTTATACTTTATTTTCTCTATTTTGATTTTGTAAAAGGTACCTTTTTGCAGATAACTAAATATCAGGATAATTTATATAACAAACAATTAATTCTTTTTGATTAATCTTAAATTAGCTCCACTAACTTTTTGTCTGATTTTCTTAAATTTACAGTCCTACCTTACTCAAAAATATAAATAGTTATTATTTTCTTAATCTGCACTATCTTTTGTAAAAAATCACTGGGCCAATTGCTGGTTTTAAATAATTTTTGTTCAAATTAAATACGTACATATATCAGCTTTCAGACTAGTGAATTCGATTTTAGGTGATATAAGGTATTGTGATTACTACAACAAGAGATAAATGATTCTTTTTGTTATTAAAGATGGTCCACATTAATAAAGCAACAACTATTTGCTCAAATTCCACATAATAATTTGAACAAAAAGAATGGTGAGCAACAAGCACTTAAACATTTTATCACTGATGGTTTATTATGAGCACAAAACATTTTAAAACACCAAAAATACCACTAAAATTTTTTTATTAATTTAAAATAGCATAAATACAGTACACTTATTCAATTTTGTTAAAATACATGGATAACTCATAATTTACTGTTATCACATGTGATAAAACTGATTTCCGGCCAGAACTTTATTTTAATGTACTTTACTTAGATTTAAATACTTAGTTCTACTTTACTTAGTCTTTTAGGAAGAGTAAAAAGTGGAGTTTAGAGTAAGATACTTCTTGCCCGAGATTTGTTACAAAACAGAGTGTTGGGCAGTTTGGAGTAGAATAGAGGATTGTGCCTCAATAGAAATCTTGCCCTAGGTTATTCCAGTGTACACTCAAGTAACATGCCCAACAAACCTATAGCAGGTTTGAAAAAAGCAATATAACCATTGTATCAGTGTCCTAAGGGCTCCAGTCACAAAATATGACAATTGAGATGAATTCAATCAACAATTTAAAATCAAACAATCAGTATTATTAGCTTTGCGCTAGAACAGGTTTAAACTCATAGCTTCAAAAGAAAATAATATATACCTGATCGTAGTTTGAAACTCTTACAGCCTTTTATTTGCAGTTGAATATACAAAAAGAGTTGATTTTTCTCAATTTAATCATAATCAGGAGGTGGCACATAACAATTTGATGTATTTTCATTAGTACTAGAGGTTTTGACTGGTTCAACAGGTAGTTGTGGGGGAGGAGGTGTCGTTTCCTTGGTTTGAAAGTATATTTTAAGTGGTTTTTCTTTACGAGGAGACTGAGTAGCGAGCCTCTCATTAGAGCGCCTAATGAATCGCTCAGAGTTTCGAGAACAACTATCATTTCCCCATTCCGTTTCGTTTCCTTGTAATTTTTTCTTCTCTTCTCTACCATCTCTGTAAAGTAACATATAAAGTAAGGTGGTTAAATACTTTGGCATAAAAACTTGAAAAGTCACAAACACAAACAAAAGCCATGTGTTGACATGCTACATAAAATAATAATTCTTAAGAATACATGATCCAAATGCAATAGGCAAAGGGATTTAAATTAGTTAGCTCCGAAGGGGGGGGGGGGGGGTTCTGAAGGAGTCAACTGAGGCAAATATGAAAAAGCCAAAATAAACTGAGAATAGAAATAGTAAGTCATGAAAATGTTGGTATGACTTAAATTACTCTAACATTTATTTAAAAAAAAGCAATGCCTTTATAATAATCAACGGAAGCAGAGACTTTATTCAAATTGGGTTAAAAAGAGTATTATAGAAATTTTACAAAAAAAAAGTACCCCTCCCTAGTATGGAATGAATAAATAAATAAAAATATTCTTTACCATTAAGATACAATCATATCAATAGGATGTGGCTATTATAGATTTTTGTTGACTTATATAATTACAGTAATTTACATAATAATTAAAAACAAAGTTAAGCTAAATGATTGTCAGAAGATATAAAAAATACATTTTTAAAGTATAAAATTGTTTTTTTATTAGAAAATCTTGAATTTCCTTTTTACAGTCTTTCAGTTTTAATTCATTAATTTTATTGGGTAATATGTTAATAAATTTTGATGCCTAAGATTGAGTGATTAACTCTAGCCTTATTTAGCCTGTGCCTTGGTACGGTAAGTACCTCTCTATATCTTGCTTCCTACCCATTATAGGAACCACTAGTTTTTATAATTATTTACATTTTGTTTTACTAGCAATAATACATTATATATACACACACACACACATATATACATATAATTGTCAAAATATTAAGTTCTATGAATAATTTCTTTGCAGTGATCTCTGGGCTAGTTTTTTAATTATTCATGGGCTTAGCTTTTTTAATTATTCATAATGCCTTTTTTGTAATATAAGAAGAGAGGTTAGGATTACATGGGCCCAGATAATAATTGCACAGGCAAGGCGACTTTGGATCATTGATAGGTAAACTAATGTTAAAAGCAGAGCACACCGTTCTTAGCAAAGCTAGTCATTGTAGTAACAATGTCCTAGTTAATTGTATTCAACTTAAATTCATTAAAGCAATATGCTTCCTTTCCATATGTTAACATTTATTATAAAATGAAATCAAAATAAGGTTGATATGTCTACAGTTATATAAATTCACTTAATATGGTTTTGTTAAATAGTCGATTAGATTGTCCAGTAAGAAGTTGATAAAAAGATTCCTGAGTTATCAAATATCTTTAAATTAACTTACCTGTACAATATAATAGGTGTATTTTCATCCGAATCCAAACAAAAATTTGGATTAGACAGAGTTTGAGTATCTTGGGTCCAGTCTAAATCTTGTAATACTAAATACACCGACATATCCCACGGGAAATTATAAGAACTTTTCGCTACAAAGATATGCTCTATGTCTATTCCTGATATCTCACTTATCTGAAAAAATAATGTCTCATTTTAAAACATACATTGTTAAGACATATTCACAGAATGTAGTTTTATCAAAATGAATTTATTAATTTTTTCAAAGTTTTTTTTGTACCACAATTTTACTTTAGAATTCCTTAAGACAATACCACTGTAACTGATAGTAAACTTATCCCAAATATCAACATCCCTGTTAAGGAGTAAGTCATGTTAAGGAGCAAGTCATGTTAAGGAGTAAGTCATGTTAAGGAGCAAGTCATGTTCATGTCAAGAATGTACTCAGGATAGTTCTTTCTAACATCTATCAACACCTGAGTGCTCCTGCTGCTTTGCCCCACTCCCTCACCTATTTCTTCCCCCTCCATCATGTTCCTACAATTTAAAATGAGTAAAATTTCAATGCAGCTTAATAGCATTTTTCTAGACATCGTTAATCGTTTAACCTGGAAAAATATTTTTAAAAACATGTAAAATGAAACTATTCACTAGTGTATCTTTATTAACCCTTTGCCTGCCGGGGTATTGGAATCTAGTTCAGTACCTCGATGCGGTACCCGCAAAAAGAAATACATGCCTTAGTTGTGGAAGTTTTTTTGCTTTTCTCCCTTAAAGTACTCAACTTTAACTTAGCCTAGGTAAATTCACTTATGTAATTGTTACGTTCTAATGATTGTCCATATATATTATAATAAATACAATTTTTTTTGCTCTCGTCAAAAAAAGTTTGTTTGAGTATAAACTTGATCTTAAAAATAAATGTAATTATGGTTTTTGTTTTTTAAAAATTATGGTATATTATCATTATATAATAATTGTTAAAATTAAATATATATTGACAATATTGATGAGGGTAATGGTTGACATACATAGGAAAGTGGCATTAATGCCAACGGCCTAAGGTCAGGGGAAAGAATTGTTCTTATTTTATCACTTGTCAACAACATTATTTTCATTTATTTTACAACTTGACTGATTAATTAACCCTATGTCAACATATAAAAGTAAAAAACTATATCTAAATTTATTTTTAAACTAAATTTTATACCCAAATAATAAGTATTTCATTAGTGCAAAAAATTGTCAAATGTCTAATATAATGCAAGTTTGGACAATTTTTAATCTTTTTATGAAATAGAGCTCGCAGCAAAACTTAACACAAATCAAGACCAAAGATAAGCCTATGTGCCGGTCACAGCAAAAAATCACAACAGTACAATTATAAAAAACTGTCAGTAAGCAGAGAATCCAAATACAAAGCAAATTATATTTATATCACTTCAACCAAAGAAAAAAGAAAAGATAGGTATAATACATCTTATTATTAAACGGTGCGATTCAAACATAAAACTAATAATAGTTACAATATTTTAGTAAAATATTTTTATGATTTTTATGGTTCCCACAACTCTGTGGGAACCAATGAGGTTGGCCTGATATAAAATTGTGGGCTTGGTTTAACATCCAAGACGAACCACATAAGCTCTCTCGCATTATTTTACCACACTGTTAACCGTGTTTTATTATACAAATGTACACAACTAAATAAGGATGTAAATAAAAGTCTATCCACAAATAAATTTCAACCAATGTAATGATGACAAAACCAGCTTTCAACCTAATACAGGTCATCCTCAGTGCCGGTGAGCAGAAGCTAATTTTTCCTCTTGAGTCTTGTTACAAGATTTGAGACTGGATGCAGACATATTTTGTCATCATTACATTGGTTGAAATTTATTTGTGGATAGACTTTTATTTACATCCTTATGGTATAAAATCCACTGGCGCTTATAATTTAAATACAACTAAATAAGTAACTAGTTTTAAAAAGTAAAATATACATTTAAGAAGAGACAGGAAAATCAGGTCTTACCTGTTTAATAAGTGTAAAAGGTTGAGTTGTATCAATGACAAGTTCATGAAATGAAGAAAAACTAAGTTTAGAAGGAAAAACTCTTTTTAAGAAAATAGGAACTAAATCATGTGAAATAACTTTCTCTTCTTCTTCATCTAGATCTTCTATTAGTAACTCACACGAGTAACCACAGGGTTGTCTAGATAGATCATCCCATAAATCACTATCTAACCAAGGTCTGCCAACTGCTTTCCAGTTCTTTTTCCTTAGTCTACACCTGTAAATAAATTAATGGAATAAAAACAACCTACTCAAGAGATACCATTTTGTGACGTAATTTGATATCCTTTGACTAATTATTATAAAAAAAATGGAATCAATTACAAAATGCTAAACATCAACAACATAGACTAATAGACATCATACAAATAGACTAAACATCAACAACATAGACTAATAGACATCATACAAATAGACTAAACATCAACAACAACAAATAGACTAAACTAGACATCATACAAATAGACAAACATCAACAACATAGACTAATAGACATCATACAAATAGACTAAACATCAACAACATAGACAACATACGACTAAACACTCAACAACATAGAACTAAAAGACCAGACTTAAACATNTACCCCTCCCTAGTATGGAATGAATAAATAAATAAAAATATTTTTACCATTAAGATACAATCATATCAATAGGATGTGGCTATTATAGATTTTTGTTGACTTATATAATTACAGTAATTTACATAATAATTAAAAACAAAGTTAAGCTAAATGATTGTCAGAAGATATAAAAAATACATTTTTAAAGTATAAAATTGTTTTTTTATTAGAAAATCTTGAATTTCCTTTTTACAGTCTTTCAGTTTTAATTCATTAATTTTATTGGGTAATATGTTAATAAATTTTGATGCCTAAGATTGAGTGATTAACTCTAGCCTTAATTTAGCCTGTGCCTTGGTACGGTAAGTACCTCTCTATATCTTGCTTCCTACCCATTATAGGAACCACTAGTTTTTATAATTATTTACATTTTGTTTTACTAGCAATAATACATTATATATACACACACACACACATATATACATATAATTGTCAAATATTAAGTTCTATGAATAATTTCTTTGCAGTGATTCTCTGGGCTAGTTTTTTAATTATTCATGGGCTTAGCTTTTTTAATTATTCATAATGCCTTTTTTGTAATATAAGAAGAGAGGTTAGGATTACATGGGCCCAGATAATAATTGCACAGGCAAGGCGACTTTGGATCATTGATAGGTAAACTAATGTTAAAAGCAGAGCACACCGTTCTTAGCAAAGCTAGTCATTGTAGTAACAATGTCCTAGTTAATTGTATTCAACTTAAATTCATTAAAGCAATATGCTTCCTTTCCATATGTTAACATTTATTATAAAATGAAATCAAAATAAGGTTGATATGTCTACAGTTATATAAATTCACTTAATATGGTTTTGTTAAATAGTCGATTAGATTGTCCAGTAAGAAGTTGATAAAAGATTCCTGAGTTATCAAATATCTTTAAATTAACTTACCTGTACAATATAATAGGTGTATTTTCATCCGAATCCAAACAAAAATTTGGATTAGACAGAGTTTGAGTATCTTGGGTCCAGTCTAAATCTTGTAATACTAAATACACCGACATATCCCACGGGAAATTATAAGAACTTTTCGCTACAAAGATATGCTCTATGTCTATTCCTGATATCTCACTTATCTGAAAAAATAATGTCTCATTTTAAAACATACATTGTTAAGACATATTCACAGAATGTAGTTTTATCAAAATGAATTTATTAATTTTTTCAAAGTTTTTTTTTGTACCACAATTTTACTTTAGAATTCCTTAAGACAATACCACTGTAACTGATAGTAAACTTATCCCAAATATCAACATCCCTGTTAAGGAGTAAGTCATGTTAAGGAGCAAGCATGTTAAGGAGTAAGTCATGTTAAGGAGCAAGTCATGTTCATGTCAAGAATGTACTCAGGATAGTTCTTTCTAACATCTATCAACACCTGAGTGCTCCTGCTGCTTTGCCCCACTCCCTCACCTATTTCTTCCCCCTCCATCATGTTCCTACAATTTAAAATGAGTAAAATTTCAATGCAGCTTAATAGCATTTTTCTAGACATCGTTAATCGTTTAACCTGGAAAAATATTTTTAAAAACATGTAAAATGAAACTATTCACTAGTGTATCTTTATTAACCCTTTGCCTGCCGGGGTATTGGAATCTAGTTCAGTACCTCGATGCGGTACCCGCAAAAAGAAATACATGCCTTAGTTGTGGAAGTTTTTTTGCTTTTCTCCCTTAAAGTACTCAACTTTAACTTAGCCTAGGTAAATTCACTTATGTAATTGTTACGTTCTAATGATTGTCCATATATATATTATAATAAATACAATTTTTTTTGCTCTCGTCAAAAAAAGTTTGTTTGAGTATAAACTTGATCTTAAAAATAAATGTAATTATGGTTTTTGTTTTTTAAAAATTATGGTATATATCATTATATAATAATTGTTAAAATTAAATATATATTGACAATATTGATGAGGGTAATGGTTGACATACATAGGAAAGTGGCATTAATGCCAACGGCCTAAGGTCAGGGGAAAGAATTGTTCTTATTTTATCACTTGTCAACAACATTATTTTCATTTATTTTACAACTTGACTGATTAATTAACCCTATGTCAACATATAAAAGTAAAAAACTATATCTAAATTTATTTTTAAACTAAATTTTATACCCAAATAATAAGTATTTCATTAGTGCAAAAAATTGTCAAATGTCTAATATAATGCAAGTTTGGACAATTTTTAATCTTTTTATGAAATAGAGCTCGCAGCAAAACTTAACACAAATCAAGACCAAAGATAAGCCTATGTGCCGGTCACAGCAAAAATCACAACAGTACAATTATAAAAACTGTCAGTAAGCAGAGAATCCAAATACAAAGCAAATTATATTTATATCACTTCAACCAAAGAAAAAAGAAAAGATAGGTATAATACATCTTATTATTAAAACATCAAACATAATAATAGTTACAATATTTTAGTAAAATATTTTTATGATTTTTATGGTTCCCACAACTCTGTGGGAACCAATGAGGTTGGCCTGATATAAAATTGTGGGCTTGGTTTAACATCCAAGACGAACCACATAAGCTCTCTCGCATTATTTTACCACACTGTTAACCGTGTTTTATTATACAAATGTACACAACTAGATAAGGATGTAAATAAAAGTCTATCCACAAATAAATTTCAACCAATGTAATGATGAAAACCAGCTTTCAACCTAATACAGGTCATCCTCAGTGCCGGTGAGCAGAAGCTAATTTTTCCTCTTGAGTCTTGTTACAAGATTTGAGACTGCAGACATCATTTGTCATCATTACATTGGTTGAAATTTATTTGTGGATAGACTTTTATTTATCCTTATGGTATAAAATCCACTGGCGCTTATAATTTAAATACAAACTAAATAAGTAACTAGTTTTAAAAAGTAAAATATACATTTAAGAAGAGACAGGAAAATCAGGTCTTACCTGTTTAATAAGTGTAAAAGGTTGAGTTGTATCAATGAAGTTCATGAAATGAAGAAAAACTAAGTTTAGAAGGAAAAAACTCTTTTTAAGAAAATAGAACTAAATCATGTGAAATAACTTCTTCTTCTTCATAGATCTTCTATTAGTAACTCACACGAGTAACCACAGGGTTGTCTAGATAGATCATCCCATAAATCACTATCTAACCAAGGTCTGCCAACTGCTTTCCAGTTCTTTTTCCTTAGTACACCTGTAAATAAATTAATGGAATAAAAACAACCTACTCAAGAGATACCATTTTGTGACGTAATTTGATATCCTTTGACTAATTATTATAAAAATATTAAAAAATGCTAACATCAACATAGACTAATAGACATCATACAAATAGACTAAACATCACAACATAGACATCATAATAACTAAACATTAGACATAGACATATAAATAGACAAATAACAGCACATAACATACAAATAGACTAATAGACTAACATCAAATAGACATAGACATAGACATACAACATAGACTAACATCAACAACATAGACTAATAGACATCATAAATAGACTATCAACATAACAATAAAACACAACATTAGCAATATGTGTCATTATTGAGGGTTAATGACCCCACGTCATCCCCCGTCATCAATTTGTTTCCCAGATAGCACAACTAAAACTAAAGATTACTTTGGTACCAAGTTTCAACACTAGACGTAGCGAGCCATTTGGCAACATAACTCTTAAATTATATTAGTTGTTTCAGCTCGCAGTGAGATAGGAATATAGTTATAAGATTCCAGTCCCCCCACCTCGTCAACCACCAGCTCTTTCTATTCTACATTCTACCTCTTCACATTTTACAGTTCTTCCCTTATTCTACATCGCAAAGCGACTTGTCTTTTAATTATCATCTTAATTTATTAATATATTGATATTAATCAATTGATCATCGTGTTTGTATAGTTCTCCGATTTATGCGTGTTAATGTATTTTTTGTATCTTTATGTAAATAGTTAATAAATTTAAAGTAATTTAATTCTATAGAACTGAAATCAATTGTTTTCTTCTCTCTGTATATGATTCTATTTTATTTTAAATTATGCATTGCTTCATATTACATTTTGGTTCGATTTCTAATGACTTGTATCTTCTATTTCAATTATTTTACTTTGAATCAATGAATGAAGAGACAACTTGATGTCTGATGACTTCTATCTCTATTAATTTACTTTGATTCAGTAAAAGATGTCTTGTTGTGTGTGTCTTCATTTTTATATAGTTGTCTATGAGTTTCTCAGTTATTATCTGCATAAGAAAGTTTAAACGCAAATTTATTTTTTTTCCTTGGTTAGGCTTTTGAATTGCGTTATTTCTTTTTTTAAATGTTTTAAACAAAAAAATCTTCTTTTTGCGGCAATTATAAAACTACATAATTAGTGAATAATAGCAAAACCAAAATATTTTGGAAAAAGTTAGTGTAGGTTGTTAGGTATTTTCAAAACACTAATTTGATGTTTGATTGACGGTGATATTGATATTATTATGATCTTGAATATCGTATAGAGACGAGCCCCTCTTCCTTATTGGTTGCTGGAGACTCAAATACCTATCTATACAGTAATTATACATACTAGAAGTGTTAACCAAATGGCTCTCTGTAACGTCTTGGTAGTTTCAACTCTCTAGCATAAATACACTGGGAGATACAATGGCAACAGACACACACACATAGATACAGACAACTTTTTAAAAAACCACTTAGGAGGTCTTGAAAACACCTAAAACAGATAATTCATGTAAATTCCCAGATTCAGATTTTTTTTTGCAAACATAATATTTTTCCTACATACGTGCGGTATAAATGAGAAAAAGTAAAATTACCTGTTATATGGTATTGATAATATATTTCTCTTATCTAAATATTTTAATAAAGCTCTTTTACTCTCTCCTACTGTTTGCCCTCTCACCATTATCCAATCACATAAATATTGAAATGGCTGCAAACAAAAAAGAACGTCACACATTCATACTTGAATTTATTCATGAGCATCAAACCATTTTCTTGAAAACATTTCTGCTCTTTAAAACACAAAATAAATATTAACGGACAAATGTTCAGTCTTGAATAGCTATGGAGTAACTAAATTCCTACATTAATACACAATTTCTTATCCGTATCAATTATTAGGACTAAATACCACAACCCACTTGATCCACTCTCTTTTGGTTCAAGGATATTTCTCTCTACTTTATGAAACAAAAATATAAACATTTTATATTATGTTTATATTTTTAATTTAATTTTAACTTCCATGAAGTAATGTGGTAGAATTTTTTTAAGTGGCTTTGCCACCAAACTGGTCCAGCGAAACCAAATCAGGTAAGCTTATCTTTTATTAAGCCCTATTTTTGACATAGAGGGAACTAAGAAGAGTCATATAGGAGAAACTGAAAAAGAGAGAAATCTTAAATATATTTTTAGGATCTACAGGTGTGAATCATAAACATTTGGTGAAAAAAGAGGGTGTTTTGTTAGTTGCCAATACAGTGCTTCCCTGTCCTTTAGGAGGTGGGGATTTAATTATCACAACCTTTATTTTAATTATTAATTCTTTGATAAAATCAACATACCTGAGGTGAATTTGGTAAAAATTTATAAACTTTTTTCTTATATTCATTATGAGCTAAAGGCCTATGTAGTTTTACAGTGAGGTAATCATAGTGTTTCCTAACAAACAGTGATCTGATAGTGTCAGAGGAGCGGGCTAACTCCCCACTACCAGTTGTAACTAACAAGTACTGCCTCGGAACCCCACAGCACTGCTCCAACCATTTCTCTACCAAGCTCCACTCAGCTCCTCTATCCACTACTATTTTAACCACTGAAAAAAAGAATTTATACAATCCAATGATATAGTAAAGATAACAGAGCACTACCTTAAAGCAATGCCTTCTTAAAAGGTATTAAAATGAATTGATTGACAAGTGTCTGTAAGTAATATACTTGTTTTCTGCAATTGATTCAATTTTAGACAGTAAAATACCCAATGTAATATGCCATAGAAACCATAAGCTGTAACCCTAAAAGCTACAATAGAGTCACATGTCAGTTATAAGGGTTTAACTATCTGAATATTTTGCATTATCCCTTATGTTTACACTGAACAATGATACAGTATGTTAATACTAATGGGAAGTAATCCATCTCGCTGAGTAAAAGCAAAAAGGGTCCTTCGAAGTACTTTGATCAGAAGTGGCAGCAGCATTACTATCATAAGACTTTATTTAACTGTTCAAGTCCTTACAGAACCCAATAAAATGAGAAAAAATGTTAGTATAACTTACTTCTTTGAGAGTTATCTGTATAATGTGTTAATTTAATATAATAATCTATTCTATCTGTTATGAAGTCTTCATCCTCATCTCCCTCCATCTCTCCATTCATTTCCATAGTCTACAGAACAAACAGAAACAAAGGCAAATAAATATTTATTTGACACAGATATATTGGAAGCATTAGTAGTACTAAAACTATTTATTAGGCTTTTCCTTAAAACTTAAGCAGAACCTTTTAAAAAATATATAGTATAGTTAAAACAAAACTAAATCAATAAAATTCCTGTTAAATTTATTTCATTGGAACTGATGTGGATAACTTTAAAAGAGTAAACACTTAAAGTTTGGTTACAATGGCTCGACACATTCAGCATTTCCCCGGTATGAGTTATAATTAGGATATTATGTTGTATAATCTATTTTTAATTTATGATTTTTTTATATATGCATTTGTAATTTTTTTTAGGTGAAATATAACAATGACCCTTGTAATAGAATAAAATTAGTTACCATATTAGTTTCAGGAGAAGAAAGCTGTTCCGAGTCAGAGGGGCTGGATAACTGCCCTTCAAGCTGCGGTGGTTCTCCAATTATTGTCCTGAATAAAAACAATTAATTTGCCAATAAATATATAAGTAAAATAAATTAATTACAGTTAACATTTGTAATTCTAAACAGAAGAATAAATAGAAACTTATTTAACATAATCACTTATAAACACATATTTGTGAAAAAAAACACAAAGCATTCATAAATTGTCACTAATACTGTTAAATTAAAGGAAAACTGCAAATGTTTAAAATTGTAAGTGTAATGAATGATTTAAGTTTTAAGCCAAAACCAAGGCATTTTTAATACTGGCAGTCTTTCTAATGTTAATACAAAAACACACATGTTATACATGTTTTTGCTTTAATTTTAAGTAAAATGTTCAATTTTTACACTTTGGGCACTTATTCCTGCCAACATAGTGGTCTTAGACAAACATATGCTAGGGGCAAAATGTCTTGTATTCATGACTACAACCCAAGAACCCCAATAAAAGTATGTCTTCCAATTTACTGTTTTCTACTTTTTTTAAAAATTTGGTGTTGCATGGGACACTCAAACTTAACTACACCATCAAAAAAGTTCCTTGAACACAAAAAAGTACCCCAAGTTTCGTTAATTTATGTCTAATAGTTCAAAATTTAATAAGATGAAGACTTAAGAGCCACCCTGTTTATTAAGAATAAAAAATTAAAAGTGGAAATTTTTAATGAAATTATTATACTCCTTGCGCTACATATTTCTACATGGTCACGTGACTAAAAACCACCAGGAAGGGAGAAAATGCAATGCTTGTAACACAGTAAAAGGGAAGATAAAAGTCCCTACAGCTGCAGGGGGGGGGTAATGTGTAGGTGGTGGTAAGTCAGGTTATTTTACCCACCCCAGGGCACTTCTGACCTTATCTCTTCTATTCAAAACAAACTATTTTTAACTACACTTTTATCATTTCTTTTTCCTTTAAACGGTGTCTCTTCAAATATTGTTATTTCATAGCATCCTTGCATACTCAATTATTATTTATCTAACTTCTACCTAAAAAAACTATAATTATAATATAACAATAAATGTATTGATGTAGAAGCAGATGAGAAAGTCTGATAACAATTTTTACTAATCTCAAATCTTCATGGCATTCACCTTCATTCTGACAATAAATGAAGATTTATAAAAAGTAAAATTATAAAAGAGTAGGTATTATTTAAAACCGCATCTCAAATGCAAAAGTAAATCACAATGACAAATTCACTATAACTTAGCACTTCTGTGTTCCATTCCTAATAAGTTAATAAACTTTCAAAATTTGTCTTGATCTTGATATTAATTTGTTACTAAAATAATAATAAATAGAGCACCAGGGGTTTTTACTATGGTTATCTAATGACGTCACCTAAGCGCATGTAGGTATTTTTTTCTTTCCGATGTCGGACGCCTGTTACTTCTATTAAAACACCTAGTTTTTCACATAGAAAGATATGGCCCGAGGACTATAATTATTTAATAACAATAAAAAAAATACCTACCCAAACAATGCAATTTAAACTATCATTTATTCTTAAATGAAAAACAATCCTTCTACCTTACTTGACTGCTTAAAATAATACTATAAACAGAAGGAGGTCTTAGGTAGGTAACCTTAAGTAATGCTGCCAATCTAACAATGAATGCAATTTCCTTATAAGAAAGTTGGCAATACTTCAGGCTGCTGGATTATTAACTTATATTTTTAATTATTGTTCAATTATTGATTATAATTCTTGAAGCTTTATAAATTGTATTATAACGTTTTTAATAAAATATATAGGAAGTAGTTCTCGTCAACTAAATGTAGATTCTTGCACTCAGTTAACCTTTTCTATATCTAAGAACTATTTTATTATACTTGCTGATTTTTTAAGTTATTATATTTGTCTTTGATGAACTTTCTTCATTAATAGATATTTATGACTTATTTATAAAATAATGTTTAGTTGTTAGGGTGGTATCCCTACTTAAGACCACTAGTATACTGGTTTTCTTGTTATCAGTAGAATTTCATTGTGTTTACGAGTCCATTGTCTATACTTCTTCTATACTAGAATTATTCAAAGCTTAACTGAGACTATGCAATAGAATACTATTTATTTGTATAAAAATAATGTTTTTTATTATAAAGCAAGAAACAGCCTACTCCAGGTCCATATTTGGACGTCAGGAGGAAACTGAGACTATTAATTAAATAATATTAAATACGACACAAACCTCTCCGAGTCAGTGAGAGAGGAGTCTTCTGAAGTACTTTGATCGGAAGTAGTAACAGTATTGCCACTACAACCAGTAATATTTTCATCATCCTGCTGACAATTATTAGTTATTATATTGGCATCATCTTTTTGTTTGTTATTATTATCTAAATTTTTCTGATCGTTTAATAAAGGTATCATTAGCCTTTCTAAAACATCTGAAATTAAAAAAAAAATCATATTAATATCTTCATACTAAATGTTTGAACATTCAACCAAATTCAATTCAAATAGCAATATAATCATAAAAGAAAGAAAATAACATTTCATCTAGACATTTATTTAAACTGGTGAAATTGAGACAAAAGTCTCCTCTTCCATTCCGCCAGCACTCGTAAATATCATAAATTCCGCTAGACATCTATAAAGGTGTGATGAGTTTGTCCAGAGAATATATATATTTGTGTGTGTCAAGAACCTAAACAGAGTTGATCCCCTATCCACTTCGGATATCCAAATAAGCTCATAAGCATGATTTTCAGAATTAAAATTTGCAAAAAAAAGTCTCAAGCTGATGAGTATGTAGTATATTACTATACTAAACTATGTTTACATATTTTTTTTTACAAAAAAGTAAGTATCATTGGATATTTTTTAAAGAAACAAATATTACAATTACAGTGCTCTCAGTAAAAGATTGTTCTGACAATGCTTACTGATGGATAAGCATCAGTAAAAAATGCTTGCTTTAATGGGCTAAATATAGTATACTAATGCATATCAAATAGAATGACTAATCAATAAGATTATTAACATTATAGTTAACCTTTGTGACCTTAGTTAGGGGTTTGTTCTAGTTAAGTAATAGTTATCTATTATTTCAATAAGAAATTCAACACTCACCTTGATTAACTTCAGGTAAAGCCATATTAAGAATAACAACATTTTCCACACTCCTCAAGAAATAATATAAACTTGATTTATCAAAACCATTCTCTAATTGAGCAGCTAACGATGGTGTCAGGGGAGTCACAAATATCTGTAAGCAATCGCTTTTATTTTAAATATCTTTATTAAATAAAACACGAATAATTATTATGATTATTATAAATAAAGACAAATAATGTACAAAAATAAGGTTACCTCTTGCTACAGAGAGGGAGTGTTTACATGTGTAAGCATAAATGTGTTTACATTTATGGATTATTTTATTAATTAATTCAATGGATCAATTCGAGGAGGCATGATCACAAATAAACTGTTTAGTAATTAATTGATGAAGGACTTTTTGTGAGGTAGGGAGAGTAGGTTTACTTTATTTCCTGTTGCACAGATTGTGAAATGCAAAATTTGTATCCACTGTAAAAAGAAGTTTTATTGTACAGCATGCAACAAATACATCAATAAACATGAGTTACAAAAATGTTGAAGGCAATGAGGATAATATATTTTGTTTTCTTAATGTCATGGTTGACCTAAAACTAAAAAGAAATATTTCTGTTCATCAACATTTTGATTATCTATATAAAAATCTTACCTTATTATAAGTAGATTGGTCTAATAACTGAGTTATATGAACTTGATCATCATTCATATAGTGAAATCTAGGGAATCGACTACTGTTATAATGATACATGACTAAAACTAAGTCTGTAGGTGGGGGAGGCATAAGTTCAGGCATTAGTAGTCTGAGATGATGTTTTAAACTTTGTACTTTGACTCCGAGAGGTACTTGGACTTGTTGAATGCTTAGCACTTCCTCGCGAGGTAAGTTAACTCGACAAATCTAGAAAAAAATGACAATCAATATTGTAAGCAAATTTAGCATTTGAAACAAAAAGTACAATTTTATTTTCCTGATTGGAGAGGCTGAAATCAAAATCTAATGGTCGCAATATAGGAATGTTTTAACTGATTTTGATTGGTTAATGAATTGAGTCTTGACTAAATTCATTAGCCTAAATGATTGTTAGAAACAATTCTTTGATAAAAACAATAAAATGAGATATCTATGACCTCTTTAAAGTAACCATGAAGTAGTTGGAGTAAGTATAGCTCCATTGTGGTTAAGAACTCTAGCAAAGCTATACCCCTCTGATTAGTGTGGAGCAGCCCCACACCATATTATGCGAGTTAGTGTCTCAAACCACCAGCAGAGACAAAGGGGGGCGATATTTACACATCTATAAGGGACTTTCACTGAAAACTACTTTGTCAGAGGGGGCAAGATTTTTCCAGGGGGTGGGGGGCGATGCCCCATCTGGCTACGGGCCTGCCTACAAGTAGGGATAACCCACTTATATTACAATAAATAGCGAACTAAATCCACTAATGCGTCTGAAGGCGGGGGAGTCCGAGAGTCATAGGTTAAGTATCTGTAGCTCTCTCTAGAGCTAATAACACACACGTGAGATGTTAGTCCAGCAAATTCTCTAACCGAGAACATGCACATGTATGTTTGCCCATCAATAACATAGAAGGTCCAAACTTTCAATCTTCTTGACATAACTTGGTGTCCCAACATAGCTGGGACACACTGTATACTATAACTAATGAGAAGAATACTCACGTCTATACGTATATCATCAGGTCTGTAGATGGGAAATGCTATATTAGGATGCTTAGTTTCCAGAATGAAATCTGTAGAACAATTGTTTGATTTAAGATAAGATAAGACATTAAACATTGATTCATTGTCTTTATCCTCTAAGCTACAGTCTCGGCTGTCTCTACTAATACAATAAGACACTAGGCGACAGTCCTCTCTCCGAACCTAATAGACATAAGAAATAGAGGTTATAAATATATTGGCTTATACAGGTATTAGAATGGTTCAAAGACCGGAGGACACATATACAGGTTATCAGCTAAACAACAAAGCATAATAAGGGGAGAGATCCAATTCTGGTTGAGATGGTTTCTATTTAACAGCTTGACAACACTTATTATAAACTCACATCATGAGTTAATAAAGAAAAGAAGTGATGGGTAAACCAAGGACTCTTCAAGTCCGAGACTACACATAGAGTCTGTTTATCTACGATATTAAATGCTTAAGGTCTATCCGCAAAGAGACTAATACTCCTTACTTAGAGGGAGTACATAGCCCGAATAATACAGTGATAAAGGGTCTGGAAGTGAGAAAGTTTCCGTAAGGTGCCATAACTGTACTCACCTATACAATAGTCTCCCTAGACAGAGACAAGATACTGCCTCACCCCTCTACAACCCCTATTGTAGCACACACTCTACAAAAGGCGGGCATTTTTCAGTGACTCCACATTAAACCACTTTATTCACCACAGACAATTAAAGAATATATGCAATAGATTATAATTAAAACTTATTTTAAATTCATTTTACTTAATTTAAGACAAAATAGTAAAAAAAATAATGTAATATTTGCATGAAATTTTAATTATTATGAAAAATAAAAAAATTATGTCGCCAATGTACAGTTATGGCACCTAGCTAATCAAGGAATGATAAGAGCTGTTGTATTCTCCCTCTAAGTATTAGTCTCATTTACTAAGTCCAAGTCCTCATTTAGTGTCATTAATGACAGCAAAAATTCATAAAACAAAAAAAATAATCAGAAATATTTGCAATTAAGCACACATGTAGTACTATAATATTAATAAATGTACCAATTTTTATAAAATGTATTCAATGACTTTTAAATAAATTGTTAAAAAACCAAAAATAGTTAAATTAAATAAATTTATCACTTTAAGCAACAAAAATGTTTACAAAGTTTCATTGCAATACCGCTGGTATATCTACAATAATAAAAATTTGGTGATTTCCATATTCTGAGGATGAGCATAGAGAATCTGATATGGTAAGGAAAAATACCAAGGCACTCCATACATGATTTTCTTAATTCCAAAATATAAATATTAAATAAAAACAGATTAGTTACACAAAAAGTCCTTTTATTTTTTAATATATAATAATAACTAAGCTTTCGACTAAAAATTAGTCATCATCAGAGTTTAACAAATATAAAATATAAAATGAAAATACAATTTTACAGACTACTTCATATTGCACCTTGGTATGTTTTGGTAAGCTATGTTTAAAAAACCGTTAAAAACTGTTACATTAAAGAATTTTAAAAATATCAGTGTTACCAATAATATAAGTTGAAAAAACAATATTTTAAACTAAATCAAGAATTACAAGATTTAAGAGTTCCTTATTAAATTTGAGTAAATGGAGCTTAATTTTTCTACATCTTTTTTAAAATTAACATTGTTATCAAATTTGACTATATTTATCATTTCTTTAACTTTCCTTTTTTGCCAATTAGGTTCATTTTGTAGAATTCGGGTATTGTCAAAATCAAAACTGTGTCCTGTATTATGTTTGTGGTTAGAAAGTCCAGTATTATTTTTATCTTTTTTGCAGTCATATTTATGTTGGGCCAGTCTTTTATTTAGATATTGTTTTGTTTCACCTATATAATATTGGGGGCATTGAGAACAGGGAATTTTATATACTAATCCGGATTTTTGTTCTTTCTTGGTTTTTTCTTTATGTTTTTCAAAAAATGGTCGGTTTGATTTTTGACTTTTTTGAGCAATTTTAAAGTTAGGTAGACTTTAAAATTGCTAACTTTAAAATCTACCTAACTAATCTAATCTACCTATCTAACTAACTAATCTAACTATCTAATCTACCTAACTTTAAAATTGCTCAAAAAAGTCAAAAATCAAACCGACCATTTTTTGAAAAACATAAAGAAAAAACCAAGAAAGAACAAAAATCCGGATTAGTATATAAAATTCCCTGTTCTCAATGCCCCCAATATTATATAGGTGAAACAAAACAATATCTAAATAAAAGACTGGCCCAACATAAATATGACTGCAAAAAAGATAAAAATAATACTGGACTTTCTAACCACAAACATAATACAGGACACAGTTTTGATTTTGACAATACCCGAATTCTACAAAATGAACCTAATTGGCAAAAAAGGAAAGTTAAAGAAATGATAAATATAGTCAAATTTGATAACAATGTTAATTTTAAAAAAGATGTAGAAAAATTAAGCTCCATTTACTCAAATTTAATAAGGAACTCTTAAATCTTGTAATTCTTGATTTAGTTTAAAATATTGTTTTTTCAACTTATATTATTGGTAACACTGATATTTTTAAATTCTTTAATGTAACAGTTTTTAACGGTTTTTTAAACATAGCTTACCAAACATACCAAGGTGCAATATGAAGTAGTCTGTAAATTGTATTTCATTTATATTTTATATTTGTTTAAACTCTGATGATGACTAATTTTTAGTCGAAAGCTAGTTATTATTATATATTAAAAAATAAGGACTTTTTTGTGTAACTAATCTGTTTATTTATATATTGTTTTACAAGTCCACGAATAAGAAACTTTTTAATAAATATTAAAATAAAGTAAAAACAAAACTGATATAAAAAGATAAAAAAATCATACTTGTGTGTCGAGCTGAAGGTTTTCATAAGCTTGTTTAAGTGCATCAGAGAAAGGATCATCACGGTGCACAAACACTTTAGTTTGGTTAGACTGGTAACAGACTTTGATTTTCACCATTTCCTCGTCCCTGGCTCTTAGTCTCCGTTCTTGTTCTTCCATTGCTCTCATTTCTTCCACTAACTCCTGAAAATAAATTTAATTGTTAAAGGTAGAGGTTAAGTAAAAGGTAGATGAGAGTTTTACATTTAATGTTTACTCTAAGCATAACAGCAATTAAAAAATATCAGAATACTTTTGAGTAAAAACTACAAATAATAATTTAATACACTATTTAATTGTCTATTACATTAAAACTTGACCTTTTACCCCAAATTCCCTTAACTATAATATTGAATATGCCCCAAGGTACATCAGTGAGGTTTCAACCATAATGTCAGAAAAAATTTAACAACACCGGATGCATCATTCCACACCAAATTTCATATGACTTTTGACTGTAATTTGTGGAAATTTATCAAATGTTCGCTTAATAAAAATGAAGATGTGTGATATTACGAGCTCACTAGGTAAACATAATCAAATAAAAACAAGATAAGATTGTTGTAATGCCACTTTATATTTTACAACTATTCATAATAAATCTTAAATTAATACTAATCTGTCAGTCAAATGTCAGTAATATCATTTCCAACATCCTCCACCCCCCCCCCCCAAAAAAAAAGTGTAGAAGCACAAACTTATCTGCACCTAACTTATTTTAGGTTTATTTCTTTAATTATTTCACCCTTTCAAAAAAACAATATTATAGAGCCAAAAAAACAATATTATAGAGCCAAAAAAACAATGAAATAAATAAATTTTGACATGACATGAAATTTTACTTTAAAAATTTACCCAAAAACTATATATTTTAAATACACTAATGTTGACTGTATAACTTAAACTTACATTATATTTTAAGTAAATAATGAACTTGACGTCTTCAATGAAATCTTAAATGGATCTAATCATTAAAAATAAATAAAAATAGTTTCCTAGCAACGTCAACCAATGATAACAACCTTAACTATCTAAGGTTAATTCAAAAAAGTAGTACACGATATATATATAATATATATATATATATATATATATAATATATATATATATTATATATATTTGATTTGTTTTTGTAATTCTTGTATGTATGAAACAAATAGAAAAACCTCATTCTTATATAATAGTTTTATACTGAGATGTTGTTCACTCTTAGAAGTATTGCTCTTTAAGTGAAGCAAGTATTTATACTAAAAAGTTATTATTTGTGGTGTTAATTTATAATTAAGTCAAAGTTATAATTACTATTAAAATAATTTGTACTTTAATACTTCCCTATTTACTATATAGAAAGGGGAAGCATTGTCACAGAAAAAAATGTCACCAGATAGTTTTTATAATACACATGACAAAAGCATAATTTATTATTTGCCTAATAAATAAAGTATAATTAAGTATTTACTTGACAAAATATAATGTTACCTGAATATGTTGAGGAAACTCTTCAGGTGTCATGGGAAGTGAGTTTCTATTTTCATCAATAAATCTGTACATCAACATGTAGGCGTTTGTGGAAGAACTAAATACTCCACTGTAGTAACCTCGCGTTGGACCCCCTCCATAGCTTTTCTCTATGTCTTCCACAGTAACCTACCCAAGACATAATAAAATGTATATTTGGTTGAAGCTGGGAGAAATTGAACAAGTTGACAAATCAAAGGTAAATGACAACACTCATATTGTGGTTTATCACACTAACAGTATTGACAAAACCAACATAGTCTGCAGTCACAATAATATATTCAGCCCACTTTTATTGATCGAAAATTCCAAATAAGTAGTTGATGAGATAGTGGTTAACATCGAACCACATCTGTCCATGTGACATCCAAAATGCAGTCGATCAAATTGTCATGTCACACATTGTTGCTACGCCATAGAAGATAGAACAATATGTGCAAAGCAAAACAATATTCAAAGTCCACAATTTTAAATGTGTTAATTTGTTTTGCTTAAAACATGTTTCTAAATTATATTTCCTAATAAGATAGTTAAATTTAAATACAAAAATGTATTTATATATTATACTCAAGATAAGTTTATACATTGTTTCATTGAATTTTACATCAATATTTGGATTAATCTTACTAAAAATATTTTCTGTAAACAATTATTATTTTTTGTTTTATTCCCCAACTTTACATATTTTTTTTTATCAAAAATTTGATAAGGGTAAATATATACAATCATATTTTTGCCAATTATTAAATAAAAATCATGTAATCATTATTAAAATTTCAATATTTTTTGTCAAACAAAAAAATTACAATAAAAATATGTTTGAAAAATGCACATTTTAATTTGAAGTAGTAATATGATATAAGTTTTTATATGTTTAATATTGTTTTTTACTCTTGAACCCGTGGTTATTTTAGCAATTTTACTCTTCCAAATGCCACTTTAGAATTGCCACTATTAAGAACCCTTATTGTTTTTGCACCCACTTCATCCAGCGAAGACATTGGTACTTCTACCCTCCCCTTCTTGACAAAGCATGTGTGATCAGTCCGGGTGTTTAATTCTAACAATATTGTTAAAATATATTTATTTTTCTGAAACATTTGATCTTTGTTAAATTTTAATATTTGTTTAAAAACTGATTACAATAAATACATTTGTAATGAAGCAAGTCAATTATAACTTTAAAATACTCCAATTAACACCAATTTTAATTAAATGGATCCAAATTAATACATATCATAGAAGAAATAATGAAAGCATACTAACCGTTGAAACAGATTGATCATTGAAGCAAAACCATTGATTGGTCAGAAAATCTTTTATGTAAGCATAATAATGACCTCCAGAAGCACTCCCACTGTGTATCATTATAGAATATAATTCATATCTCAACTCAGCTGTTTTTTGTTTACTATCAACACTGGATGGGTCATCAGTATTTGGATCAGCTGTTTGTTTATTGAAGTCATTATCTGCCACTGAATCAGACGTTTGTTTACTGGTGTCAACATCTGTTGCTGTATTTGTTGTTGTTTGTTTACTGCTGTTGAGATCCACAAAATCAGTTGTTATTCTTTGAATGCTGTCAAGGCTTTCTCCAGCTGGTTTATTTATATCACTTGCTACTTCCTCTTTATTTACATCTTCTATGGTAAGTTTACTATTGGATTTTTCTATGCATAATGGTACAATAGTTTCTGAGGCAGGATTAGCTTTATTACTATCTTCCATCTAAAAGCAAAAATAATAAATAAGTAGTAAGAAATTCAACACATAAAAAAGATTTGTTAGCTAGCTTAGGAAGAATATTGTTATTGGTGCTTATATTTTCAGAGACTCAGATTATAAAACATAAACATAGGGTGGCCCTTAATTTTCAACATTTTTTTTTCTTTGCTCCCAACCCCTAATTTTGTTCGAATATATAAAAAAAATTCCAAGTAAAATTTTAGGTCGATCGGAGAGATTAACCTTGCCATTTTTCATTTGAAGTTTGAGATATGACAAAATGTGTGAAATTTGTGTTTTTGTGTGTTAGAGTTAGCTTTAGTATAGTGAAGTCTATTTCTAACATAATTTATCATTGTTCATAAAATAGACATATTTAACTTACTTTTAAGATCCTTAGTCAGCCAATTATAGACAAATTCTAAAAATTATTGGCTGTCATATAAAAAAAAATTGTGAAAATCCCATTTTTTCTATTTTTTGCAAACAAAAAGCTATTTTGTGAGTAAAATGTTGGCTTTTTGTTTAAATAATTAATATTTTATGTTTTTATACACTGTACACTTTGGTTTAATGCTAATATTCATTATTATTACTTAAAATTGCGCCGTATTGGTTTGACATACCAAAACATTAACATTCTTCTTTGCAGTAGGTGACACCTGGTATAGTAAATTAATCAAGTATGTTTTGGTATATTTCACTTAATTATTTTCAGTAATAATTGTATATAACTCAGTAATAATTGTATCTAAATTGATGATAGGCTTCAAAAATGTGTGATACCCCTCCCCCTCATAGGGTGAGGGGGGTGTCCCACAAATTTTTTTTCTTGTTTTTATAAAGGAAAAAAACAACTTCTTATTGATAGGTTTGGTCAATTGTAATTATATACAAATACTATTTACATTTACAATATATAATTTAATAAATAAATTTACTATGATTCTAAATAATAAATATTTACAAATAACTGAATAAATCACAAACAAATAATAATTTAATAGTAGAAATATTAATGTAAAAAAAAATAAATATGTATCTAGAATATTTACATTTTTTGAACGAACGTAAGTGAGTTCTTACATTTTCGAAGAATTGGGAACGGCGCGTATGTTTGTTGTTTGTTTGTATGTTTGTATGTTTGTTTGTTTGTTTGTTGTATGTTTGTGTGTTTGTTTGTACGTGTCGCCGATAACTGCCGTAAAAATTAACGATTTTAAATAAAATTTGTATACAGGTTAACTAATTATGTGGTCAGAGCTGTATAGTTTTTGGTAATATTCGAAAAATATTTTCAAAATGGCAGCAATATGGCGGACCGGATAAAAAAAAATTTTGAGCGAAAAAATCGTGTTGTATATCGTTTTAAAGCTCTTAAAGAGTAGAAAAAGAAAATATATGTTCATGGTCAACATTTTAAAATTTTTTGAATAATTTAAAAATGGCGGCTAAAATGATAAACTCAAAAAATTTAAAATTAAAGGAATAACTCGAGTGATATATCGTTGTAAAGCTGATGATTAGTAGAACAAAAAATGAATATAACTAAATTCCGAAAAATTCAACATGGCGGCCATAAATTTAATATAATAGTTAGTTTTTACTAATTTTATAAAGAATTTACAAGATAAGATCTATTGTAATATACTTTAGATACTTTTATACAGTAAATTAACTATATGTTCAGAGCTGTATAGTTTTGGTAATATTCCGAAAAAAATATTTCAAAATGGCGGCCAATATGGCGGACCGGATAAAAAATTTTTGAGCAAAAATCGTGTTGTATATCGTTTAAAAGCTCAGAAAAGAGTAGAAAAAGAAAATATATTTTCATCGTCAACATTTCAAATTTTTTTAATAATTTAAAATGGCGGCTAAATAATAACTCAAAAAATAAATTTAAAGCGAGCCTTTTTAACTATGTATTATTATAAACATACACAATCAAGCGAGCGAAGTGAGCCTTTTTTACTACACAATTTTTAAATATAAGCCAAAAAAGCGAGCGAAGCGAGCCTTTTTTACAATATATTTTTTAAATATACGCAATCTAGCGAGCGAAGCGAGCCTTATTTACAATATATTTTATTATAAATATAAGCAATCTAGCGAGCGAAGCGAGCCTATTTTTAACTTTGTATATTATAAATATAAGCTATCTAGCGAGCGAAAGCGAGCCTTTTTCTGCAATGCATTAATATTAAAATATAAGCAATCTAGCGAGCGAAGCGAGCCTTCTTTCTATGTATTATTATAAATATACGCAATCTAGCGAGCGAAGCGAGCCTTTTTTACTTGCATCAATAATAAAATCTACGCAATCTAGCGAGCGAAGCAAGCCTATTTACAATATATTTTATTATAAATATAAGCAATCTAGCGAGCGAAGCGAGTCTTCTTTTACTATGCATGAATATAAATCTACGCAATCTAGCGAGCGAAGCGAGCCTTCTTTTACTATTTATTATTATAAATATACGCAAAAAAGCGAGCGAAGCGAGCCTATTTTTAACTTTGTATTAAGCAATCTAGCGAGCGAAGCGAGCCTTCTATAAGAAATGTATCATTAAAATATATATATTTATCATTATAAATATACGCAATTAAGCGAGCGAAGCGAGCCTTTTTTACTCTTCATTAATATAAAATCTACACAATCTAGCGAGTGAAGCGAGCCTTTCTTACTTTATATTTTATTATAAATATAAGCAATCTAGCGAGCGAAGCGAGCCTTTTTTACTATGCATTAATATAAATCTACACAATCTAGCGAGCGAAGCGAGCCTTTCTTACTTTATATTTTATTATAAATATAAGCAATCTAGCGAGCGAAGCGAGCCCTTTTTTATCTTTGTATTATTATATATATAAGTAATCTAGCGAGCAAAGCGAGCCTTTTTTACTATGTAAATGTTAAGATACCTAAACTAGCAAGCGAAGCGAGCCTTTTTGAGTTTATACTTTAAAATAGTAAGCATCCGAATGTTTTAATAAACTCATTCGCTTGCTTTAAATAAATATTTTTTTATGTATTCTTTGACGTGAGTTCTTGATGCAACGCATTACTAGTTTAAAACTAAAAGGAAAGTTATTGAACGAACGTAAGTGAGTTCTTACATTTCAGAAGATTGGGACGGTGCGTAAGTTTGTATTTTGTATGTTTGTGTGTTTGTTTGTACGTGTCGCGATAACTGCCGTAAAAATTAACCGATTTTGATAAAATTTTGTATACAGGTAAAACTAATTATGTGTCAGAGCTGTATAGTTTTGGTAATATTCGAAAATATTTCCAAAATGGCGTACCGGATAAAAAAAAATTTTGAGCGAAAAATCGTGTTGTATCGTTTCAAAGCTCTTAAAGAGTAGAAAAATAAAATATATGTTTCATGGTCAACATTTTAAAATTGTTTGAATAATTTAAAAATGGCGGCTAAAATGATGAACTCAAAAAATTTAAAATTAAAGGAATAACTCGAGTAATATATCGTTGTAAAGCTCTTGATTAGTAGAACAAAAAATGTTATATACTAAATTCCGAAAAATTCAACATGGCGGCCATAATTTAATATAATATTTAGTTTTTAATATAATATTTAGTTTTTACTAATTTTATAAGAATTTAATAAAGATAAAGATCTATTGTAATATACTTTAGATACTTTTATACAAATTAAATTAACTATATGTCAGAGCTATACAATTTTAGGTAATATTCCAAAAAATATTTACAAAATGGCGGCCAATATAGCGGACCACATGAAAAAATTTTGAGCGACGGAATCGTGTTGTATATCGTTTTAATGCTCTTAAAGAGTAGAAAAAGAAAATATATCCTTGTATTATGATAAATCTACGCAATCTAGCGAGCGAAGCGAGCCTTTTTTACTATGTATTATAATAAATATAAGCACTCTAGCGAGCGAAGCAAGCTTTTTTTATGTATTTTTTTAAATATAAGCAATCTAGCGAGCCTATTTTTAACTTTGAATTATTATAAATATAAGCATTCTAGCGAGCGAAGCGAGCCTTTTTTTACTATGTATTATGATAAATATAAGCATTCTATCGAGCGAAGCGAGCCTTCTTTCACCTTGTATTATTATGTATATAAGCATTCTAGCGAGCGAAGCCAGCCTTTTTTTCTATGTATTATTTTAAAGATAAGCATTCTAGCAAGCGAAGCGAGCCTTTTTTACTATGTATTATTGTAAATATAGCAATCTAGCGAGCGAAGCGAGCCTTTTTTACTTTGTATTATTATAAATATACGCAACCTAGCGAGCGAAGTGAGCCTTTATTTTAACTTTGTATTATTATAAATATAAGCATTCTAGCGAGCGTAGCGAGCCTGTTTTAATATGTATCATTTTAAAGATAAGCATTCTAGCGAGCGAAGCGAGCCTTTTTTACCATGTATTATTGTAAATATAGCAATCTAGCGAGCGAAGCGAGCCTTTATTTTAACTTTGTATTATTATAAACATAAGAAATCTAGCGAGCGAAGCGAGCCATTTTTACTTTGTATTATGATAAATATACGTATTGCAGCAAGCGAAGCGAGCCTTTTTGAATTTATACTTTATAATAGTATAGCGTCTGAATGTTTCGATAGACTATTTTCGCTTGCTTTAAATAAATAATTTTATTTGATGTATTCTTTTGACGTGAGTTCTTGATGCAACGCATTACTAGTATTTTATGTATACACTAAGAAATTAAACACTAACAGTGCTAAACCTTTAATCGTACTCGTTGAGCAAAGTAACTTTTGAGCTATCTGGGTATTGTTGACAATAATTTTTAACTACACGAAGTATAAATTCTTTTTCCTCATCATTCCTGGTTAGAATTCTGTTATAATCTGTAATTAATTGTATACCTCGCTCTGCAACATCGTTTACAACAACTAACTTTTGGAACATTTTCTTTCCTTCTTTATGCTCTTCATTGTTTTCCCAACTGTCGGGATGAATTTTTTAAAAATTCTGTTTTTAAGTTAAATCTTGAAAATAGTTTTAAAGATGCAGAAGTGATAAAATTTGAGAGGTTTTTATTAAGTACGCTTGACGCTTCTTTTGGCTTAAGAAAATACTTGTTTTCTTTTTCTTCTGTTTCGTCGTTATGTCATTCAATGCTTCTACCATTTTGACCTTAGTTTCCACTGCAACATTTTCATCAAAAAACCCTAAAGCTGCAGTTTCAGGTGCTAAGTACCATAAATGGTTTGCAAATTTTTTTATACCTAAAGTACTAATTGCCAGGTCAACATTTTTGTAGTCATTCAAAGACTTCAAAAATGTAAGGGCTGAATGTGGATATTTTGTTGCTTCAGTAGCCCTATATATACCAAGCTGCAAGATAAACTCAAACCAAAAATATAATTATTCTTCTTAAATCATTTTTCTCTTTTTCTTTAAGTTTAAACTCGTTTCTAAGCAAAAATATTTTTTAACTATAGATAGCTTTAGCCATCCACCTTGCATGGCTAATTGCCCCTGATTTTCTAAACTGCATTCCATGAGGTGGAGCCTCCCCAAGAAAAACTATAGCTAGCTCTATGAGTTCTTTATAATCCTCTCTACAATGCTTTTCTTCAAGAGTTGTGAAAAGAAAAGCTGTTGTATCATTTAACTGCTTCGCTGAAAAAGTAGTTTTTATATCATGAATACCTGATGAATAATTTTCTACATTTAATTTACTCCATCTTTCTTTAAATCTAGAAAAAATTGGAACTTCTGGACCTGAAGTTGGGCCAAAAACTTCGTCAAAAATTCCTTTTAGGACAACTTCAAAAATATGATGTCTGCAAGGTAGATATAATAAATCTTTTTCTAACAGTACTTCAATATCATTCCAAGCACCTTTAACTCTTCCTGTGTTTGACGCTGTTGTGTCAAAACACATAGACTGAATTACGTCCTGAAGTCCGCATTCCTCTGAACTCTTAAACACAGCTTTTGCCTGTTCAATACCACTTCCCTGAGGAATAGATGGAGCACCAATTAGCTGTTCCATACCTCCATATGTAATAAAATTCTGGCGCGGTGGTCCGCATGTCGGGCGAATTTCCTTTGGATGCGTGTTTCGGTGCTTTTTACATTATATAAGTTTACAACTACTAAATAAATTCCGGCGCGGTGGTCCGCTGTCGGGCGAATTTCATTTAGAATGCGTGTTTCCGTGCTAAACAACCCATTTCTTGCTTATGCAAGAACCATGCCCATTGCGTGGTTCCGGTTCATGCTTTAGAACCTAAGCAGTTACTCAATTGTCAAGCACTGCTCGTAACTCATTTTGTCTGTATTTTCCAAAGGAAATGCGCTAGAACCTTTAAAGATAACTGACTAAGCTTAGAGATAAGTAACTAAGCTTTAAACTAGTGCAAATAATAGTGCTTACTTCTAATTTTAGAGGCATAGTTTTGTACAACAACTGGATAATTATGCGCATTTCCTTTGGAAAATACAGACAAAATGAGTTACGAGCAGTGCTTGACAATTGAGTAACTGCTTAGGTTCTAAAGCATGAACCGGAACCACGCAAATGGGCATGGTTCTTGCATAAGCAAGAAATGGGTTGTTTAGCACGGAAACACGCATTCTAAATGAATTCGCCGACAGCAGACCACCGCGCCGGAATTATTTATTTAGTAGTTGTAAACTTATATAATGTAAAAAAGCACCGAAACACGCATCCAAAGGAAATTCGCCCGACATGCGGACCACCGCGCCAGAATTATTTTAGGTGTAAACTTATATTAGGTACAAAAACGATAAAAATTATTGTCCCTACTAGGATTTGAACCCAGGTACTCAGGGTTTGAGTTTTCGCATCCAAAGGAAATTCGCCCGACATGCGACCACCGCGCCAGAATTATTTCTAGTTGTAAACTTATATTAAGTAAAAAAAACAATAAAAAATTATCGACCCTTCCAGGATGTGAACCCAGGTACCCAGCGTTTGAGTGGTCGTATTTACTCCGGACCACTGGCATTCAACTCAGAGGCCCAAAAAACATTGAAAACGACACCCTACTCGAAATTTAATTTTCAACAACCGTAATTATGGTTTTCTATCATTTTTCTGGTTTTTTCGACTTTTTTGTAACTTAAAGTGGTCTTATCGACTTCGGACCGGTTTCATTCGATTCAGCGCCCAAAATTACATAGAAAACGACACCCTACTCGAAATTTATTTGTTATCGACCTAAATTTTGGTTTTCGGTAATTTACAATGGTTTTTTCGATTTTTAGGTCACTTAGAGTGGTCGTATCGACTTCGGACCGGTTTCATTCGATTCAGCGTCTCAAAAAACATAAATATTGACCTTTTTCGCGGCAAAAAATATTAACCCTGAATTTTGCTGATTTTTTTAAAATTTCGTTGACTCAGCAAACCGGGTTAATGACATCACAATAACCTGTGAAGTCTCGCAAAACATTTTTTTTTGTCATTAGGGACCTCTGAAATGGATTTGTGTCGTGGTCCGAGGTTCGAATTCCGCCATGACGCCTATCCCATAAGCGAATTTTTTCCCAAAGGAAATTCGCTAAAAATGGCTAGCCTATCTACATTCCCACTAAGGCTTGGTAAAAGTTTTCCATCCCAGTGCACTGTCACAAATTCATTTTTGTTAATACTAAACTTTTGATACATTTCTTTGTATCTTAGTGACCTAAACAAAGAACGCCTTTGACTTAAAGAATTTCTATTGATGACTAAGCTGGATGTGTCATGTGACCAAATGCTTCAGCTGTTGCCATTAAGACATGGACTGTATCTCGGTCACTTATTTTACATCTGTCTAATGTAGCAGCCAAACGATCATTAAAAAAATCAACAGTGCCTCTTTGTTGGCCTGATGTTGAAACTGTACTTTCTTCAAATCTATTGTCGCATGATTCACCCTCCCCTGTACTACTACTGCTACTAGTACTGGGTATAAGTTCAGCCATTAGACTGGCCTTGCCTATTTCTTCTACGCAACGTGACTTTCTAGCGATCTTGTCTTGCTCTCGCTCTAATGCCCGTTTCTTAGCTCGTTGTAAATTTAGATCAACACCCATCATTACACCAGGTCTTCCCTTTATTCTCTGCATTGTTAAAAATTCTTTATCTTCTTCGATATTCATAAGCTCAAGCGCGTCTCTATGAGCTATAAAAGATCATCTAATTTGTCTGTAAAATAAGTCCTTTTTTTTTAGTTCACACTCATTATTTGTATTTTTTTTGAAGTGATCTTAATTCATCATGCAGTTTAGTTAACATTTCTGCACAATGATCATTCCTTTTTGTAGGAATACGAGCTTTTTCCCAAAAAATGCTCACTTCTTTTATTGCTAAAGCAGCACTAGATTTTATATCTAATTTTATAACTCTTGAATTATAATAAAATACACTCATCACTTGCCTTATTATTGAAGGAAGTTTGCTGCCTGTAATTTGATGAGAAACTGGACCAACTAAAAAGGGTTGATTTTTTCTTAAACTGACACCTTCACAAGCCATTGTAAATTGAAATAAACAAACACTTTAAACACACTGTAAGAGATCTGTCCTAAGACTGATCTAATTAATTAGATCAGTCTTAGGACTGATTAATGCATATTTACAGTAAAGAAAAATGTCAAAAATGTTACATTACTCATGAGTTAGGCAGATTAAGTAGGGAAAGCCAGGCAGAGTTAATCCTTTTTTACCTGTACCTGAGATTGTATGTGTAATTCAAATCTACTTTACAAAAATAACTGTTTTATAAATAACTGTTATCTAAATTTATTTAGATAAATATTACAACCCATACATTAAAAATTGTAAAAACAGTGAAAGCCCCCCCCCCCCCCAGATAAGCTACTATACAATAATAAATTGCAATTAAAATTGACCTGACCTAACCAGGAAATGATAAGGAAAAAGAATTTATACTTCGTGTAGTTAAAAATTATTGTCAACAATACCCAGATAGCTCAAAAGTTACTTTGCTTGTGTTTAATTTCTTAGTGTATACATAAAATATAACTTTCCTTTTAGTTTTAAAAAATGTAAATATTCTAGATACATATTTATTTTTTTTTACATTAATATTTCTACTATTAAAATTATTATTTGTTTGTGATTTATTCAGTTATTTTGTAAATATTTATTTATTTAGAATCATAGTAAATTTATTTATTAAATTATATATTGTAAATGTAAATAGTATTTGTATATAATTACAATTGACCAAACCTATCAATAAGAAGTTGTTTTTTTCCTTTATAAAAACAAGAAAAAAAATTTGTGGGACACCCCCCTCACCCTATGAGGGGGAGGGGTATCACACATTTTTGAAGCCTATCATCAATTTAGATACAATTATTACTGAGTTATATACAATTATTACTGAAAATAATTAAGTGAAATATACCAAAACATACTTGATTAATTTACTATACCAGGTGTCACCTACTGCAAGATAGAATGTTAATGTTTTGTATGTCAACCAATAACGGCGCAATTTTAAGTAATAAATAATGAATATTAGCATTAAACCAAAGTGTACAGTGTATAAAAACATAAAATATTAATTATTTAAACAAAAAGCCAACATTTTACTCACAAAATAGCTTTTTGTTTGCGAAAAAATAGAAAAAATGGGATTTTCATAATTTTTTTTATATGACAGCCAATAATTTTAGAATTTGTCTATAATTGGCTGACTAAGGATCTTAAAAGTAAGTTAAATATGTCTATTTTATGAACAATGATAAATTTATGTTAGAAATAGACTTCACTATACTTAAAGCTAACTCTAACACACAAAAACACAAAATTTCACACATTTTGTCATATCTCAAACTTCAAATGAAAAGTGGCAAGGGTTAATCTCCTCCGATCGACCTAAAATTTTACTGGAATTTTTTTTCCATATATTCGAACAAAATTAGGGTTGGGAGCACATAAATTCTGACATTTTTTTTTTCACCCCTATAGCTAAGGGCCACCCAAACAGGCTGTGCGAAATAAAAATGCCAATAAAGATGACAGTGGTTATTTCAGGTCAGTTCCAAAAACATTTGTATTTAATATACTCCAATTCTTAACAGTTCTCCACAAGTCCAAAATTCCTAATTTTTCAGTAACAATTGATTTATTATTATAAAATTGCTGATTGTAGCTAAAGTAATTGCTAAGGAGCAATTTGCTGGGAGACTGACTTTATGAAATAATTTTATTAGGATGTGCCATAAATTGTCATATATCTAAGTAATATTTGTACACTTAATAGGATTTAATATAACAAGTCCTTACTTCCTAATATATGACTATATTTCACCTAAAACCAAGCATACTCATGTCAAGGCATTTTGGTGGTACAAGGAAAAATATAATATTTCAGTGTAAAAAGAGTTAGAAAAAGCAAAAATGATGGAAAAACTATATGAATTAAAAGTATCCAATTTTCAATATTTTTATTTTGAAAGAGGAATATTCATGTTATGGGTACTTTTCTTTGAAGCCCCATTTTTCTCTCTCAGACTCTGTCATATCAATGGCATGAACAGTATATTATATCTACTGTAAAGCAAGAGGAATATCAATCCCAGCCCCCCTAATATATATATATATATATATATATATATATATATATATATATATATATATATATATATATATAATATATAATATATATAAATGTATTATAACTCATGGTGGTAAACCAAATATTATGTTGCATGGATAACGGTACGCAGTAACATTAACCAGCAGTTTAAGAGAGCAAGTTGACTGGCACTGAAAAAATATGAACTTAAAACTAGCAGGAGAACGGATAGGAATTGAAGTACAGCTAAAACAAACTTCCTTCTTTATCTTTTTATTTTGCACACCCTGAATGGTTATATGTATATTTTATAATCAAATATTTTAATAAATGCATAACATAAAATAAAAAATATAAAGTTAAGTGATATCTAATAAACTAATAGTCTACAATGATATACATAAAAATCTTTATTATAAATTTATCATCACAACAAATATGTATATTTATCATGATAAAAAAGTTTCTGAAATTATCACATAAAGTTAAAACATTACCTGAGGTACAATTTGATCAGGTTGTGGGATTCTGGTTTCCATAGTGATACTATCACAAACAGTAACAGGTGGTTGTGGAGCAATAGGTGGCAGGCCCGGAGGTACAACTGGCTGATTATCCTCACTACCACTATAAGAACCACTGCTACTACTACAACTAACACTGCCACCCCCCAGGCTGACACCTGACTTGTCCCACACTATGCCTTCATCCTCATTCTGTAAACATTTAACAAAGGTAATCCAATACAAATAAACAATGTTTGTTTATTTATAAGAATAAAAAACTGACAGATACAATTAGAATACTGTAATACACATATCATTGGATTTTATAAAGCTTTACTAAAAAATGTGACACAAGCTTAACCCTTTTTATAACTGACATACATACATTTTTGGGGTGCTGAAGCAAATAAAGTTGGTCAATAGTCATTACGACAAGTTAAAGTACTTAAAGCTCAGGTAAGGGTTCTCAGGTGCAATCATGGCATCATCAATAGTTTTTTATTGTCATATTTGCAGTGTAGTGTCAGTTAATGACTTCAAAGTAATTCTGGAGCAGAGGTCTACAAGCAGAGGTCTAAGAGGAGAGGTCTACAAGCAGAGGTCTAAGAGGAGCGGTCTACAAGCAGAGGTCTAAGAGGAGCGGTCTACAAGCAGAGGTCTACAAGCAGAGGTCTAAGAGGAGAGGTCTACAAGCAGAGGTCTAAGAGGAGAGGTCTACAAGCAGAGGTCTAAGTCTACAACAGAGGTCTAAGAGGAGAGTCTACAAGAGGGTCTACGAGCAGAGGTCTACAAGCAGAGGTCTAAGAGGAGAGGTCTACAAGCAGAGGTCTACAAGCAGAGGTCTACAAGCAGAGGTCTACAAGCTAGGCAAATTTTCTTAGAAATGTCTCCTTTCATGCTTATCAATTCATTTCTTGCATACGTTTCTGGTAAATGTAAGCAGTAGCATTACAACTATATATACACACACACTGCCTCCGTGGCCGTGATCGTAAAGGCGTTTGATTTCGGCACCGGAGGTCCGTGGTTTGCAGCCCGGGCTATGCTCAAAGATTTTATGAATAGTATTTGTATTAAAATGATTTCGCCAACTTTAATTAATTCTTAGAGTGTAGTAGATGCAACCCACCTGAGGTGGTTCCCACAGGGTGAATACCCTGATGGGCCGAAAGGCCCAAAAACGGGCATTTTATTTTATTTTTATTTTTATACACACACACAGATATATATATATATATAAATGTGTGTGTGTGAATGTGCTTATGTATGTGTGTATGTACAAATAAATAAATTTAATATAAACATTATTAAATTATAAAAATTCCATACTAACATAGGTTAAGTTGTTATAAGTTCTACAAAAAACTAGCTATTTATAGAGTGAAGGAACTCCCTCTCTGCAGTGCAAGCTTTATAGCAGAGAGGGAGCCTTATTTTAATACATGTTGTTATATGTTTATGTTGTTTTATTATGCAATTATTTGTTTATTTATTAAAGGCATAAATAACTAGTAATTTAATTTTCCCAAATTTGACAAAAAATGTACTAAAAATGAGTGTAAATTGAGCCTTAAATAAATGTGAATAATGATGTGTTATGCAGCACAGTTGTTTCATCTATGGGATAAATAGCTCATTTTCTTTGAAAATTCAGAAAAATTAAATAACAAGTTGTGATGCAACTGCTTAAGTCATAAAGCATAAACCAAAAAATTAGGTCAGAAATAGATTGATAAGCAAGAAAGCACGCTTTCAAAGAAAATTTTGCTGGCTTGCTGACCTTTGAACCAGAATTATTTTTCTACTAGATCACCTTCAACAGCTAAGTTCTGACATTTCTCTATTGAATAGACTGACTGCTGTTGGTAGGTAAGATATTTGATGCATTATTGTGTTGTATATTTAACAATTCACATTTAGCTATAAATTTTTCGGGTGCTTTTACTATATAGATATTAATATTGAGCCCTCAAAATGCTTTTGAGAGCTCAATGCAAAACAGATGAGCATGCTCTCCTCTTTCAAAGCATTCTATAACTTTATTTATAACGTTTTAAAACACATTTACTGTATACTAGTACATTTATTTTACTACAAAACATAGTACAACAATACATTGTATTAATATTAATGACACTCACCAGTTCATGATCTGTAGGGGGAGAGTTGAGTTCGTGTGTTAGTGTGGGAGGTGCACTAGTATCATCTCCTAATGCTGAGTCAGCAGTACTACAGCTTGTACTACCATCATCGTATTTGTTATTGATAGTAGGAGTGGTAGTTGAGGGATCCATCTCGCCACTACTAGTAGGGTATTTCAGGAAATAATCCAGTTCTAATATCTCGGGGAATACAACTCTGTAAACAATATGTAATCGTGAATTCATTTCAATAGTCTTATCTATAGAGCAAAGACAAAAGTGAATAAAAATTATAATTCACACCAAGGGTAGAAGAGGGAAAGAATTGCCAACAGACTTTCATTATTTAACTAAACGCTTTGTCATCCCGTAAGAGCTGGTTACCTCTGATATCGGTACTTCCTGCTACCAAACACTCGTCTAGACTGATGATGGCTCGATGCAGCCGAAAGCTAGCTCTTTAATACAAAAAATAACTGGTGGAAAGACGTATTTTATTACAAACCTCTTGGATTAAAATCTTTGTAATCAACAAGTGATTGCATACTAGTAAACAAACGGGCTATTTGCAAAGTTTTGAATAGTTAAAATTTTATTTTAAGAATCTGTCTAAACAGATTCCAAAATACAAAATTTAACATTCAAAACTTTGCCAATGTTTGTTGATTAGACTATAGGTTTTCATTAAATGAAAAAATCTTAAACTTAAAAACACAACTTACTTGTCATTTAATTTAATCCTATGCATAGTTGAATAGTCGAAATCAAATCTTTTCAAATGAAGTGTTAACAAGTAAGGGAATTTGCTGAATTTCAAACCCTTATGTGCATTACATTTCTTATTGCAGTTTTCACAATAATACTGATTGTTTCCATCCAGTATTTCCGGAGTGACAAATGCTCTCATGGCTTCCTCTATGCTCGAATATGCCACAGTCGACCCATAAGGACGCACAGGTAAAGGGATATCAAGAAATGTGTCTTCTCTAGATTTTTCTCTACCGCATTCTAAACATTTCACGTAATCTATCATTTTTCCTGAAAAAAAGAAGGAATAATAAATGTAAGAATCAAATCAGGTTTGGTGAGATTAACATACAGTTAGGTAAATAAGAGTAGGATTTAAAGAGGTAAACATAAATACAATTTTAAAAATTTTACAATATAGGATAACACGTAAAACAAACAAATAACATACGCCCAAAAAAAACACGATTGCTATATAAACAAACCTGCTGTGATATAAGTACTTGTAAAACATTATAAAGATTTTACGATCACAACTTATTCAAAGCTAAGGAGTCAAAAAATCTATGTTTAGAACACAATAATAATGAGTACAGAGAAATTAAATACCTTGATAAAGATAGTTAATAAGATCAGCCTGAGAAGTATTTTTAAATTCTTGTTCCAAGGCATCAAACATGACTCTACAGAGCTCCTGTACATCATGTTGGTGCCACACATCTCCCGTGCCCCAACCAAATGACAGCGTTAGCTCAGTCGTTTCAACAGCACAGCGACTTGATGTCTAAAATTGAATTGGAAGCCATAATACAAGAAAACTTGATATTTCACAAAAGGTTAATTTTTTTCAATGAATGGTAATTTTGAAAACTCTTAGAACAGATAGACCCCAAGAAGAAGAAAACCACAAAAAAGTCAACAATACATTAAGATGAACATGATTGGTGTAATTAAACGGTGCAAAAAGCTCTAATGAATGTAACAAGCAGTATGGCGCATCATTCATCTTTATAGATAGCTTGTCCATATCATGCTAAGTCATGTCCCACTTTATTTTATTACGTACAACACCAACAGAACATGAAATCATTCTGGTCTCCACTCAAATTCCCAAAGAATATAAAATATAATATTTTTCAAAGGCGAGCAATGATCTCTTATGGCAATCAATATTCACATCGTAAAACATGAATAGTTACAACACAATATGCACACAAATTTATATGAATTGACTCTCATCCAAACTATGTTAAAGCCAACTATCCAGTTTATTGTAAGATTAATTAACTCAATTAAAGTAATCGACTCTAGGTTAATTCTTTCATACCACTTCATTTTCCACTGATTTAATCCTTTTGATAAAATTAAAAGGAGCCGAAGTAAACAATAAAATGAACGAATATCAAGAATACTCTTTTGAATGAATGAATAAAAAATTACAAGTGGCTTACCTGCAGGTTAAGGAAAAGTTTTTGCAGTTGAAAAGGTATTGATTTAGTTGGTTTGTCGCCATCGAATTTCCATTTATACAAAGCATTCCTAAACTCCGGAGTCATAAATAATGCCTGCACACAAAACAAATACCATTCCAAAAAATTAAAGAAGTTACTAAATACATTTGTGAAGATTTTACATTAATTAATCTTCAAAGCACATTTATCCATTTAAATTTAAAACTTTTCAGTTTAATTAATTATTTTAATAGTTTTATTCATAATTCTTTTCATAAAATTCAAGAGTTTATGGAGACTAATTCTTACAACTTTTAAATTATTAAAATCATCTAAAAGTCTTTGGTCATTTTTGTAATTAATTTATTTTTGTTTTCATTGACATTTTTCCCAACCATATAAGAAAAAAAATGTATAGAGGATATAATTTATTAAAACATGAAAAATACCTGTAATAAAGAGTTAAGATAGCAAGTCATAGCCTGATTAACAAGTCCCACGTACACCGGTGACCTGGAGCTTGTCGCAGGTAATTTAATATCCTTATCATATTCTATTCTCCTTGAATAGCTTTTATTATCATCACACACTTTCATACCTCTACGGTAATTTCTAGTTTCATCATTGTTAGCGAAAGTAGTTTTATGTTTAACTGTTTTATTGGATTTAGTAGTCTCAGAAATGGCTTCATTACTCTCACATGCTTCTGCAATAAAATAATATTAATAATGCATTTTTAAGTTTCTGTCCTCATTTATTTTTGCATATCAATTTGGGGTTTGGTAACTACAGAAAATAACAGAAGTAAAAAATAAGATCAAGACAAAAAAATAGATTCATAGAGATTGCTCACAGTATGTAGAATTAACAACATAGTGAAAAAATCATATATTGTATTAAATAATGATTTAACATTAATTTACTCAACATGTATCTTGTATTAGACTACAGCCATATTTAAAATAATTCTGGCGCGGTGGTCCGCATGTCGGGCGAATTTCCTTTGGATGCGTGTTTCGGTGCTTTTTACATTATATAAGTTTACAACTACTAAATAAATAATTCCGGCGCGGTGGTCCGCTGTCGGGCGAATTTCATTTAGAATGCGTGTTTCCGTGCTAAACAACCCATTTCTTGCTTATGCAAGAACCATGCCCATTGCGTGGTTCCGGTTCATGCTTTAGAACCTAAGCAGTTACTCAATTGTCAAGCACTGCTCGTAACTCATTTTGTCTGTATTTTTCAAAGGAAATGCGCATAATTATCCAGTTGGTTGTACAAAACTATGCCTCTAAAAATAGATGTACACACTATTATTTGCACTAGTCTAAAGCATAGTTACTTATCTTTAAGCTTAGTCAGTTATCTTTAAAGGATTTAGCGCATTTCCTTTGAAAAATACAGACAAAATGAGTTACGAGCAGTGCTTGACAATTGAGTAACTGCTTAGGTTCTAAAGCATGAACCGGAACCACGCAATGGGCATGGTTCTTGCATAAGCAAGAAATGGGTTGTTTAGCACGGAAACACGTCTAAATGAAATTCCCCCGACAGCGGACCACCGCGCCGGAATTATTTATTTAGTAGTTGTAACTTATATAATGTAAAAAGCACGGAAACACCGCATCCAAAGGAAATTCGCCCCCGACATGCGGACCACCGCGCCAGAATTATTTTCTAGTTGTAAACTTATATTAGGTAAAAAAACAATAAAAAAATATTGTCCCTACTAGGATTTGAACCCAGGTACTCTGGGTTTGAGTGCACGCCTCCAAAGGAAATTCGCCCGACATGCGGACCACCGCGCCAGAATTATTTCTAGTTGTAAACTTATATTAAGTAAAAAAAAACGATAAAAAATTATGGACCCTTCCAGGATTCGAACCCAGGTACCCTGAGTTTGAGTGGTCGTATTGACTCCGGACCACTGGTATTCAACTCAGAGGCCCAAAAAACATAAAAACGACACCCTACTCGAAAAATTTAATTTTCAACGACCGTAATTTTGGTTTTCTATAATTTTTCTGGTTTTTTCGACTTTTTGGTAACTTAAAGTGGTCGTATCGACTTCGGACCGGTTTCATTCGATTCAGCGCCCAAAATTACATAGAAAACGACACCCTACTCGAAATTTATTTTTTATCGACCTAAATTTTGGTTTTCGGTAATTTTCAATGGTTTTTTCGATTTTTAGGTCACTTAGAGTGGTCATATCGACTTCGGATTGGTTTCATTCGATTCAGCGTCTCAAAAAACATAAATATGAACCTTTTTCGCGGCAAAAAATATTAACCCTGAATTTTTGCCGATTTTTTGAAAATTTCGCTGACTCAGCAAACCGGGTTGCTGACGTCACAAAAACCTGGTTTTCAATAGGGTTTGTGTCCTCCCAAAGGTTGATTTTTGTACCAAGTTTGGTTAAAAAATATTAATCCGTTCGAAAGATAGAGTGTTTACAAGAAAGTGTCTAGAAATACATATATATATATATATATATATATATATATATATATATATATATATATATAAAGTCTCACGAAAATTTTTTTTTCGTCATAAGGGACCTCTGAAACGGATTTGTGTCGTGGTCCGAGGTTCGAATTCCGCCATGACGCCTATCCCATTAGGCGAATTTTCAAAGGAAATTCGCTAAAAAGGAATTTGAAAATATCTATCTTCATTTTACTTCTTAAGATTTTAGTTTATCTTTACCCACTTCCCAATTTCTCTACTATGTCCCATTAGCTCTTTCAATGTTTTCTTATGTTCATATATTTATTTTTTGGAAATTAAATCAAGAATTAAATATTATAAAGTTACCACTACTGGAAGTATCCTGATTGTACTGTTGATTGCTAGTATTTGTTATTTCTTGTACAATTAAACTATTTCTTCCATAAGAAGTTTTGAAGCCTAGGTCTTCTAAAGTGCCTACTATACTTTGTGTGATTTCCTGAAAAAAACAAAAAAACAATAATGATAAAAGAATTGTATTCATGCATAAATACAATTTATATTTAGAGATCAGAAATAAATCGCTTAAAAAAATTTAAAGGTAAATCATCAAAAATTAGAAAAATCTAAGAAACCTATAGACATATTAATGTAACGTTGATCACCCTTTTTTTTATCGATTTTTAACAACAGTGATCGATAAGCAACGGTAATTCTGCCACAGGCTTAGAATCGTGAATTGCTCTACAATCATAAGATTGGAAGATATAGATGATTTTATTGGGAGTAAAGCAGGAGTCAATTTTACTCATAACTCCACAAGAGTTGAAAATCTGACTATAGTTTACAACAGCATTTCCCAACCTTTTTGATCTGAACCTAAAAATTTGATGGAAACTACCTCAAGACTCAATTCTTATACTTTACATATGAGCATGTTTTGCGGCTTAGAATTTTGTTACATTTTGAATGATGTTCAAATTAATAACTGTCCACATTTGCTTATTTTGTTGGCACATGTGACAAATTATATATTGGCAAATGCTGTGAGCCAGAAATTATTGCAGTGTTAGATTTTCTCTTATTTAGCAGGCTCATGGGCTTTTTTTAAGTTGGTCATGAACAGCCTAACTCCAGACCATAATTATGGTTTTACTTTTTCTCTAATTTTATTATTAAGACAGACTAGGTCGGGCAATGCTCACATTTGCTCTTTTTCTGAATACAGCTTAGAATATAAACAAATTAATAGACTAACTCAATGAGTAAGTTACACAAATGAACCTATATAAACATGCTAAACAAGAACCTAAAACATACAATACAATGTATGAAAATGTTTTTACACTTGTGAATGGTGCACAATAACTTTCATAGGCTATTACATAGACAATTGTTAGTGGAAAACTTATATCATTAACCCAGCCTTTATGGTTTCTTCAAAATCAATAAACTGATTATTGGAAAATTCTAAATAGATTACAAAATAGATGTTGTTATACTTACAACTAGTTGAGTTGAGGTTTGCAAGACAAGGGATATTTCATGTGAAAGTTTCTGAAGCTTATTAGCTACTTCAGCAAGGAGAGTAGTAGCTGGTGTGATTGAGGGTAAGGTTACTTCATATACCTTATTTCCTTGTCCATCTCTCACTATACACTGACATCTTGGTGTCTCAGACATTGCGTAACAAACCATCTCTAAATAAATCTAAAAATTATATTATAACGTCAGTCATTTGAATAAAGTAAATTTACTGACATACTTAAAAGGATCGCAGTCAAAAATTGTGAACCTGTCATAAATCAACTTGATTAGTTGAAATCAAATTTGTTAAATATTAAACTATTAGACCCATGATAACAGCAGATTATTGGATAGATGGGATTAAAATGAGGTAGTAAATAATCTAATGACACAAAAAAGTCTTCCACTACAATAATTCAGAAGTTTCACCTACTGATGCTAAGGGGTCATCAGTGAAATACAAATTATAATAGGGAATCCGTCACCAAAAAGACTAATAACACAAACCAAGATTAACATTAGTAAAATTTAAATAAGTACACCAATTTTTATAATACAATTGAGGTTTTAGTGTTTCTTTAAGTATTAGATTAGTTTAAATTGCTATAAACAGATTGTGAAACACTTATTTTTGGTGTATAAATACTACTTTAATTTCAGCGAGTGATAAGTATAGTTTTCCTCTCAAATATCAATTTCACAACTTTTAACCTAGTTTTTTTTTAATATTATTATTCAAAATAATATAACCAATATAAACTTTCATACCTGTATTTATCAAAATTTCAGAAACAAGTGACATCAGTTATTACAACAATTATTTCCCAGCATTGAGTAGAAATGTTTTGAATCAGCACAAATATTAAAGTACAAACACATGCTGGTAACTAACTTAACTCACTAGTATTATATTAAAAAAAAAGATAATTCCAAAAAAGTTCTATTGTAGCAAGTTTTATTTTATTTTATTATTTTTTTGAGGCAGCTATTTACTGATGACCCATGTCTGATTTGTTTTATTAGGATAGTATAGGATTTTGCCTAATTGGTTCATATATTACTTTAGTTTCTACATAATAGACCAAGCAAGTTCATTTTAAAGTTATTGTAAATGATTTTTTAAATTTGCCTCATGGCCCTTTAGATGTGCACACAGATAAACCACCATTTCAGACAACGTTTTACTAATTATTCAGTGAGCTCAAAATGATGAGAAATAATTTAATAACTTAAAGGAAGTAGGATTTTATAAAATTACAATGCCATAATTGTGCCCAGTAGTAAGAATTACTAAATAAAACATAAAATTAATCAAATAATTTATAATTACAATTGACATACTTAGTATTTTATTTATCATTTTTATGATTTAATTATAACTCTGTTAATAGTTTTTAAACTCTGTTTAGATTTGAAGTAAGATATTTAATTATGGTAACACTGATGGCTGAATAATTACAAAAGAAGATTACACAAATAATTCCAGTTAATGATAATTTGAACAAAAAAATTGAGATTTCCTTTATGCTTCTGAACTTGAGGACACTATGTGTTTACTTACAAGTAACAATTCTTTCTAGACAGCCATTATTTGTTGTACATGGTAATTTGTGATGTACACACAAATCAATTTATATTGCAATCCCAATCATTTTAAATAAAAGAAATAATTTAAATAGATACTATAGAGAGAACAACATTCCAAAAAAATAGTTTTAACTTATACTAGTCATAAAGAGACTAAATCATTAGAAGGATGATACAAAAGCTCTAATGATTAACTAGGTACCAATTCATTATATTGAATTGCTCAACAGCTTGTGTTAGATATAAAAGAATAACGTTAAAGTTTGATTGAAAATAGCCAACTTTCAGATGTCTGGAGAGATTAATCTAATGATACAAGAATAATGAGAACCACACTTTAAAACCCCTTATCAATGAGCTAAACTTAGGAAGTCCTTTCTCAATAATTTAGGTTGCCCAAATGAAATTAGGTGGAATTTTGTACTCCTCAGTCCAAAAGCTAAAGAAGGATAGAAGATAAATATTTACAATATCACATCTTTACTAAACTTAATAGTTCAATAGAAAAAAGTGTTTACTAAAATTTTTGGACAAATCGCGTTTCCTAATGTCAACAGAAGCAAAATTTTGGCCACTAGGAAAACGTTTATGCCAAATGCTTAGATTAGTTGTTATGGTTTAGTTTGTTTCGCATTTCGAGTGACTGTGAAGTAATTCACGCAAATCTCATGTTGCTTTGAAATTTCTGTCATATTGACAGAAATTAATGTAAACCAATGACAAAAGAATGCAATTTTTCTTTTTTCACCACAAATAAAAAACAAAGGGTTTGCTTACAAGATATTTTGAAAGTTGGAAATTATCTTTCATTTCTATCTGTTCTTATTATCCCCTGATGGCAGCCATTTTTGAATATCTAATTAAACTGGTCGAAGTTTTGATAAAGAATTTACTTGATATTATATTCGACTAAATTAAACATAGAGACAGACCACTCCTCAAAGACATTGTTTTTGACACTAATGAGTGAGAAAAAGTTGTGTAACATCTAGGAGTGACTTATTAAATAAAATATAAATTTGATTTTGACAAATTTTTAGCAATGTGTGACGAAAATGTGAACATGTTAACTAGATGATTTGGTTCCTAATTCAACAGTTTGTAACGTAGGTGGTCTTATTAATACATTATGACTTCAAAGACAAAAATCAACTCTAAAGAACTATATAAATAATATGAACAGGAAAATAATGTCCCCACGTGCTTTAAATCAAATAAGGGAATATCATTTAATATAATATGAGACCAAAAAATTCATAATCTAAAAATAAACCACATAAAAATAAAGAAAACAACACCGCTTCCAAAAAAAAAAACAACAAATATATGTAAAGTGTGTCTCCAAGACATCAAATACATTTTTTCTTCGCGAAGTAAACAAGGAAATATAAAAATGTACATCAAAAAATAAAATGTTAATAAATAAGATAATATTTAAAAAAGGAGCAACAAAGTATATTTATACATGGCTAGATGCCAAAATTCATCCCTTCAATCGAATAACTTATACATAATTTGAACGAATAAAATTGAAAATTAATTAAATTGATTAATCGTCCAAGCGTTATGATACTTAAGAAGGAGAGAAAATTATTACAGATGTCGAAAAAATTGTGTAAAAAATGAAGATTAATTTGCGACGTACTTACCAACTGATACCCGATCCTCACACTCCCTGACTTTTAATTTAACTTTATTTTCCAAATAAACATTGCTTTATTTTGTATTTGAATTTTGGTTACTTTGAATGAAGAAAAAATGGATTATAAATTAAAAAGTACGAAATAAAAAGAGTAAACTAAAAGAGTAAACTACATCAGAAATATTTTTACCCAAGTGTACAAGAGGGGGCAAAAAATTTTCAACTACACCAACATAACCTGCTTTTTGGATAACATGAATTCAGTGTTGATTTGTGTATTTTACAACATTTATTAATGTTTCTTGTTGCCTAAACTGGAATTAATTTCAATAATAATGAAAGTACAAGTTTTACTAGAGAAGCTCTATGGAAAGTAAAATAAAATAAAAATAAATTATTGAATTTATTAAACATACATTTTATTAGTTTCTTGAATTAATAATGTATTCCCAGTAAAGAAATTATCAAACAAAGCTCTATGTTTCACATGTTTATAGAATTATAATAATATTATTAAAAATCTTTTGTCCTCGCGCAAATCATTTATCTATTTTACACTAACTATATTATCTCCATGCTTTATCTGTTTACAAATTTTATCCAGCTAGGAATTTCGATTTTTATTTATATGTTCATGTATTTTGGGTGAATTCTTTTTCTGGGAATTTCACTAAGATTAACAAAGAAAAAAATGTTGCCGGGAAGGATCGCGCCAGGTGACTATCAAATTTTTGTTCAAATTATCAATTTTGCTGGATAATTAGTTCTACTGGTGAGGAAAGTGGAGTGGAATCAACAAGTGAATTCACTTCCCTTAAAATTGTTCAAGTTTCCTGTAATTATTTGAAATGGCTGCCAGTTAGGCATTACAAGAATGACAACGAAAACACAAGCGAAATTAATCACTGAGTACATACTGTGTATTAAATCCATGGATCATATTTACTACCACCAATAGGCTGTAAGAACCTTGAGAGGCGGTTGTAAAGTGATGTAGAAATTCATACAGTAGGGGGTGGGGGCGGGGGTCACAGTGATCTAACTCCCAGGTTTTAGGTGGTCCTAAAAAACGGGGATTAGTTGCATACATTACCGCACCGAGCGCTAGTTTTCACCTTGTATGCTTATCAATTTTGTTATCAGTTTTAAATCAAGACTTCTATTTATGTTCATAAAAAATGTAAACAAGACAATTTTTATCTTATTCATTAACTTTTTTTTCTTTTTTGTTGTTTGTAAGATATTTTTTTTAGAAAATAGGATAACGTGTGTTACGAAAGTTGTGTTATAATGAGTCACGTTGACGTAAATTTAATTTATAATTTCCCGGTTTGATGATTGTTTACAAACATTTTTGATGTTTGTTTACAAACATTTTGATGTTTGTTTACAAATCATGGTTACCACGATATCAGGTCTACTTAAAATTAACTCAGCCTTTATACTTTTATAACATTTTATGAAAATTATACCTTTAAAATAACTAATACAATTTTTAACATTGTTAAAGACCCTTTTAAATAATTTTAATCTTGGAATTGAAGGAATAATTATTTTATATATGGCGTACCAGGTGAACCGACCTGCCTCTAGTGCAGAAAGGGTGAACTTAAGGCAGGTCCATCTAAACCAGCTTATTTCGGGGGAGTTAGAACACTGTGTCCTGCGCCCCACCCCTGCTGTATGAATTTCTACATCACTTTAGGCGGTTGCATTTGACTTAAAACTTTTCAACGATCTATCCTTTACCCATACGCAGTGTATTTAATAGGTGAACATTTCACATTCAGTAATCTTATACTGTATTAGTTGAACCGTCTATGCCTATTTGCCCTATACGTTTTTGAAAAGTGGGGGTATTGTCCATACCAACCGTTAAGTGGTGAGCCATTTCCTTGTCCTCCTTGTAAAAAAAAACTAACAAGACATAAAAGGATAAAAAAATGTCTCTCTGCTGATAACTATTTATATAATTACATAGCCAGCTTTCAATCATTACTGGTCATAAGCTTGACTGTGTGTATGTGTCTTCAAAAAGTGAGTCTCTTAAGGAGACATATCTTCTCTGGGGATCAGGATGTCAAAAATTTATTTATTTATTGCAGTAGCTTTTTATTTTATTTGTATGCTTGATTGTATCTTTAGTTATATTATGTATTTATTTAGGCATCACTATAGTTTTATTTTTTATTGGTTTATGTTCTGTCTATTTATTTTTTATTTCATTTATTTATTTTTTGTTTTGTATGCTTTCATTTATTTTGTTCGTGGTTCTACTTTCTTTCTGCTTCATTTGATTTTTTTTTCTTGTTGGTGAGGCACTGATGTTGTCTGTTAAGAGTTAATGCTGACTATGTCATTATATAAATAATTAAGACTTTTTCTTTTATCCTTTATTATTGGGACTCCTCAGCTCTAATTACTAATAACAAGCTATTACTCATAAACAATTATTACTGTTCTTTTTTTCAGAAAATCTCCTCGGATTGTCATGGCATGATAGTGCCTGGATTCCAATGTTAAACCCATCCAATGTGATGGATTATTTTGCTGAAAGAAGTAATCCTTTCTATGATAGAACTTGTAACAATGAGGTAGTTAAAATGCAACGGCTTAATATGGATCAATTGCAGTGAGTATATTTTTGACTAAATGTTTAGTGTAATTACTTAAGATACTGATATAAAGAAGACAGATATTATAAAGATTTGTATTTGTTTACGAATACAAATATAGGATATTTAGGATAGGTTGAAAGGAGTTGAAGTCTCTCTTATGTAGAGAAAATCTCATCACCTTCATTCAAGGCAATATACTACGTTTCTGGAAGTGGGGTTGGAGGAAGAAGGGATTTTGTAGGAAACATTAGTGGACGGACTAGTGAAACTTAAGGAGGGATTCATCGAGGGAAAGGTTCAGCAATGCCTTCTGTTGCAGGGGTGGGTAACAAGAGGATGAGGTTGTACAGGAGGAGAAGGGTGCTTGGTTTGGACTAGGTTATAAAGGTTTGGGGATCTCTTAATGTTTACTAAAGGAGGTTTGCTGTGATAGGGTTCGAGGATATAGCGGGAAAACCATATTTTAAAAAGGTAATAAGGGTTTTAAGGCCAGGTTATTAGGTAGTGAAGATGTAAAAAGCAAGAGGAGTAGGAGGACAGGCTTTCTTCTGAGTGTGCTGTATGTGCACGAAGCCAGGAACTAAAGGCACCTGATGTATGGGTATTCTGGTATTTTTATAATAGCTCTTTTCTATTCTTTTAGTGATTTTTATCTGTCAAGGTAATTTTTATTTGTTTTCAGGAACATGACTGGTTTAGAATATCAACTACTCCATGTTCAGGAACCAATACTTTATGTGATTAGAAAACAACACCGGCACAGCCCATCTCAAGCAACTCCCTTGGCAAATTATTACATAATAGCTGGAACTGTTTACCAAGCTCCTGATCTCGCCTCTGTCATTAACTCTAGAATAGTTAGTATTATTTTGTTTTGTCCTATTTATCCTTATTGAACTAGGAAAGATTTGTAACAATTTTGTTAGCATATGGATTGTGGAACCAAAGCCATATATATATATGCTTTGATTGGTTTCGAAAGGTACAAAAATTATTAACTGTTGCGATAGGTTACGTACTACTGATGAAATTTGTTATTACCATTGATTTTACCAACTTTTAAGATAGTTTTTCATTTCTGTCTTGAATTAATTTATTTTAAAATTATATATAAATCTAAAAACAAGTTTTTTTTAATTTTTCTTATGACAATAATTATCATAAAAATAAGAAATAAATAAAAATAAAAGGAGAAGTTCAGGGTTGCTTACCTGTTCTTCCACCTCCCCTATTTTTTTTGTTTTACAGGTAAGAGTGAACAAATTTCAGAAAATTCAGCATTCCTAAGTCTAGATCTAGGAAAAATTTGTTCATCAAAACATATGTTGGGAATCCTACTATGTTTACTTCCAATATGTTGCTGGACTCCCAAATCTAATAACTCCTCACTAACTAATTCACTATTAAACTCCTATAACCGGTGTTGACTGGTTCCTTTTAACAATGGATGCCCACACAGTTTATTAAAAAGTATTGCATTCACAAGAAATTGGGAATGAAATTAATTTAAAAATATTTAATATGAATTAATTCCACTTTAATAATAATGCCCGTTTAGAGCCTTGTGGCTCATCAGAGACCTCTGCGGGAGCATTAATTCCATATTAATAACATGATATTAACTTACATACTTTATTCTACCACCATAGGTAGTGAGTGTGGTGTACCTTTGAAAAGTTGATTGCACCACCAAAGTATTATCCTGTTAGATGAGTCAATTCAGATACTTAGTTTTGTGGAAGCTATGTTTCTAAGAAGAAATCAGTTTTTTGCCTACCTTGTGATGCTCATTTATCAAATCTAAATTACATTAAATATTAAGAAAATCTATTGATCCATTCCTTAAAATATGGTTTCTTCTCTAACTAGAACAAAGAGCCATAAAAAAATTGGCATAGTTTGCCCTTCCTTAAATAAACAATGGGGCAATAACTTTGAATATAGTGCAATTAAAAAAAAATGTATGTGTATAATAATAATATTTAGACTATTAAAAATAAATTTAAAATTTGCTAGTTATATTTTTTGTATAGTAATTAATTATATGTGCTATAACTTATCTTTTGTATTTTTTTATTGTTTCTCCCACGCTTCAGATTTTTCATTACTTTTTTTTTCATTTACTTTATTGTGAATTAAAAAAATAATGGAATTATTAATAAAAATCTTTAACCTATTCTTATATTATATTTTAATCAAACCTTTACCGATTATAATGTCTTGTAATTTAAAATTCAAAGCACTCTTTATTATTTAGTATATTAAATCAGTAAATGCACATTTAACACATGTGTGATCTAATTATTGTTTTAGTTATGCTGTGTAAGTCACTTACAAAGTGGTTTCGAAGAAGCTCATGCAAATGCTCGTTACCACCCTAGCAAAGGATACTGGTGGTCAACGGATCAGAATGCTAAAGACAAACAAACGGCCCAACACAACGAGCCATCATCCTTGTTTCAGCGTCAACGTGTTGACATGTTACTGGGTGAATTAACTAAGAGGTACCCTATACCACCTGTTGTACCTGTATCTACAGCCCAGAACCAAATAGCAGTCAAAACAGAATCTAATAATAATAATACAACTAATACTTCTAGCACTGCCACTGCTAACATTAAGAAGGAACCTCCAGATGGTAAGATTTCAAATTAATTTGATATAAATAGTAATTTTTCTAGAACTAGCAGCATGGTGCTTTAGACCAGTTCAAAATTTTATTGTTTTTAACTAATATAATTAAGTACTTTGAAACAGTACTCCAAACAAACCTTTTTAAAGCAGTATTTATGGATCAAGTGCATTTGAGTTAAACATGACAAACAAGTCTTTACCTAGATGAAGAAGACAAAATAAGAATTAAATATGTTAAATACTACCCCAAACCATGGGAACAAATCTCATTCATCTCCCACCAAAACCTAACTTATTAATGCTATTTACAAAAAATACCCATACATTTTTGTCAAATTTAAGTAGGTACATGACAACTGAACAAAGATAACCTGTAGGCTACCTTGTGGAGAGGTTTTTGAGTTCCTGCCACAAATAATTTTCTTAACATCCTATCCTTTATAAAAGTGTTATCCTATCCTTTACTTGGGGATTTTTCTTATAAACTGACTTTTATCAATGAAAAATTATTTTATGAGTTTGTTTCTTTCAAAATAAATTTATTTTATACAATATAACTAAAACACATAAATTCGTTAGATGTTGTTTCCTTGTTTACTTCCATCCCTAACAATTTAGCAATAAAAATAATTAGTAATAATTGGAAAAATATTAAGAACCATACAGATCTTAATAAACAACAGTTTATGGATTTATTTAAAATATGTATAGATAATGCTTACTTAACTTTTAATAATAAGATATATCTTCAAAAGAGTGGCCTCCAAATGGGTGGACCTCTGTCTGGTTCTATAGCTGATATTATTATGGATGATATTTTTTATAAATGTTTAAAGAAACACAAAAATAAAATTAGTTTTACCAAAAAATATGTAGATGATAGTTTTTTTATAATAAAAAAAGATTCTGTAGATAAGTTATTAAGTTATTCAATTCCTATGATAGTGCAATACAATTACTATAGAAAAAGAATTAGATAAAAATTCCCTTTTTAGATGTATTAGTTATAAATAGTAATGGAAATATAAAAACTAAAATTTATAAAAAACCGACAGCTTCAGATAGAATGATCAACTTTAATTCAAAACAACCTCAGTCATATAAAATAAATAGTGCTAATAACTTGATCCGTAGATCTCTAACATTAACTGATCCTGAATACCACAATGAAATAATACTAGATGATAAAAAAACACTGCAATATAATAATTTCCCAAATTACCTAATAAACAAACTTATAAAACAAAACAAAGAAAAAAAATTAAATATTTAAATAATATAATAATTCTAAATAATATAAATAATTCTAATAATATAAATAATTCTAATAATATAAATAATATAAATATAAATAATTCTAATAATATAAATAATTCTAATAATATAAATAATTCTAATAATAATAAATAATTCTAATAATATAATAATCTAAATAATATATAAATAATATAATATAAATAATTCTAATAATAAAATATTCTAATAAATAAATAATTCAAACAATCTAAAATATAAACAATTCAAATAATATAAATAACTCTAATAAATAAATAAAATAATATAATAATTCTAATAATATAAATAATAATTCTAATAATATAAATTAATAATAATATAAATAATAATCTAATAATAATAAATAATTCTAATAATATAAATAATTCTAATAATATAAATAATAAATAATTCTAATAATATAAATAATTCTATAATATAAATAATTAATAATATAAAATAATTCAATTCTAATAATATAAATAATTCAAACAATTCTAATATAAACAATTCAAATAATATAATATTCAAATAATAATATGACAATAATTATAATGCTAATAATGAAGATCCTATAATTCATAATCAATTTGTAGCAATCCCATATGTACCTAACTTATCTGAAAAATAAAAAGGACTTATCAAAAGTCTACCTAACTTTAAAATTGCTCAAAAAGTCAAAAATCAAACCGGCCATTTTTTGAAAAACATAAAGAAAAAACCAAGAAAGAGCAAAAATCCGGATTAGTATATAAAATTCCCTGTTCTCAATGTCCCAAATATTATATAGGTGAAACAAACAATATCTAAATAAAAGACTGGCCCAACATAAATATGACTGCAAAAAAGATAAAAATAATACTGGACTTTCTAACACAAACATAATACAGGACACAGTTTTGATTTTGACAATACCCGAATCCTGCAAAATGAACCTAATTGGCAAAAAAGGAAAGTTAAAGAAAATGATAAATATAGTCAAATTTAATATAATGTTAATTTAAAAAAGATGTAGAAAAATTAAGCTCCATTTACTCAAATTTAATAAGGAACTCTTAAATCTTAAAAATCTTAATTTAGTTTAAAATATTGTTTTTTCAACTAAAATTATTGGTAACACTGATTTTTTTTTTAAATTCTTCAATGTAACCATAGAGATATATACTAGAGGGGGCATAGCCTATCTTAATACATTGAGAGGCCTGAAACATTTTTAGTGGGGCTCTCAGGGGCTCTGTGTAACCTTATTGAAACCTTCTCCGAGGAAGTAATGGTTATAATTAATCAATTGTTTTCGGCTTCCCACAGATTGTTTGTGTTGTGATTTGTATTTTTAAACATTCTACTATATAATTTACTGTTTTTCCTGTTTATTTGATGATAATGATAATCGAAGGTGGTCAGGTTACTTTTTTGATGTTTCAAAATTCATCCAATAGGGCCCTCTAGTAATATATCTTATGAATGTAACAGTTTTTAACGGTTTTTTAAACAATAGCTTACCAAACCATACCAAGGTGCAATATGAAGTAGTTTGTAAAATTGTATTTTATTTTATATTTTTTAAACTCTGATGATGAACTAATTTTTAGTCGAAAGCTTAGTTTTATTATATATAAACAATAAAGGACTTTTGTGTAATTAACCTGTTTTTTATTTATAAAAACACATAAAGTTTTACCTTAAATATTGAACAGATTTAAATGAACGAAAGAATAAAAAGTCTCTCCACAGTTATAGATTTTATTAAAACTAAAGCAGAGCGCTTTCGACCTAACAAGAGGTCATCATCAGTGCCTATTAAACAAATAAGACAAAAAAAAATGTCAAAACACACTTATACATAAAAATTACAAAAATATACCAAAAGAAACAGATAAATTACAGAAATGGAGTGATAAATAAATATAAATAAATAAAAATAAATACAGAAAATAAATAAAAAAATTAAAAGTGAAAATAGAAATATTACCGTTGAGCCGAGATAAAAGTGTTGAAAAGGTAGTTTTAAATATAAAACAAAATCAGGAAGGTTTGAGTAGGCTTGTAACAAGACACATACTGGTGGATGCAGGGTGCGGCGCTCGTAGTAGCGCATTGATAAGCGGCATTCGCTCCCCTCTTTCATTTAAATTCAGATCACCAACAGTGTCTTGACTCCTAAAGATCTCTAAGTTCTCCAAAAAGTTCAACTTACGACCTTTTTCTCCGTAGTGAACTATGCAAGCTTTATGTGGCGCGTTCACGTGGTTTTCTGTGATAAGGTGTACGTAGAACTTGCTGGAAGTTCGCTTAAGGTGCTCAGAAAGTCTTGTGCTTAGTTTCCTACCGGTCTGGCCTAAGTACTCAGCTTGGCACTCCCCACATTGTACTTTATATACTCCACTGCGCGATTCTAAAGGGATCGGGTCCTTAACATTACTAAGGTAGGTTTTAAGAGTCTTACGGTTGCTGAAGCTAACATTTAAGTTACTACTCTTTAAAACACTACCTAAACGTTGCGATAAAGTACCGACGTAAGGAATGGAGCACCATTGCTTGATATTTTCAGGTTCTATCGCGTCCTGGCCATATTGACTATTCATAGCTCTAAGCACAAGCGCGGCCTCTTTTCTTCCTTATTATTTTATTTACTATATCCACCTGATATCCATTGACCCGGGCTATATCGCAAATGGTGTTGTATTCTTTAAGGTACGCTTCTCGATCCAAAGGGAGGGTAAGTAAACGATGAATGAGTGAGTTGAAAGCCGCCATTTTGTGGCACCACGGGTGAGAATCGGCCGGAATTATGTTGTCTGTGGATGTTGGCTTCTATAAACTTCAAAACTAAGTTGACTTTCTTTCCTGAATATTGAGACATCTAGATAGTTAAGTTTGCCTCCTTCTTCTACCTCAAGGGTAAATTTAAGATAATGTTTACAGTTATTCAAATATTCCAGGAAAGAGTCAAGTTTACCAATCGAACCAACCCAGACCACAAAAATATCGTCTACATACCGCTTCCAGAACTTGATATATTTTCTGAACGGGTTATTAATGTCATCGATGAACTCTTTATAAAAGAAGTGCATAAATACATTAGCACCTAGGGGAGATAAAGGTGCGCCCATAGCTAAGCCTCCTTTGCCACTGTAGAACTCTTCATTAAAACAGAAATAATTTTGACTAAGACATAGCTCCATAATTTCTAAAAGTTCAGCATTAAAGATTTTATCCGAAGAGTGTTTACTAAGCAAGGCACTGAACAAACGTAAGCAAGTATCGGATGGTATACATGTAAACAAGTTGACTACGTCAAACGATACTAAAATAAACTTATTAGGTAAGTGGACTGACTTCAAAGTCTCAACAAACTCACACGTGTTTTTCACAGCATCAATGGCTTGAAAGTTAGTTTGTTGTAGAATATCTTATTTGCCCATTTACCCAGCTTTTCAGTAGCAGAGGAACAAAATGGAACAATAGGCCGAATATCCAGTCCTGGTTTGTGTACTTTAATAGCTCCATAGAATCTGGGTGGTATGGGATTCATATGTTTTAAACTATATTTAAAAAAGTTTTCAGGAAACAGGGATAACTCTCTCTTAAGTATGTCGACAACCTTTTGTTTAAACTCCTCTGTAGGATCCTTGTCAAGCTTCTCAAAACCATTTTCATTTAAAAACTTAAGTACTTTGTCCTTATAGACATCTTTATCAATGACGACACTGATGATGACCTCTTGTTAGGTCGAAAGCGCTCTGCTTTAGTTTTAATAAAATCTATAACTGTGGAGAGACTTTTTATTCTTTCGTTCTATTACGATGGACTCCATTTATGCTCATTCTCAAACATCAGATTTAAATGAATTAATACTTTACAAAATCCCCCATATAGTTTTGGCATTGTTTATAGAATAAAGGCCTTATCATAGCCCTTATCACCAGTCAATGCTACGAATATAAGATTTTACTACAGCTGTCTATTAGTGCTTATTAGTACTTGGGGGATCCCCCCCCCCGTATTGCTTTACAATGTTTTTGTTGGTTTCTCATATAAATATTGATTTATTTTCCAGTTGAAGTTAAAACAGAACCTAGAGAAATCAAAACAGAAAAGGTAGATTCACCTGGTATGAAGCCACCTCCTGAGAAGAAACCAAGGCTTGGCTGACTAACAACAAACCCTGCGACTCTGACAGCGACCCCATCTGTTGAAGCAACTGAAGTTCATGATATAACAGCTTCTAATCAGGATTGTATAGAGGTGGAAAGGAATAGAGAAACACCGTCTGAAGATATTCATGATTCTATTAGTCTTTCACCACCTTCTCTTTCTCCTCCGTAAATCTGTCACGGGAAATTGTATCCATGACAAAGCAGTTCTAAGAAATTGGTTTTGTCTCTTACTATACAATTATTAACTTCTGATTGTTAGATCATCTGATTTATGTGACTGTGAACATATCTCAGTCTCACTGTGCCAAATCTTTGGATTCAGAAATATTCAGCGAAAATAAGAAAGATATTTGTTTAATCTAATCCAATTAATCTAAAAATAAATGCATGCTTTTTATACTGTTTGTGAGACTTTTCCATTAATGACACCACTCATGTTACATATTGTGAGGGATGCATATACACTCACTGATTCTGTCTATTTACATTTAACTTGGTGAATACAGCAATAATTTTACATTTCATTGAAGACTTTGCTTAAAAAATGTACATTATATCCTTAAGATAAATTTAATTATGAAAATTTTTCTAGATGTTTTAAATCAGTGTATTTAACATTAATTTTTGTTTAAAAATAGGTTTGTTTTTAACTGTATCTAATTTTAATAAAAAAAAAATACATGTTTGCTATTACTTATTAAAATATTTGTTATATTATGAATTATGGTTTTATATGAAAGTAAAAAGTTCAATTTAAATGATATTCAATGATTGTAAAACAAATTATATATCAGGTTTGTAATGTTTTGTCTGTCAGGCTGTTTTATTGCCTCTCCACTATTCCTGAAATCTACTACAATTATCTGTTTAAAATAACCTGATTTAATCTCTCTTAATTGGTGTTTTCATTAATTGTTCAGCTTATGTTTGTAAAAATGCATGTTCATATCACTGATGTTCATATGTATCTTAGTTATTTTCTTCTTCAAGTAGTAATTCATATTTTTTCTTTAATTATGATTTTTTTAAAGCATTTTCTTTGTATTTCTGCATTATTGTAATAATTATAGTAATATTAGATGATGTAAGCAAGTTTTTAACCTTTAATCTTGAAAATGATGATCAATGTCAATTATGAGGTAATTTCTAATTATAATAATTTGATATTAGTCAGTGATTCATAACCTGGGGTCGCAATAAGGTTCTTGAGGGGGGAGGGCAATATTTTTTTTGTGAAATAAATAGTTCAGATGATCCATTTAATAATTTGAATACTGCTAATTTATTGTAAGTCGATGAAGATACTTTATTTGAGTTGATTCAAGATTCCACATTAAATTTAGTTTACAAAAATAAAAGTTTGGAACAAATTTGGATGCGTACTCTTACTAAATATCCACAATTATGAACCATGGCCAAAGAGAACTCACTGCATTTCGGATCAAAGTATTTATGCCAAAAAGGTTCCTCTTCAATGGTAAAATTAATAACCGAAACAAGGAACGGCCTTCTCATTGAATGTTGTCTTCATGTTGCCTTAAGCACTTCTATTCCCCTAATTCATAAATAGTTGAAGGTTTTAATGTTTTCTACTCAAAAAACTGTATCAGTATAAATCGTAAAATATATAAATGGGCTGTTGATAATTTCTTTAAATACTTTTTTTTATAAGTATTGGAAATTTGATTCTTACAAACAATAGAAAAGGGGTGCCCATCCTCCTCTCTTGCCTTTGGAGGCCAGCTTAAGAATCACTGATCAAAATAATTCATAATATATGCAGCATTAATGTTAAAGATTATAGAAATAAAAACCTTAAAGAACTATTAATTAGTTATTTCTTTCTGTACATTTTATTAGTGTAATCTAAGCAATTACATTACATTACTGTACATTATTATTTAATTAGTATTATTCCATTGTATTTGCTATGTAAGAAATATTGTAAACTTTGTATTATTTTTTATTAAATAAACTGTAGATTATTTTACTATAATGTTAATGTGTGTATTAATCCCTTGCTTTTTTCATAAAAGATGCTCTCATCTCAATGATGAGTAGTATAGTAATAAGTTATCAAGTTGATGAAATAAATAAACTTTTGATAAAAGAATATTCAGTCCTTTAAATGGTAAGTCCAGCTAAAAGAAATAGCAAGGAAGTAGGAGAGCATCATAAACCAGTAGGATTGGAACCAGTAGTTGAACCTCTTATTTTATTATGAAATATCATTCCTAACCTTACATTGAACTTAGTTGAGTTGATTTTGACTATTTTGTACGTGGACTTCAAATATTTTTATTTGATGATGACTTAGAGAACCTTAGCAGGTGTTAACCAATCAGTATGATCAAAAGCCTGTTTTCCTATATATTAATCCTGATCAGTAGGCAGAGTTTGTCGGTGGGTGTGATCAAATTGACTGAAAAAATGTGGGTTGCTTGACTCAAGAGTACCAACATTTTTGTTAGTTTTACAATTTTCTGTTTTTTGCAGACTTGAATGAACGTATTTATTTCAACATAACAATACATAATAAAAAGTTACCTTCAGTTTACTCATCAAATTTACCAGTTTGTGATTAAAACAGAGCAAAATAAGTTTACAAGATTCTTTGTCAAAACTTCTAATTATAGTCAAACAATCTGAAGATGACTTAGTTGCTTGTCTTTCAGACAAGCAAAGACTTTCTTTGCTTGACTATTGTCTTTCTGTGAGTTCAGAAGCAGGCCTCTGTTTTCTTAAAATGATATAATAAAGCTTCTAGTCGGCACAGATAAACAATATTAACATAGATGGTTCACTCCCGAGTGTTTTAGGAACAGTCAATTGACAAGTTTGTGTTTATGATTTGTCTTTAAGAGCGCTAGTAGTAAGAACCTATTTGCAAGTAAGAAATAGTTGCCAATCATTGTGCAAAATAAGATAAAAGTAAGCAAAGATCTTAGAATATATTAGTAATATCTGCTGTGTTGTGTAGTTGAGGGGGGGGGGTCCAAGGTTATTGAGCTTGCTAGTTCCGAGAAAATCACCTTCAAGTAACATCTGACTGACATGATTTCATTCTTTCTCTATAAACTGTCTGAAGAGTTTACTGACTAGGAATCCCCTATCCAGTTCGACCCTCTGTAGTACTATATTAATCTATGCAGTTATCCTGTCACCCCGGAAATAAACAAGTCGTACCAATTATAACCAACATGCTTACTATTTTCTCCGCTACCTTGGGGGGCCGGCACTGCTACGGGACAAACAAATCTCTGAAGCTCGACTCCTGGTTAACACCTAGTTGGCTTATGATTTCTTCACATCTTAGTTGGCAAACTACCAATGTAAGGTTTAAACAGCTTGAATAATAAGTTATTTGGAGACCAGGTTAAATAAAACAATATCTTGTAAACAATTAAATAGTGAGATACCTCACAAGTCCATTCCTGTAGTGTAGTGTCTGTTTAGCTTAGCAATACATTTTCTGAGCATTCTCATAAAAACAAGAGTTTCTTTATGTGTAAATATGTATTAAGTAAAAAAATACAAGGAGTCGTCAAAATAAATAATTTAACATAAAAATTAAAAACAAAAAAAATATTTATTTATATAATTTTTAATGTACATAATGCATTTTAAAAGATGGGGAAATGATTCGCCAGAAATAATAATTTACAAGAAATAAATTAACAACAAAAGAGAAAGATATCTACAATAATAAGAAAATATTGTTAACAAATAAAGTCAAAATGTACAACTAAATAAATTATTAATTTGTATAAAAATGTACAAAGTAAAAGCAAAATATTCAGTTTAAAATTAAATAAATTAAGGTAATAATTAAAAGTTAATAATTACTTGGTTTCTTTTATGCTGGAAAATAATTTATGGGGATTTTTTCATGAATATGAAAGCACAGTACACAATGCTTCCTTGTGGAATTTTTAACTTCTTCTAGATATAAATGAGTTATCTGTAAATACAAACTTACATTTAAATAAAAATTGATGTATTTGTATGTTTTGCAAAGCACCCCTACCCTGCAAAGCAGGGTAGAGCGCAGCTCTGAATAATGATAACAGAGCAAGCAGGTAGTGGAGCAAGCCTTTCCAAAAATAGTAATAACATGAAGCTGATGCTTCTTAAAGCTTACTGAGAGAAGCTGATTTTTATTTTGAATTCTTTTGTTGTTCTATTTTAAAAAACAATATGACAAAATATTTAACTCGCATAATTATGATACAATTTTAATAAAAATCTAAAATAATTAAAATTCCGCAAACTAATAATCTTTAATCTTTTGTTTTCAAGGTCATTCAGTACTACCAAACTAACAAATGTTACTTTGATTCACGAATAGAGAAGGCATGAGAATGGTAATATCATTTAGAAACTTATACAACTTAATCAAAATATATGACGAATATAAACAATATTAATGTTGATAGGTTTTTTCAGTACAGTAAGTTATTTGCAACTAATGCTAATACAATGAATGTTATGAGCTTCATGTTTTCCCCTGCAAACAATAACATTTATTTCAGATTACTTAATTACTAATTTATTTCTTTTCTTAACTTTTTTAAGTGCAAATATTTTTCTCATCATTTAACTTTGTTCAAACTTAAATGAACATTATTATTTATTTTTTTGTATAACTGCCGATTTAAAACTTGAGCACCCATCAAGCCAAAAGCACCAACCTGACTAAAAACAATAAACATCACAGCATAAAAGATAACCAATACAAAATAAATGTAAAATTATTATTATAAAAATTAAAAAATATTAATAAAACTGGACGGTACACTGTCATATATAAGAAATAAACACTCAACATTTAAACACCATTTTTCATATCGTTACATGACCATACCTTACATTACGAAGCTATCAATTAGAAGAATAAATGGAAAAAGCAATGTGATGGTTAACAATTTCAACTATCACATTGGTTATCCTTATCTTACACTTTGATTATGCCATAATCCAAGACATTTAAAGTAGATTAAATAAAATAACTAAAAATTACGCTAATATAATTGTCACCTTGTTCACTTCTATAAATACGAAGTAATAATTACAATGCAAACAAATAATCCACACGTAACCAAATAGGTAGCATGCACTCGTGTGCAATAAATTACTTGCACATAGTTATTAAAGTCTAAGTTAATAATTTAGATTAATTCCAACCTTTAATAACAAAACTTATCTCCAAGTTTCTGAATTCAGCCTTAAAACCACAGCTTAAATAGGAAAGACCTAATAATCCAAGTTGATTTCTTTAATTCAATTTAGAAAGTTCGTTAGCCTAATGTGTTTCAGCTTTTGCCCGTCTTAAAGTTGATACTGAGTCAATCTTTAAAATACTTTTACACTACTTAATTGATTGCACTAACATTTTTCAAGAACAAGATTCCCAAAAATTATTAATTGAATAAAAAAATAAATTTCTTGTCATCGAGATATATAGAACAAAACAGCATAGACCAAGAGCTAGATGCAAAAAGATAACTGTTAAACCCATTTGATTGGCTTATTTTGGTCACCTGATAAAGGATCAGGTAGTCTACCATTTCAGAGCACTGAATTTTGGCCCTTAGGCCCCAAATCCGTTTTCATCCTATACTAGCGTTACTATTGGCTTTATTAAACAAGTCAAAAGGCTCTTTTTTTATTAGAATCAGATATATAACTGCACAAATATTACCAAAAAATTCAACAAAAATCACTAATTTACACACACAAAAACCTTTAACTTGAATGATTTTCCATTTTATCTTAAGATACAGGCAAACTTAAGAATCAAGCATATTCTATCGAACAATAGGTAAAATAGATTTGTTCTTGAGAAAGAAAGTTTCATAGCTCTCATATATGATGATTCATTTTTGTGATATAATGCTAAAAAATACATATTTTTATAAAATTGAAGTTTTTACCCATTTTTGGACTATTGGGAAAATAGTTTATAAAGAGCCTATTTACCAATGTACTAAGGTTTAATAACAAATCAAATTATTTTAGTCTGTTCTATTCTGTTTGGTCTTTTGGCCTATTTAAAAAGAAATAATTTAAATTATTTGTTATGTAACCCTTATAGGTGTTAGCAGGCACACCAATGTAAAAACTTTTATATTACTAATGCATTTAGTTATTTTATTCAATACTAAATTTCACATATGTAATACATTTTAAATTCAAAAACAAATACTTGTTAATACAATAATAAATAAAAATCATATCACAACTACAATATCAAGACTCCACTAACCCTCAACTGGAACAACTCAGGCTGACATGAGCAGAATTTCAGGAATACAGAGAGGCCTAAAATTGCAACAACACAAAATTCACTATTTAGAAACAGAATGTGAAATAAATAACAAGTGCAGTAATAATACTGATTAATTTAGGCAAAAATTATATTATTCTTTTGTGCATGCTTTTTTGGACTTACAAAGTGACTCTCTTCTGAATGAAGTATAAGAAATAAATTCTGCTCCGCCATTTTAGAGTTGTAACGTTTTTATCTATTAACAAATCTTTTCACTAATGAAAAACTCTCACAAAGAAACCCTTTGACATTAACAGAATCAATCAAATAACAACAAACCTCAATAACAAACAGAACTCGATAATATCAATCAATACTAATACTCAAACTTTTCATTTAAAACAATAAATGATAGACAACACTAAAATAATTTAAAGCCTCAAGAAGGTAAAAAATAATGATGAATGTAAAATATAGAGAAAAATTCTACTCCTTAGGTTGAGGATAAATTTGTATAAATTAAATGGTTCTATGAAAGCTAAGTCAGAAATTCTAAGATGCTTGGAGAGTGCTTTTGGGTGCTTGAAGGGCTAAGGAGAAATCCATGGGAGTTAGTAAAATCATTAAAGAAATAAATGTTTAAGTTTATTCACTAATTCAATAGAACTGTGTTTGTCTATATTAGAAATTTATATAAAACGCCTGTAATCGGTTTTTTAAATTAGTAAAAATGTCTATCACTAGTACATCTGTTTTTGCATTAGAGGCTTAAAATTAGTATTAAAAAAATTTTAGTGTCTTCTACTATTATTAACAGTTAAAAAATTAAATTGTTATTTAATTCATATGAAATGATAAAATAATGCATTTTTATACCACATTATACACATGATAAAAAGGATTTTCTAAAATCTACAACATTTAAACAAAGCCAGTCTAGTATTGTTTTATTTATAGAAATTATACTTATTAATTAGTAAGTGTACATCTGTTTAAATCTTTAGGTTAAAAAGGTGAAACGAAAATATAAATTAAGATATTACTATAGGAACTGTAGCATCTATATATGAGTGGGATAATCAAAATTAAAGAAGAAATCTAATTCTTGTTTAACACACAAAAGTCCTAAACTTAAAACAATTGATTACGTATGCATATTATTTCAATATTAATAAAATAAAAATAAGATTTGAACAGAACAAAATGTTGGATACAGTGCTGCCACATAAGACAAAGAATTAAACAACAGATTTTTAATTACTGCTGACACTAATTACTTTGTATTAACTATGTTGTAAAATGTGACCACAAATTCTGTCCAGTAATTTTTATCATTAACTTAAGCAATCAATATTTCATTGTAACTTTACAAATCAAGATCACATTGGTAATTATTTAGTTAATAAAATATTTCTAATTACTGGCATACATTGCTATCTTAAGTTTTAAGACATAAAAAGAAATTCATTGAATAAATAAAATAATAAAAATAGATTTTATGGAGGTAATAATTTTTTTACATATATTTGGAATCACCACATCTAAAATTATTATCTTTAGCAATATAACAAGAGCATTAGTAACCTGTAGTACTTCTTAAATTAAAATTATTCGGCTCACCATATATTATTTAGTTTGGATCATCAGATTTGAAGTTTAGAAAAGTGTTTGATAAAAATAACCATACACTAAATCATTTAATACACTACAAAGATTTTCTTGGACCCGATCCAAGAAACTGTTCAAAAGAGTTTGTGGGAATTAATTTTATGGGGGTTGAGGTAAGATGAAAATATTTTTATAATAATGGTTATACCATCTTCAGACCACTTTTATTGTGATCAGTTAATTTTGACATATATGGCTATTTTCTTTTTGGAGTATGCAAAACTTTAAAAATAATCTTTAAACTATAAAACCAGTGAAACAACACATGTTTTGTTAAAGTCAAATATGATGATCTAAACATAAATCTACAATAACTATATCTCACACACAAGACAATCTCACTTTTTTAAGAATATATAAAATAAAAAAGTTTTAAATTTTTATTATAGCCAGTGTGTTAGGAGCTGTTTTAGAGTCAACATATTTTTTAAGTCTTAAAAATTATTTTTTGGTAACATTCTGGAACGGAATCATATCGTTGTAAAACTTAGGTGCGGGCCTTCTTTTATTTAATTAGGCATGGAGGATGGGTTTTTTTATTTACTTAGGTATGGTCTTTCTTTTATTTTTTAGATTAAATAAGATAAAAAGCAAACATGGTTGGGCATAAATGAATATTTTTAAACCAGAGGAAATATGGCTCCTTGGATGACCTAGAGAGTATTTCTGGCAAGATTGAGGAAAATGCTATAAAGAAAAATGACCCTTAGGAAACATTGGCTACAGCTAAAATAAAACAAAGACAAAATATCAATTCTTAGAGGGTAAAATAGCAAATCTTGAAAATTGCACAGGTCATTATAGTCCAAGAGCCAGGCCTAAAAATGTCACTCATTTTGTACTTCAAAGCAAATTTTTCTTAAAATATACCTTAAATATGAAGGAGCATAGTCTGCCTATCCTGAGTGGAGCTCTTTATATGAATGTGCTTGCTCCAAATATTTGAAAATTGCACAAATTCAAGATTTCTTGCAATAAGTGGTTCCCTGTGGGTCGTGTCCAAAACATGAAGAGAACATTTTTTAAAGCTGATTACATTTCCTATAAAAAAGTGTTTTTTCGTCAAAATCAGATGACTACAACTAAAGATATGACACTTGTAAAATGGCCAAAAAAATGCAAAAAAAACAGCCAAACTTTTTAAAGAAATTTGCTGACTGCATAAATTAACCATTTTTTCGGTGTTTTTAAAAGCACCATAAGTTTGGTTGTAGTCATCCAATTTTGATGATTGAACACTTGTTTTATAGAGCATTTTATCACTTTTAAAAAATGTTCTCTTCATGTTTTGCACTCGACCCACAGTGAACCACTTATTGCAAGAAATCTAGAATTTGTGCAATTTTCTAATATTTTGAGCTACATTTATACAAAGGGCTCAACTCTGGATGGGCTGTGCTCCCTCATAATTTTAGGTATATTTTCAGAAAAATTTGCTTTGAAGTACAAAATGAGTCATATTTTTCCAGGTCCCGCTCCTGGACTAATACAACCAGGCATGATTAAGCAAACAAATATAATCACATATATTTTTTTTTTGTAAAATACAATAAAAAAATCGAGCCCTCAAATGAAACAAAATTAAAAAGAAAATCAATTAACTACTAAAACATAATTTCCCAACACACTTATCTCTAATTTTAGAAACAGTTAATTATTCAAATACATTAAATTAGTAAATTTATTAATATTATTATAGTATTCTTTTCTTTAATTGCTAATTCTAATTTAAAAATATGTAAGAATTTTAGTTCAGGATATTTTATTCAATTAATACCTAAAAACTAAAATATATTTACTGAAAATTAAATGAAAGTATATATGATTTTTAAGGAAACGTTTAAATTAAATTGGCAAGTATGAATTAATAAATTATTTAAATTACTTTCATTATAATTTTTTTTCCTACAAATTTTGAGTAGATACAATATTCAATGAAATTTTGTATACATAAATAAAAATTACTGAATGACATACTAGCTTAATTTGATTTAAAAACAGAAATGATTAAAAAAACAAGAAGTTATGAAATGTTATGTATTAGTACAGAGTCTACTCACAAGATAGCAGCACCAGTGTCTTCCAAATGAAACCAGTCAAACCTCATCACAGTAATGACCTACCTGGAGTAAAGTAAGTACTATAACACATCCATTCTACAAAAAGTGTCTATCTAAACATACACTTAAAATACATTTTTATTATCAATTTATTTTATTTTTAATTTTAAATCTTGTCATTTTCTACTCATTTTTTTATTTAGCTTGATCAGAATAAACATTTAAGATTTTAATTTTTTAAATTTTAACAGCAGCAATCAGCATTATTCTGCACCAAACTTTTAGATGGAAGAGAACAATATGGATGTTAGAATGCAAGAACTGAATGCCCAAACTGTAATATATACAGGTTTTAAATAATAACTCAGTGGCTGTGTAAATGACACCTGTGACACCAACTCAGTAGTCAGTTACAAACATCTATCACACCAAATATCTGCTTTTTTATAGTTGATACTTAGATTTAACATTTTTCTCTCCAAACAAAACATTGTACAGAGTACTGTGTCTGTCTTTATAATATCTAGTACATAAATAATTACTCAAAGAAAATTAATTTACTCTAACCCGCATTGCAATAATATTGATTACATAACCACTTCTTTCATTATTAATTAAAAGCTACCTAATTTATCTTATCACAGGGTATCTACCAAACTTAAAAAACAAAAAAATCAAGGCTTTTCAAGGTTTATTAATAAAAGTTTAAGAATATTTTTTTAATTAAAACAATGCAAAATAACAAAATTACAGTAAATGAAATAATAAAATAAATAATGTAGATAAATTATTTAACTTCTAATTATAAAATAAATGTATGAGAATAATACACACAATACACACTTTAAACACATAATTCTTCACTTTATCTTACCAGAAATAAGAGGCTCTGGGCTGAAGAGGCCGATAGTCAGTGCTGGCGACCACTTAGAGGCCACATGATTGTTTTCTGTAGCAGTTTATCATATTAGTAGTGCTGTTAATATTTTACAGCCTCAAAATCAGGAAATTTACAAATATATTAGTAGAAAAACATTTATTTACATACACAGATACATTTATTACAGTTAGTTATGTCAAATGACATAAACCTCAAAACTAAAGAAGACTCGAAAATAAAAAAAAATTAACTTTGTTTTTAACATTCACAGTATTGTATGCAAATTGAATTTTATCCTGATCAGGTTAATTTTAAAGGTTTTGTGCATTTTTTAAACATTTAAACTTTTTTCAAGTTTTTAAGGGACCTGAAATTCCAAGAATTTTTTAATGGTTTCAAGGTTAGCAGACTCCCTGTTATCAAATTTTATAAATGACCAGTTCAAACAAATATAATAACAACATATTTGTTTCATAATACCTTTTTAAAATTATAATTTATAGAATATTTTAAGTATTCAGATAATTAAACTAAAATTTGACACAAAATACCTCAGTTTTTTCATTTGTTTCACTGTGCTATTTAAATTTATGATTTCAGACATCCAAATAGAAAGATTCAAAGTAGCAATTTGTTATGTTTTCATAAAGTACAATTTTTATTTCATGAATTTTACAGACAAATAAAAATCACAATGACTAAAGAGAGGATAATAAAAACAAAAATATACATAGTTCTATAAAAACACTTTATACATTATAAGAGAACTTAAATGAGACTTTAATTATCAGATCTAAAAAAAATAATAAAATAGAAAATCACCAATACTCTTTGAAACCCTATTTACAAAAAGAGTGCAATATTAATTACCAATTAAAAATTCCTAATAAAATAAATAAACATGTATAGCAATTAAATTAAAAAAAACAAATTAGGTAATAATACAAAAATAAAAATTCTTTTTAAATTAATTTACTAAAGACTAAATAAATAAATAAAATTAAAATGCTATTATTGTAAAATATATCAATTCACTTTACAAAATTGATTCATTCAATGTTATTGGTAAGTTATAAGCTAAATAAGAAGAGTAAAAAAAGTGTTTTTAACACCTTCCAGAGAAAAAGTTACAAAATAGTGGGATATTTCCGATACCATTTTTTATGGTTCATGGTAACTTTTAAAAAGAAAATTTAAGACATAGCTAAAGCCCTTTTATTAATTAAGTAACTTATTTTTACTGAAACGAAAAGTCTTGTTATTTTAAGTAATAAAATTAGGTCTAAAAGATTGTTGCTTTTATGGCTAGATATGTTAATCTGATTCTTAAATTTCAACTATGACAGTAGTAATAAAAATGACAAGTTGGAATATCATTTAAACTTTCCTAATTGGAAATGGAAAAGTAAACAATGGGTCTGGAGGGAAACAATGGGTCTGGAGGGAAACAATGACATCAACAAGTTAATTACTTAATTTAATCAGCATAACTGTTGATCTTTTGTTTACCCCCCCCCCCATACTTGACGTCAAACATCTGTAGATAATTATTTTGAAACTTAACTTTCAATCTAATACATTTTCAACATCCCAAATAGAAATTCAAAATAAATTTAAGCAGTAGACACACTTTCTAAATCTAGAATATTAGCTTCATTCCTTATGTCAATTAAAACGGGTTGTACTGGACTTTCAACTATTTTTATCTTTTGAACTCCTGTCTCACCGTGTTCAATAAGCTTATCTGATATTAATGAATCTGCAATTTCATTAACTAATGAAACAGAGGTTGTGCATTCTACACTTGTTTTAGAGTTATTGTTTCCTGTAGAAGAAGTGTTTGTCATTTCGGTTTTAATTGGCTTTGATGTTTCAGATGAAATCAACTTAGTTTCATCTGTTGTAGGTTCCATGGGTTGTTTATTACTTAAAACCGATGTTCTTTTTATTTCAGTTAAAACTGGTTGTAAAACTTGCTTGTCAGTAACAGGTTGTATGGAGACGGTTTGAGGAGGTTTCAGGTCTAATTTAAGTTGATCTTTAGTATGCCTAAGAACACCTAGTGATTCCTGGGGAGGTTCAACTTGTGTCCTCTCCTGAGGCCACTGGTTCTCACCACACTGCTCAAGATGCCCCACGTCACTAGCCATGGGGTTGAATTCATCACCAGAATCTACGTCTTCCAACTCACCAGGAAAGAACTGACTACCTTTCTCTTCGGGGCTCAAACATTTAGAAAAGAATTCACCCTCATCTAACTGAAAGCCTGGAAAATAATCCAAATAAATATTAAAGCAAAGCAAAATCAACATTTATTCAGAAATGTCAAGAAAAACTGTCTGCTTGAAAAAAAAAAACAATTTTCAACTAAATACTACAAGACACTAGACTAATATTATTTTCTCCCCGGTGCCTCCTAGGACAAAGGTTATAAATAGTTGGCTTGTTTAGTATCCCACAATAATTCAAGAGAGGAAGATAAATAATCCCACACATTTTGTAAAGAAAAATAAATGCATTCTGGTAACAAAAACGTGGATGATCAAACAACGATGGTATAGTAAAAATTTAAATTAAAATTAGTACTTTGAAAAATTAATTAAAATTATGGATAAAAAATATGCCAAGAAAGATATTGACATTGATATATTTTTTGTTTAAAGTAAACAAAAAAAAAATAAAATATTTAAAAGCATTTAAAATTTTAAATTACATTATCCAATTTAAAAATATATCTTTAATATCTTTATATTTCTTTGTATATAAAGAAATAATAATAAGTGATATTAAAAAAATATTTCTTTAAAATCTTTAAAGAATCTATGACCAGGAACAACAAAGCAGAGCAATAGTACATATGTATAAGCAGGTGCAAACTAATACTTACCAGGATGGTAATTATAGTTGAGTTGATAGAAATCATAATCACAGTTTGATTTATCTGTTTGTTTATCATATTCTAACATTTCATCTTCACCCTCTCTGGTTTCTGTATCTCCGACCTCCCAGTCTGTAACAACATATTTACTTCCTTTATAAACACAGTGTATACAAAGTTAGAGGAGGGGGGGGGGGTCGTAGAGCCCATTGACTGGTCAGAGTAGAGTAAGGTTATAAAATGTATACAAGGTTTTATTTTTTGTCAACATCATTATTAGTATTTTCACAATATTTCACTATGATAATTTTTACTATTCCTCACCTACATTTAAACTAACTTAAGCTTATGCTCCGTAAGTTTGTTTCCCAGCCTTAGGTTTACCTATATTTAATTAAGAAAGGAAGACATGAAACATTTAAACTACTCTACTGGAATCTAATAAATGCATTACTACTACAACTTTTGTCATTAAAAATGTGTTTTCCTAAAAGCCCCAAATCCAAAATTTCATCCAAATTATCCTGAGAGATTTATATAATTCTATCTGTCTGAGAGTGTGTGAATGTGTATCAGTGTCACCCATAACTCCCTCTGTGTTTGCGATAAAAGGTTGAAACTTGGAACAAAAATAGTTGTCCTGCCTAGAATATAAACATTTTTATACTGTGATGAATATTTTAACAAAACATTCTGGCGCGGTGGTCCGCATGTCAGGCGAATTTCCTTTGGATGCTTGTTTCCGTGCTTTTTACATTATATAAGTTTACAACTAGTGAATAAATAATTCCGGCGCGGTGGTCCGCTGTCGGGCGAATATTCTTTGGATGCGTGTTTCCGTGCTTTTTACATTATATAAGTTTACAACTAGTAAATAAATAATTCCGGCGCGGTGGTCCGCTGTCATCATTTGAGTTGTAATTTTACAAAAATGTAATTCTATGCAGACTAACAGATCTAATAAATTTCATTTTAGCTTATAAATATATTGTTTATCTATCTATCTATCTATATATCTATCTATCTATCTATCTATCTATCTATCTATCTATCTATCTATATATATATATATATATATTATATATATTATATTATATTATATATATATATATGTATATATATATACATATATATAATATAATATATATATAATATATATATATATATATATATATATATATATATATATATATATATATATATATATATATATATACAGGGTGTCCCTGGATGGACTTAACGATACGTGTAAATGAAAAAAATTTCATTTTTCGAAAAAAAAGTCACTCTTTATAAAGCTTCTGCATGTCTTTAAACTAAGATTTATCATATTTGTATTTTCTTTTTTTTAAGGGTGGACCCAAAACTGCAATTTTTGAAAAATGGACGAAGAGTAAAGTAGGCTTAATTTTGACTTTTCGGAAAAAAAGTATTCTTCATAAATTTGTTTAATTGTCCCCCTGAGACAAATTTTCCATAAAAAAAATTAAAATAAAAATTTTCAAAATTCACCCATTTTGCCCCATCATCCAAATTTTGGAAAAAATTAAAAGTTGTTCAATGTGGATAAATGATACATCGTTTTAAAGGTCTTGATTACTGGAACAAAAATTGTAGTATTGTAAACTTCGATTTAAGTAACACTAACTAAGATATTTTAATTTTTTCTGTTTTTGTCTTTATCAAAACTCAACCACTCTCACTTTTCTTTCCAGTTTTATTAAAATATCATAGTTAGTGTTACTTGAATCGAAGTTTACAATACTACAATTTTTGTTCCAGTAATCAAGACCTTTAAAACGATGTTTCATTTATCCACATTGAACAACTTTTAATTTTTCCAAAAATTGGATGATAAGGCAAAATGGGTGAATTTTGAAAATATTTATTTTAATTTTTTTATGAAAAATTTGTCTCAGGGGGACAATTAAACAAATTTATGAAGAATACTTTTTTTCCGAAAAGTCAAAATTAAGCCTACTTTACTCTTCGTCCATTTTTCAAAAATTGCAGTTTTTGGGTCCACCCTTAAAAATAAAAAAATACAAATATGATAAATCTTAGTTTAAAGACATGCAGAAGCTTTTATAAAGAGTGACTTTTTTTCAAAAATGAAATTTTTTTTCATTTACACGTATCGTTAAGTCCATCCGGGGACACCCTGTATATATATATATTATATATATATATATATATATATATATATATATATATATATATATATTATATTATTATATATATATATATATATATATATATATATATATATATATATATATATATATATAATATATATATATATATATATATATAAATATATATATATATACATATACATACATATATATACATAGTTTATTATGTATTTCATTTCACTTCACTTGAGATTTTTTTACAATTTTGCAGTATCTGAATTTTAACATAATTTAGTATCCAACTTATTTTTATCAGTTTGGAATAATATTAATAATTTTGGTACAAAAATTTCAAAAAAAAATATATCAAATCAAAAGATATATCAGATCAAAAGGATATTTTAATAAAGACTCAAAAACATTTAATAAAATTAGAAAAAGTTTGAGGGAACGTACCAAAGTAGTTATATAGATTAGAGGAAGGGGACTGCCATGTGAGTCTGGTGTCTTGCTCGTCATCACTAGGTTCTCGAGGATACTCGTATATGCACTGATACTTCTCCTTTTTAAATACAACATGTTTCTTAACAGTAACGCTATCACCAGTGGTCCCTTCCAACTGCATCTGTATGACAAATGAAAATAAGAATGAGTCAGTACAAATGCAATAAATCAAAGATAAAAAAAATTAGTATTGGTTTCCTTTTGATAAAGTCAACTTTATTTCAAAGCTCTTTAATTCAAAAAACAATATATAGCTGTAAAATACAAAATAAAACAAAATATTACAATAAAATTTAAAAAAATATTACAATAAAAAATAAAATAATACTAATGATAAATTTAAATTGTACACTTAAAAATAAAAAACTTTATAGGGACCTCTATTTTAAATTATTGTTGTCCAAACATCTATGTGTTAGCAACTGTGTAACTGTTTTTTGTTATTATTTATTAGCCTTGAAAAAGATTAAATTCTACCGAAAGCTCGGCAAAATTAGTTGTTTTTACATTATTTTGGACCTATTCCTCCTCAAAAGCTTTAACACTTAAAAACATCATAAATTTATATACACAATTTTGTGAAACCCCACAAGATATTCCCGAGTTTTAGGGTATTTACAGAATTATGAATAAAAGCTTAAAGTTATAAAAGGTGTACAAAAACAAATAAAATAAATAAAAACAAAAGAGGAATATAAACTTGAGTCACTTGTTTCAAAATAGTTTTAAGAAAGAAAAAGATAATTTAGGTGAAAATTTTGGTGAAAAAATTGGTTTAACTCCTCGACTAAGGCCATCAGGAGTCTAAGTACATACTTAACAAAGAGGCTGGACAAATAAAATAAATATAAATACAACAACTTGAGGGAAACCCTAATGTCAATGTGATAGTCATTGTAATTTAATTAATATTTTTAATTAATTGCTATTATTCTTTTCGTACTGTTAAAAAAGTCGATTAGGGAAAGCCACTATTAAGGCCATATTAGTTATGCGATTACCTTTCGTCCATAAAGTATTCTTCATGGTTAATAAAGAAATTTTAATGAATTTATTCTCAATTTCGCCACCTTAGTACAAAACCGATCTTTCCCATTGAAATTTGGCAGTCAAACACTAGTATTTTGTAATCCTCAAGAAAAAGTTAATTTATTATGCATTACTGACGTAAAAATAAATCAGGAAACGCGTGTTTAGAGCACGCCCAACAGGAGGTTGTAATAGGGTTATCTTGCGAAATCACAAAGTACCTGTAGGTATTTTTTTCTTTCAGAAGTTGGAACTTTTATTAGTCGATAGCTGTTTTTCATGTCGATATTTATAATGCATGTAGTATAGAAAATACCACATATTTCGCAATTATCCAATATTTCCAAATCGGACAAATAAAAAATGTTACAAAAATAAAAAATAAACCATAGAACTCTCATAGGAAACCATAGGCAACAATCTTATCTTATAGGAAAATAACCATCTAAATGTCTCAACAAACATACCTTATTTACACTGGGACTTCTAATAGATGATTTAGAAGGAGTTAGAGAGGAGTCCCATGTGGAAGGAATGAATTCCGATCCCTCCTCGCTAGTAACATCACTCACAGAGTCACTCACAGTGCGCTCATCTTCTTCCTCAACCAACTCAAGCTTTCCACACCTACGCTTCTTACCCTCGTCACTCTCCTAAAATTCAAATCAATAAAAATTAAAAACATCAAAATAGAAGCGTCTTTATAATCAAAATGAACAACAAAAAACTTACAGATGTCCCCTGTTTTATGATAGCAAATTAAATGATACAAGTTGTATAATCAGTTACTATTAGTAGTTTTTCAAAAGAAAACCACACTAATGGGTGGGTTGTGTATTAACTATTGGTTTCAACTTTCACAATACTAATTAAGAACTAGCTTAAAAAATTGAACAATATTCACATGAAAAAGTTTTATAAAAAAAAATATTTTTCCCTCAATGAAAATACAAATATGTTAATCTAAATACCCCAATAAGTTACATTTTATATTTTAAAATATCACCAATGTTAATTTTACTATTAGTAAATTCGTAAAGGAAAACGAGCAATTCAGAAGTGCACCTAATATTTTTTTAACATAAAGTTTAAATAAAATATTTTTTTTTAATTTGAACCTTTATAATTATTATCTTGAAGTTTTTATTAATTGAAGTAAATAAGAATTAGGCAGTAGATTACAGATAAAGAATTTTGGTTAACATACTGATTTTCTAATAGATATTAGAATCTTAATAAAACCAAATACCACTTTAGAGGTTGATTAAAATTGTTAAAGAAAATGAAGTAAATAATAATAACATACTACTAGGTACTACAATCTTTAAATAAATAACAATACAAGGAACTAGAGTATATTAAAGCAATGAAGTTTAAAAACTGAACAAGAAGAACATAGATACTAAAACCAAAGTACAAAGACTTGATTAAAACTAAAGTAGTATAGGTGCCTTTATCAAGTTAAAATAATTAGGTACTGAATACTGGTATTGAATTCACTACGCTCATCCACTCTACTTGAGACTCGCTTCACTCGTTCTCAGAATATAAAAGTGGTTAAATTTATACTACAACTCATCTTTGGACTAGCATTGCATTGCATTGCATTGCATGTCCTCAGACAGTAAATTCATTCATTTTATTTCCAGCAGTCGCCTATCCAGGCATTGACCATGTTCCGTGCACCTTAACTTTTATGATGCAAAAAAAATCATGGATACACTTATTGTATTGAAACAGAACTTGGTGTAGTTACTATGTAAAGGGATACATTTTTACCAAATTTCAACTTGATTGGAATATTTTCTGATTTTTTACAATTTTTAAACATATATAAGTTATCTGATAAAAATTGAAATAATGCTGCTAATGAGATGAAACTCAGCACATAGGTTAGTCGTTTACATGCATGCCAAATGCCAATCCAATAACAACATTTTTCCGCATTATATGATTTTTTTAAATTATTGCTGAATCATTATTGTGGGTCAATGACATCATAAAAATATTTTTTGGATAGAACAACTACACCTATAGACTGATTTTTGTACAAAGTTTCAACTCTCTAGCATAAATACACTGGGAGTTACAATGATTACAGACAGACACCCTTGTGAAAACCACTTAGGCCTTTAAAACACCTAAAACTAATAATTCAAGTGACATACTGGTTTCGAAATTTTTGCCAACACAATAGTTTTCCTACAAAAGTAAAAAAAAGGTAAGTAAAGGAAAAGTAAAAAGGTTTACGTAGCCAATAAGAGAGTAGCAATTGGTACAGCTGTACAAAATAGAAACGTAAAAAAAGCTGGGTATGGTCAAAATTGGGATCCACAATACAAGATATCTAGTGCTTCAGGTGTGTTCAGAAATACTTATTGCTCATCATTTCTTTCATTAATGTAAAACTAACATCACCAGTCAAATTGACATTGCTAATTGTGCTTAAACTACATTCAAAGGCTTTAAGATAGCTTCTTTTTGTAAAAAAGAAGTATTGCATTTAAAATTAATGAAAAAATTCTTTCTACTCACCGCACTTGACCTCCCAAAGCTTACTAATATGTTGTAACTTATAATAATTTAATGAGACAATAATTTGTATTGACAAAGAACAATCAGTTTAGAAGTAACTGACTGGTCCAGTGTATACTCATGTCAACTGATAAGTACTCCTCAACATACCCTCAGTCAAGCATGCATTGTAACAGAGTATGTAAAAAGGCCACTACACACAAAAGCAACTTTATTTAACAGATGTTGTTTTAAAATAAGAAATATAGATTATTTCTAATTTAGAAATAATTATAATAATAATATAGAAGAAATAAATAGAAGAATAGATTATTTCTAATTTACAGACACTATACTAAGTACTATTTTACATTTTTTGATAGTTCTATTTTTGCTCTTTACGTACCAATTATATTATATATTCTGTTTTTACTTGTTCATTAGCTTTTGCACTCAAGATGACATTTTGCTAGGTTGAAAGCTCTTTGACAATGAAATTTTTTTTCGGGGAGACTTTTTTTTTCATTTAATTCTTATTGTATTATTATTCTTATTTTTGACTAACCTATTTTTCTTAGCGTTATGTATTTACTATGACTTAAATCTACCTTTATCAAAATATTTCTTTTATTAATTTTAATATTTGTCTTTACATTGATAAGTACGCTGTGTATGTAGCAACCCTTTGTATAAGGCCAGCTTCACATATTTATTTTTGTAAATAAAGTGTTTATATATATTATAATGGGCTCCATTCATACTTTAAGATGAGATAACAATTATTATGGTGTTATATTTATTAACACTGCTTGATTGGACAGCTCATTATGAGGTTATGATGGCAGAAATTTAAAATTAAGTAAACTTCAATTTAGGGAAGTGTTATTTTACAGTTCAACCTTAAGTTTGTTTAACTGCGATTTATGACAGAAGTGCACTTTACACCATTCAAATAAAGTTATAAAGAAAAAAAAAACTTTACCTAAGTTAAAAATAACAGAACAAGAGGCCTGTTAAATAAAAAATGAGTAAAAACAAAAACAGAGAAATTAAAGCAACAAGTTAATAAATCTTAGATAAATAAATGGTAGAGAAGCTCACCGTGTCAGAAAGTGAAGCGATAACTAGGCACTCATCTCTATCACCTTCCTAAGTTAGTATTCATCAATAAGTAAAGTGATTCACCAATATTTCGGGTGATCACACAATCAGGTGACAGAAAGGAATATAAGCATAGAGGAAAAACCATCACCCAGAAAAACACAAAGCAAGCAACACACACACAAGCAAAGTAATTAGCAATAAATACAGCACAACTATAGGGGTACAGGGATAATAGGGTGATCTATTTATCATGAATCAAAGATGAGACAAATACCAAGTCTCACCTAGTTATTATAAAAACACCATAAATTAATTCTTAGTGGGCACTCGCTTGTTCTTGTTTTCATATTATACTAAAAAATAAAATTAATGTTAAATAATGGTTCTGATCAGATGACAGCCCACCAAAAATCAGTAAAGAAAGAGAGTACCAGTATTTTCATTTTTTGTATATTTAAAATATTTAAAAATATTAATATTTTTTGTAGATTTAAAATATTTCTAAATAATTACATTTTGCTGCATCAAAATTGTTTTACTCATTTTTAAATCGTACAATCAATTCAAATCGTACAATCAATTCAAATGGTACTATCAATCAGTATAAGAGTGAGGAGAAACCAACCCATAAAAAGTGATGGGCATTGAAAGGAGTTATAAAAAAGAGTCTAGGACTCATACAAGGCTTGGCCACAAAATTCTGCCTTAAGCACTTCAATGCTTTTTCCCACAAAATATATTTTTGAATTTATTTTGCAATCTAGCTAAATCTCCTAAATATTATATATATATATATATAATATATTATATATAATATATATATATATATATATATATATATATATAATATATATATATATATAACCTATTGTATTTATTGTGATGTAGGGGTTCTATTTCTTAAAATATTCTTGTCTCTTATGACTATTGCTATTGGTTTATTGGTTATATACCAAATGGAATAGAGTATTTGCATTACCTTTTCTATTTGCTTTATCTTACTGTATGTATATATATAATATATATATATAATATATATATATATATATAATATATATATATATATAATATACATACAGTAAGATAAAGCAAAATAGAAAAAGGTAATGCAAATACTCTATTCCATTGGTATATAACCAATAAACCAATAGCAATAGTCCATAAGAGACAAGAATATTTTAATTTAAAAAAATAGAACACCCTACATCACAATAATACAATAGGTTATAACATGGACTTGCTATTTCTATATTGAACAGTTAATAATTCAGATTTTCATTAATTAGCAAAATTATTATATATATATATATATATATATTATATATATATATATATATATATATATATAATATATATATATATATATATATATATATATATATATATGCATTAGGGTGGCCCTTAAAAAAAAACTTTATTTTTCTTTGCCCAACCCCTAATTGTGTTCGAATATATGAAAAAAAATCCATAAAAAATTTCAGCCGATCGGAGGTGATTAACAGGTTGCCGCCGGGCCTTTGAAGTTTTATAGGTGTCAAAAGTCATCACAATTGTGATTTTCGTGACAATTTTTTTTCTGTGATTTTTTACATTATGTTCTAGGTAAAAATAATATTCAAGCCTTTTAGGAGGAATAGGTCCTAATTAATACAAAAAAAACTAATTTTGCCGAGCTTTCATATTTAAAAAGCTTGAATATTTAAAATAGAGGTCCCTATAAAAGTTTTTGTCTTGTAAAAACAATACTTAACCCACTAATAAGACAGTATGAACTTATCATTATGACCTGAAATTATCTTAGTTTGTACTTACTCTGATATTTAATGGTGGACATATATATTTTTTCTGAAAAAGTTTCAAAAAACATTTTTTTTTCTAAACTACAAAGTATAACTCATATAATATGTTTTTTGTTATCAATTTATTGGTATATTATGTTTTTGTATACTGTCTTCTATAATTTAAGACCAATGTTTGGTTATTTATACCAAAATTAGCAGACCTAATGTGTTAACATACAAAACCACTGCCATCCTACTCGCAGTAGTGAAAGCTAAGTAATGAGTATTAAATAGTTCAATTCAGTTTTAAGAATTTTCAATTAGTTTTTTGGTTTGAATTTATTTTCAAACAAGCCAATTATTACGACATTAAAACTTTGTGTGTTACTCCCCCCTTGCTGACCCCCCCCCCCCCCTCTTCCTTTATTATGAAAATATGAAATTTTTAAAAAATTTTCAAAAAAATGAATTGAATAAGAAAGGCAAGATAGGTTATAACTTTGAATAGAGTTTTTAATACATTAGTAATTGACTTAAACTTGTTTACCAAAATACTTTCAGGTAAAATAACCCTAGTGTCCACTTAAGGATTAAAGATGAGTCAAGGAAAATACCATGCAAGATGCAAGTGATCTAAGCAGGGGTACTATGAATGATTCATTTTAATCCCTTTGACTTACTTACAAAAAGTTCCAGTCTTGGTTCAGAAAACAAACTGTTACCATCAAATCTGTTTAAATTTCTTTTTTAAATCAAGTGTTTGGTTTAAGTTGTTTGTTAGTTATAAAATTACAAGTGAAATAATTCTTTGTTCTGACCCACCTTTTTTAGTAGGTCCTGTTTTCCCACCAGATTACTGGGGCAAACTTCCTTCTAACAGACAAGTGTGTTGTTTTATAATTTTAAAATAATCAAGTTTAGATGTAAAACATAGTGCTGAATTGATGATAAAGGAGGTTTAGCATCTTTGGGAAAAAAGCAAAAATCCCTACAAAAAGAAAAAGACCCACTGCCAGTGAGATTTTAATCAAATTATAAAAACGATTGGAGTTGTCTTCAGAAAATTCTTCTAAAAACTACCGAGTTTGTATCAGTAGTAGTTTTGCGTTTACAGACAGGGCTGGATGATTTATTTGATATTGCCCATAGTGACGCCGAAAATCAAAAATAAAATTCAGGAGGGCATAGAGTTTTGCGGATGCAAAGAATGAAGGGCGACTTGGTGTTATGCTGGAGTTGACATTAAGTTACACAGGGTAGAATAGAGAACTGCAGAACGGAAGGAGGAAGAGGTCCGTTGAAAAACTCGATGCATGGAGGATATAGATCGATCTAGTTTTTTCGCGGAATTGCTACCAAGCACCAGCAGCAGTAGTAGCACAGACGACAGTGAGGGAGTTTAAGATGAGCTTGTCTCTGATGCAATTTTTCCTTCGTCGTCAGGTTTTAGAGGAACTGTTGATTTTTTTAATGATCGCCTAGCATCAACGTTAGATAGGTGCAAAGTTAGAGACAGAGATGCTGTTCATATATTAGTTGCCACAGCAGAAGCGTTAGGCCATAATGCAAAGAACTTGGTAATTAACAGAAATTCAATAAGCCATAAACAATCCCAGTTTTGGATTTTTAGATACAATGAATTGTTAAAAACCTTTAGTATTGATAGAATTCAGTGTGCTGTTGTGCATTGGGATGGGAAGCTTCTTTCTAATATTAACACACAAAGTTTCAAATGTTGCAATAATGGCTTGTTTGAAAATAAATTCAAACCAAAAAACTAATTGAAAATTCTTGAAACTGAAATTGTGACCTATTATACTCATTACTTAGCTTTCACCTACTGCGAGATAGGATGGCAGTGTTTTGTATGTTACACATTAGGTCTGCTAATTTTGGTATAAATAACTAAACATTGGTCTTAAATTATAGAAGACAATATACAAAAACATAATATACCAATAAATTGATAACAAAAAACATATTATATGAGTTATACTTTGTAGTGTAGAGAAAAAAAAATGTTTTTTGAAAATTTTTTCAGAAAAAATATATATGTCCACAATTAAATATCAGAGTAAGTACAAACTAAGAACTTAAATTATAGAAGACAATATACAAAAAACATAATTATACCAATAATTGATAACAAAAAACATATTATTATGAGTTTATACTTTGTAGTGTAGAGAAAAAAAAAATGTTTTTGAAAATTTTTTTCAGAAAAAAATATATATAGTCCACAATTAAATTATCGGAGTAAGTAACAACTAAGATAATTTCAGTCATAATAATAAGTTCATCTAGTGTCTTATTAGTGGGTTAAGTATTGTTTTTACCTAGAAAATAATGTGAAAAATCACAGAAAAAAAAATTGTCACGAAAATCACAATTTTGACGAATTTTGACACCTATAAAAACTTCAAAGGCCTGGCGGCCCTGTTAATCAACTCCGATCGGGCTAAAATTTTTTATGGAATTTTTTTTCATATATTCAAACAAAATTAGGGGTTGGGAGCGCAACATTTCTAACATTTTTATTTCACCCCTATACCTAAGGGCCACCCTAATATGCATATATAAAATGTCTACTATATTATTTTTTAGCTCTCAAAAAAACTATAACTTAAATTTTTTTGTATAAAATTTTAATTGTTATTAAAAGTTTTGGACTTGACCACATTAACTAAATTTGTTTGGTCAAATTTATACGCTAATTGTGACAATGACATCTTATAAAATCAGTACATAGTGCCTTTTGTAAAAATAGTTTTATTTGGTTTTTAAGTGAATCTAATATTATCAATAAGTAAATTTTAGTCGAAATCTTGATATGTTAGCCAAGCAAATTCTATAAATTTACTATTTGCACCGATCTAGTTTAAAATAACCTCATTGTTCAAATTTTATTGTTAACAACCAGATTAATAAAAAAAATCAGCTAATCATTTTAATATTTTAGTGAACAGCTTAGGACTGAAATCCACACAGTATTAAAAAATATTATTTGACTCTGTTCTGTCAGAAAACTGAGTCATTAGTTTTTCTCAGATGTGAATAAGCAAACAACAGCTAGAAAGTCAGCTAGAGAATACAATTTTTAAAGGAAGAAAAGAGAAAATGTACAAATATTACCAATGATGGATTAATGATCCATACTTATAAACTAACTCATCATAGTCCTACTCCCACACTAATTTTTACAGTACTATTAATTTCATTTCTTAGTAAGCATTGTAATGGGTTAGAATTCCAACTCATAGAAAGACACTAGACTTGCACATGATTAGTGTCAAGAAGAAATTAAAATTAATAAGAATAATGCTGATTAAATATAACGCTATTAGATAAAAGTTTAAAATAAATTACCTTCCAAATGAATTCTCCACTACTTGAAGATGACTCAGATGTATCAGATTCCCACTCAGGAGTGACAGTGCCATCTCCAGGCTCTATGAAGCTAGTCGTCATTTCATCTGTATCAGTAGCAGTCATGTCCATCAGTTGGGACATGGTAGGACGCCAGTTTGAATCAGGTTCAGAGCAAGGAGTTAAAGGCATAGATGGGTACCGTTCCCCACTCTCACCAGGCGATGACAAAGCGATAGTCGATGAAAGACAAGCGGGTTTCACTACAAGCTCTTCAACGCTCGGCCATCCTCGATCTTCTAAACTTGATGATCTCTCACCCAATATTTCTTCCAACCAGTTATTCTTTACCTGTTCTTCTTTTTTCTCCTCTTCTTCTATATTTACTTCAACTTTATTATTATTATTCATCAGTAATAAATCAATTTCTTTTTCCACTTCTTTCCTGTTATCATTACCATTCTTATCAGCAGATATGTTATTATCTAAAACTTCTTTAACTTCAAACACTTCAGGATTTATTTCCTCCACTAATGGTGTTGCATCTTTTGAATCCAATTTCATTTCACTAAACTCATCAGATTTTAAATTAGGACTGAACTCTTCATTTCTATCTGTCTCATAGACAAAATATTCTTTAAATTTTTTACTGTCAGGATTTCGAATAATTGTATCATCATTGAATGAAACTAAAGTATTGTCTTCAGTTTCAGTCGATGTATCTGTGTTTTTCATTGTTGAATCAAAGCTTTTAGATGAATCATCCAAAGGAGAACAAAGTTTAAGATTGTCAGGGGATGGAGGACAATCAACAGAATTATTTAATGATGATGTTATTATATCAGGAAGAGCAGGAGAGAGATCGTCAGCTTCGTCTAATGACTGAGTAATATCAAAAGGAAGACTTGGAGGACCTGAATCCAGCAAGTCTGATCTTACTGAGCAAGGAGACATAAAGAATCCAGATAAATTACCTGAAACATGTTCAGGAGATGAAGAGCCAACAGAAATATCAGGAGTGAACCCAACACTCTCTCGCTGAATAGAATAATTATCTAAGTTTTCTTCATTGCCTTCATTATCGACTAGTGGCTGAAATGATGAAAACACTAAACCAGTTTGCACTTTAGGGCTTTCAATCAAAGTAGCCTGGTTGGTTTCAGTATCGACAACTAATACATCTTCTTCATTATCTAAATCCATCAACAGTTCATTCTTTTTAGAATCCATTAAATCGTAGGTTAAATCAAGATCTTTGTGAGTTGAAGGAGTATCTAAACTATTAGCAGGACTTGCATCATCTAAAATCAAAGATGACTGATTAGATTCCCTTTCCTCTAAGATAGGTGATAATTGAACAGGAAGGTTGAAAACCCCTTGCTCTGGTTCTATGCATTCCTCTTCATTCTCTGGCGAGCTATCGTCTTCATCCAAATTTAAACTTGCTTGAGGTAACTTATCTCTCAATTCACTTCTAATAGCATTAATAAAATCTGCATTTAATGAAACACTTTCTCTGACATCAAACTCTGTTGATTCAGAGACCCAACCACTTTTATCTTGAGGTGGATGCAAGAACCATCCTTCATGGTTGGTAGAAGGCTCATCCAAGCTTTTAGGTGTAAAGTCATCTAACTCATTTTCAATATCTTCCAAGTTATATTTCTCATCACAAGTGTCCTCAGCACTCTCGCTTAGACTGCCTTTGTCTCTGAAACCTGAGTCAGAACTCCTTTCATCATCAGGAGTAACTATCTTCCCTACGTATTCCTCATCCGATTTCTTACTATGGAAATCATTATTCAATTTCATAGCATCTTCTAGCTTAATTTTCAATTCCTTGATTTCATCTTGCTGAGAAGCAGAACCTTCTCCAGAATCTGAATAATAGGATACATAGTTGCAACTCTCGACAACAAAAGGATCTTGAGAAATTACTTCATCGACTAAAAATTTAGGTGTTTCTAGAGGAACATTTGACATTTTGTAATCACTATCAGGCGAAAGATCTAAACTTGAATAATCTCTTTCTGAATTCAGGAAACTTTCAGTTAAAGATTTAATGGGAAAAGATTCATCGAAACTTTCAGTTTTCATTTTAGCAGGACTAAAGCTTTCTTCAATATAATTATACTCATTCCTAATAATTTTATCTTTTTCAATAGTGGCATAGCCACTACTACTGGATACTGTAGTTACAGATGCAGACATGGAGTCCGGGTAAGGATCTTCACTGGAATCTTGTCTAACAGGTTTTAATCTAACATTTTCTAGATTCTTGATTCCCTCCACTTGACTTGCTTGAGAGTCATCATTAATGAAATCTGAATCTTCTCCTGATTCATCGTGTCTATCTGATCCATCTGACATGGATTCTGGAGGGACATAAGTAGTTTTAAGACCTTTAAAATAATCTAAAGTATAATCTTCACAGGAACCTAATATCACAGCCGATTCATAATTATCTTTCTTCTCACTATCCAACGCCACCCGCTCGTCAAAAACCTCTTCACATATTTTCTTATCACTATTATTACTATCACTATTTATAGGAAGACTACTACCACTATCTGTACACAGTTCTATTGCTTTATCAGAAACATCTCTTTCAACGCCCTTTTCTTCTTTGTTAATATTATTATTAACATTATTATCGGTTACAAACTCGTCAACATTTCTTGAATTTGGTTGAGATTCATTAATTTTGTTAAGATTAATTGGTTTAATATTTGCTAAATCATAATTTGTAAACACTTCTGTCTGGGGAGAAGGAATATCTTGTACCACATGAAGAGATTCTATTCCGCCTTCAACCATTTCACTTGCAATTAATTTATCACTTAAGTTAGTCAACTGTTCTTGAAAAATAAAGCTATGAGATTGCTGAAGAGATTCATTAACTTTTGCAGGTGAAGAGATTAGTTTAGATTGTTGAATTAAAACATTTTCAGGTTCAACAGATTCAGATTCATTAAATCTAGTTATTAATTCATCATAGTTAGATGAAGTATTATCATTCTTCACAATATCCTGGGCATGTTTCATTTTACAAGGTGTGCTGGTGAAAGGGTCATCATCAATTTCTTCAAGAGATGAGTTGGAATCATTAAATTCATCATCGCTACTTTCAGACTCATCGTGACAAACAATAACTAATTTCCGAGGTTTAATATCTGGATTCAGAACAACATTAGGAGTTTCTACATCTCCTTCGCAGTAAACAATAGATGCATCAGTTACAGTTATTTCAGGAATATTTGGATTCTGACTAGAACTAGATAAAGTTTCAGCCTTAAGATCTGAAGGAGATATATTTACAGTTTTATCTACAACGGGGCAGGGTGGGTCAGGTAAGGGTCTAGATTTATTTACACTAATATGTTTAGAAGTCGTTTCCGAGGCCACTTTCCCTAAAAAAGGCTGCTGGTCGGGTTTCCAAGTGGCGGTGAGTTGGCGTAATGCCGATTGAATGTCTTGCCCTAAAAGAGCATCTCTGATATTGCCCTCGGAACCAAATCCGATGCTAGTATAGGCAGGTTTAGAACCATTTTTCTTAGGCTGTAATGAAGGTAACGAATCACTTTCACTTCCCTCACTATCTATATGAGTTAAAACCATCAAATCAGTGACTGATTTAGATTTCTCTTTGACTTTTTCAGTGAATTCACCTTTTTCGATTCTAGTTCTCCACGTTTCGTCTTCAGTATCAGAACTAGAATCAGACTTGCCTCCTAAAGGTCCCAGCCTGAAGGAAGGTAGCTGAGGTTTTACTTCTTCCTCCATCATTGCACTGTCATCATTACCTTTGATATCATCTAGACTTCCTTGTAAGTTAGTTAAACTAGCTGATTTTTTGCTCTGTAAGAAATCATCGGAAGCCGAGGATAGAGTCATGCTACGGCATGACTTCATCTCTAAATCAACACCGGAATCAAACTCCCTAGAGTTGGCCAGAGGATGGTTATCGACCCTAGGTATAGTGTTGGGTTTAGTTTGACTCCATCTGACATCAAAGTCAGCCTGACTTGCTGGTCCTGATTTCAAATAATAAAGTATAGATAAAACTTGAGACAGCATTGCTCTGTCGCTCACTCTCCAACATAATCCCAGCACATTATGTCTGCAAGAATAACAATAATTTATTAAAATGTTAAACTTTATTGCAATTAATTATTGAAATTTACAAACAAAATTACATACTATCATCACTGATTATCATACTTTTTTCAATTCAAAAAATCATTATTTCCAAAAATAAAATAAAAATACAGTCAGAATAAACACAATAAAAGAGGTTTGCAACAAAATACATAATACTAAATATTTTCATACATTTGGTTAGACTAAAATAATGAACACTACAATGTTTTAACAAAACTCAGGAAGATTATGTTCTTCAGACATCTTGCTGCATAGAAGCTTTATTTTGGAAAGCGTTGATTTAGTCTAAAGATGCATATAACTAGTCTATGTGAACCAATTAGATCATGTTGATAAAAAAACCTCCCTTTCATCTGACGTAATTTCTATTGGACTCTGCCAAATCATTTAATCATAGAAATGTCAAACAAATAAAATTTCAGGGATTTTGTATAGGCACTGTAGATATAGATGGTATTATTCTGTAAGTATAGTCACCTCTCCTTAGAGAATAATTAAAGCTTATTTGTAGAAAGAGTAGATCCAAGTTACTATTGTCAAAACATAATTTTATTATTTGATACTACAGAGATTTCAAAACATGTAGTATCGACACATATCATTTGAAATAATATTTTATTTAAAATAAAACTCACAGAAAGACGCCATAAGGACAGTCAGGTTGTGATAATCTCAATTTCTCACTTCCCAATACTCTAATTATGACCTGATCATCAGTTAACTCATCATACGGAAGTCTCCCAAACTCGGCTATCTCCCACAGCACTACTCCCAGAGACCACACATTGGCTTCAACAGTCACCTAAGAACATACAGATATAAAACAGTCTTAAGTATTTCAATAGATTAGAATAGAAAATAAGCACACTATAATCTAAAAATCATTGTCGAGAAAGAAACCATATTTCTCAAACAGCGAACTAGACATTAGTGTTGATGTTATTTTCAACTATAAAATGTGTTCTTTTTCATTTTTACTTATTCTCATTTACTTAGTAAGTACATTAAACCAGGATCCTGAATTATCCATTCCAGGAGTTTTTAAAGACCTTCTTTTTAGTAGTTTTTACCAAGTTATCAGTCTGTATTGCAGCTCCCAGTGTGTTAGTGCTGGGGTGTTGAAACATCTAGCAGTGCAGTGCTTTCCAGGAAATAATCATTTATGGTGTTATTAACCTTCATAATGACTCAGTAAAATTTCTAAATTTCATAAATCACAGAAAAACAATTAAATAAATTTAATATTTAACACACATGAAGTCATAAATAATAAAAAAACGTGCCAATTGCATCTTATCAGCATTACTTCAATTTTTGTCAAATGATATGCCCACGTTTTTTTTTAAATTGTTAAAAATTGATACATACTTTAATTGAGAAAATATTTTGTACAAGTGTGTCCTTATAGGTAATAAATAAGTATAAAGTTTCATTTCAATAAGGTATATCAAGCAAGGTCACTACCTGGATGGGTAACTGAGGAAAAGGTTTTTTCAAGAATGTCTTATTGTGCTGCCTTGTGGGGAACCAGTACTAGTGCTCTAAATATTTTTCTACTCCAAAAAAAAGCCCTGCGTATAATTTTTAACTGACAATATTTCTGAATCGTGTAAGCCTATTTTAAGAAATCTCTCTTGATGACTCTGACCATCTTTTGTTATTTATAACTTGCTTTTATTTATTCACTCGGAAAGTAACCACCATAGAAATATTGATAATCATAACTATAATACTAGATATAACCATATGCTAATAGTACCTCACTGTAGACTTCATAAAACTTTTAATTCGCCTAAAATAGTTGCCATTAAAATGTTTTAATAATTGCCTGAAGGCCTAAAACTCAAAACTTAGAGTGTTAACAGCATTCGCTAAGGCAAATAAAAACATATTTGATTACGGAAGCTTTTTACTCTATAAAACGATTTTATAAATAATTGTTCTTTGTAATTAAGTTAAGTTTTGACTCAGAGACACAATTGTAATTTTACTTTTGTAATTTTAGTGGATTTGTATTAGCTCTTAGGAAATAAATAAATAAATAAATAAATAAATAAAACGGATGTTTTCACTGTCTCATGATAAGGGATGTGAGTCTCAAGACAATATTTTGATGACGAGTGGAACACGTTTATAGTGGTGAGTATGAACATAGCAAATATATGGATAAGATTTATTTTGTATTTCTAAGAGAGAAACATTTTATTTAGAATTTCATAAAAAATATTTGAATTCCTTTTTAATATAATATTGTAGAATTTAAGTTGTTCTTTTCCTGTAATTTATTGTAAAAGCAAAATACATTAACGTGCGGGTCAGACTTTTTTCATCACTCGTCTATAAAATAGCTTATCTTAATAAGAATAAGGAATTATTATTAAAGAATAAATAATTAACTTAAATAAGTGGGACATAAAGTATGTACCTGCTTAGCCTCAATAGTGGTTGGAGTACAGTGAAGTGTCTCTGGGGCACACCATCTAATGGGGATGGCTACGTTCTCTGTTATGTAGTATTCATCCTGCAAATAATATAGAATAGTTTAAAAATCTATTATAACCTACTATATCATATTAATTAAACATACAATATTTAATTAAAATAACCCCATTTAGGATTAGAGGTGCTAAGTAAAAAAAGATCAAAGAACCAATAGTCTTTTGATCTGTTGGGTGCATTCAAAATTAGTTAGCAATTGAAACCGGTGCCCCCCAGCATTTTATAGGCAGGCTCTTGATTTACTTGCACCAACAATCATGTTTTTAAACTGATAATGTTCATAACTACTGGTTTGTCAAAACTAATAATATTTACTAAAACTGTTAATTAACTTCCAAAGAACTGGCTGACTTTGGGTCTTTGAAATAATTCAACCTCAACAAAACCAAAGGGGCTTGAAAGACTCAGAACACTTCAAACTAACCTTTATAAATAATTTAAACAAAAATATATTTTATAAAAGAAAAATTGTAATTTTAAAAATTTAAAATAGGTGCTATTTTGAGATGCGACATAGGATCCAAATCTAATTAGATTTTTCTCTCATAGAACTCCATTTCATCTGTCAGGTACTACCTTTGAAATAATTTAGACAAGCTAATAGATTCGTAGCTAAAATATACACACTCATCCATCAATACACATACACCAAGGGTGTATGTGTATTTACACCAAGCAGTAGACATTTTATAAAAAAAAATGCATTCCTTCCTATTACACTGCTTCCAATCCTATAACAGGAGATAACAATACAAATAAATAATGCAAATTAAAAATACCTTATACTTATCGATAGAAGTTCCATAGTCACCAATTTTAATAGTAAGGTCTGAAGATACAACACAATTACGAGCAGCAAGATCCCTGTAAGAAAAATGTGAAATTTAAAAAAATAGCACATACAAATTTGACATTTCAGCATAAACAACCAAAGGCTGCACTTATTTCCTAATTTTCAATTCCGACCATTCTAATCCAAATATTATAAGACTATAAAAAATTATAAAGTTCAATATTTTACACACATTCTAAAAAATGTTTTTACTGTTTTTTTAATGTTTTTACAAATTTAAAAGGCACTGTAATGAATAGGATTAAAATCAGAAGAAAAATAAGGAGTCAATGAAAATCCCATATTTTAATTTGATTGTTTTTACTCTTTCTTTAATGTACTTAAAATACATACTTAACATAAAATGACAATATATATCTATCATTACAGCTCAATTCCTTGAAATTACTTAGGGTGCATTCGCAACGCTCGAGTGCTCAGAGCGCTCAGGTCAGTGTGTTCAGTTGTGGAGGGGGATGGTGGGGACAAAAATTCCCCCACCATCGTACTGACCACTTGGTCTCGCGAACGCGTTTTATTCAGGCTTGTGTGTACAGTTGTTAGGTTATGTTACTATTGTTGTCATTTTTCAAAAATTCAATCATTAAATTAAAAGTAAAACGTATAAATTAAAGAGACACAGCACAGAAACACAACACAGAAACAGCACAGCACAGTACAGTACATGTGAATATGAAGGTGAGATAAAATTTTGTATTTCCCGCTAAGAAGGTTTCAATTGAATAGGAGTGGGGAGAAGTGAACGAACTGAACCTGCCGAAAGCACGGTTAGTAGGATCAGCCCCAACACAACTATCCTGACTTCGCCCGCTTTTTTTGGCTCCTCCCCCACGCCTCTGAGCGCTTGGGCGTCGCGAATGCACCCTTAATAAAAGCATTATTTACAACTCTTTTTATCCTTATGAAGTAACATAATTTTATAGCTAAAAATAGTTAAAAACACTCCTTAAAATAAATATTGTTTATAGATAAATAAATTGTATAAAGTGTATTATAGAGCACTAATACAATCATTTGATAGTTTATTCTTTTTTTAGCCTTATGTTGTTTTGTTTCACAGCTATCTTAAAATTTTTTGTTAAAATTTATTTATTTATTTTTTGATAGCTGTCATTTTATTTATTTTATGGTATTTATTTATTTTTAAAATAAATGGTTAAGTATATAATTTTTAATAATTCATACAAATACATTCATATAAACTACAAAATAAATAAATAGTACTTTACTATACATATACATAAGACATTCACTTAAACAAATAGATTATAAATTATAAAATAGTAGAATAAGAATTAGAATGAAATATACCAAATTTAATTAAAAAATGTATATATGTGGAAATAGTGGAATATAAAAGTAAAACTTGTTAAAACTAAACCTAAATAATAAATGAGATTAAACTTTGTAATTAATAATAATTATTATCAATGTATACATCAACAGTGATAATTATATAGACAATAATAACAGTAAAGATAATTATACAGACATACAGTATGTTCTGTTCATAATACTCCCCCTCACAATACAAGGCTTTTGCCTTCTTGTGAGGGGTAAATTCATAAATATTTGATAAATGTATGTTGTATGTGTATAAAAAATGTATTGTGAATTATATAAATAAATAAATTAAATTCAAATGTTTTAACAGTATATAGTTGGAGTGGGTTTAACTCTTGACCTTGACTAGACATAGAACCTGCATAACCTCTGTGAACAACTCAGGTTTTATAATTTCTCATTTACTTGTTGCTTTGAACATGCGACATAATCTGATATGTACAACAATGACAACAAAACTTACGTATGTATGAAGTTATTTTCATGCATATAGTTAAGTCCCTCAGCGATATCGGTCATCATTTTTAAACAAATGCCTTGTTCATTTAGAATCGCTTTACTGCCTGCATTGGTAACAAGGAAACTTTTTAAATCACCCTGCAATAAACGAATTATTTAAATAATTTATTATTTAACACAAATTAAAGACATACCTCATAAAGTAAATATTTATTGAAATAAACAAAGCCTCGTTAAAGATCAAAGAGATGGATTTAACTTTTCAAAGTTACCAAAAGGGGTCAAAAATTACCGTATTTGGTCAGTAGTTACCAAAATGATAATAGTAAATTAAACTCGCAAGACTCTGTTAACTATGGGAAGAGACCATCTTCAAAAGTCTAGGACCATAATGTTGGTGCATCTGAAATGGTCCACTCTGTATATTCTTGTATATCTGTATACGTCTACGTCAATGACCTGTAAGGTATCTGTTAGGTTCATTAGTCCTAGAAATAAAGGAGGTAGATTGGAAGAGGGGTATCTGCCCTTTTTTCCGCCATGGTTAGCCTCCTGTCCTAGACGGACAGGACAAATATAGCTCTCACAGAACTATGGCAAGCAAAGCAGGCCTGCAATGCGGGTTACCTCAAAGTGGTCTGTCTTCTTAAACCTGTAAGGATTATGAAACGATACAGACTGGTTTCAGCTCAATCGGCCCACACAGGTCCACGGAACGGGCATGTGGCCAGGAGATGATAATTCGCAATAAACACGTCAGAATGCCATGTACCTATAAATACTAAAACATTAAATGAATAGCCAGGTAAGGGCCATAATGAGCCTCACATGGCCAACAGAGGGCACGTGGCGAGGAGATGACAATTCACAAAGATACGTGGCAAAATGCCATGTAAGCATAAATACTAAAACACCAACATAGTAATCACGTAGGGGCCCAAAAGCCTCACAGGCATGAGGAGCGGGCCTTTGTGGTGAGACAAAGCTAAATACACAGCAAAATGCCATGTTATAACTAATTATACCAATCAACAACAATGTGGTCGCCTAGTGACTATTGACCAAAGGCCTGTTTAAGTGTGTAGTCTTAATAAGCTATATTATATAATAAAAGTTAGAGACACTAAAAGTATTCCCTTACATTGGTTTCCAAGTCAAGGAGCAAGAGATATGGTTCCTGCTGAAGAGATTTGCCATGCATTGCCAACAGATTACGATGTCTGAGATCTCTGTAAGGTCTGGCTTCTTCTAAGAAATAATTCTTTTCTTGTTGTGTCGAATCTTCACGCAATATTCTCACCACAACCCGAGCACCACGAGCATCACCCTCGACTACCTTACCGAACCAACCTTTACCAATTTCTCTTTGATAAAATATCTGTTGCCTGGGTATGTGGCCAGTGGGGTCAGCTGAAAAAGAGGAAAGGGAACATTATGTCAATTAAAGAACCAATTAAATCAGTAGTAAAAGGAAAACAAAAAACACAGGTGAGAGGAGCAGAACTATCAGAAACTAACTAATCTTCTTGAAGAGAACTTCAAGAAGATTCAGAACTATCTCCATAAAGACACAATAGGCTATTGAACTTAAAATTTCAGGAACTGTAAAGCCTCAAATACAGCATTGTCAGATGAAATTTAAGTCAAATAATATCAAATTGATGGACACACATCTCATAGCAGTTAAAAGTAGTCAATGATACATGGTCTCTTTACTACGTCATTTTCTAGAGCTCATTTAGTATAGTATAAGTTTAATGTAAGAGATAATTCACATGAAAATTCGAATGATTCAAAATCTTTTTTTAAACCGTTAGTAGAAGATGAGGAAGAATAAAAAGTTTCTACCACTTACCAAACCACTGAGTGAGATCAGGTTGTGGTTGAGCTGAGGCAAAACCAGCTGGCCTTGCAGCATGGTCATGATCAGTTCTTTGTCTATGTAGCTGTCTTAACTCAGGAGGTGATACTCCAGGCGGAGGGAATATTGATATCTCGTTGGTAAGGGGTGGAGCACTATTGAAACCAATCTGATGAAGACTAGTTGTGCTGTTACTGAATCTCTGTAACAAAAATAACAACCAATTAGTTAAATACTAGAAGAGAAGCCAACAATTGTTGGTTTTTAATTATAAATTTATTTTTACTTTCCGATCAATAAAAGACATTACTAATAAACCTACAATTGTTCATTACATTTTTTTGTTTTTAGACATTGATCAACTAACACAATACAGCAATGTAAATTACTTAATTTTTGGCATTATATTCATTAGACTGGGAAGATCATGTCACATAAATAACGGTGTGATCAATCTGGTAGCATACATCTTTTAGAGACATACATCCCACATCAACTCCAGGTTGGCACCTACCCTATGTGACCAGTATATGATTGGGGGGTCACCCATCTAAAAACTGCCACTCCAATGCAACAGGTTTTAATGCGTGGCCAATAGAGTAGAGAATTTATAACATAACGATATCAATAAAAACTACTTAAAATAAAAATCATGCTTAAGCAACACTGATAGAAATAATTGACTGCATCATGACATTGGCTAAATGACAGCATGTAACAACTAGGCTGCCACTATGTCGTCAACACATCACTAGGTTATAAAGCCCTGTGTAACCTAATGGCCACATAATAGAGATTGGTTTGTAATATAAATAATAATTCAGCAATTGTTAAGTAATATCAATAATGGGTTCTCAACAATGACAGATTTATACTTGTTCTTAGGCGTTTTACATTTTCAAATGAAGAAATAAGAAATATGTAGGCTCTATATAAAGGTACATACAAATATAACTGTCCTATATTTCCCTAGACTTTTTACTGATACAGTCAATTATTACATAATTTTACTAACAGCAAAAAGGCTACGAAATCTATGAAAAATTTTTAGAATGTTTAAACATGAAGAATATTTAATATGTCTTCGGAGCAAAAAATCAAATCACTGCGCAGAATTTGTTTCTCATACACATGGTAACACTGAGACCCGTATTTTGCAAATAAATGATTTTGTTATAGGAGGATCACATTGAAGATTGAACTTCGTTTTTTTAGCATTTATAATTTTTAAGCATTTATTTTATAAGTCCTCCAACAAGAAACAATGATCTGTTTATATGCACAGTAAAGTTCTATATCTTCTGGTGGAAACCATATCATATTATAAAGATTTTAAAACGATGTTAATCACTAGCTCGCAAACCAAGGAAGCTACAAGTAAACAATTTTTGTAAATTAATTAATAAATTAATTAAAAGCGGCTTGAGATAGTACCTTTTGGCAATAACATCTTAACCTGGGACCTCAGATTCTGGACCAAAAATTATGCCAAAAACGGACTAGCAGTTTTTTTCCCGAGTATACCATAGCCAGTTCTTGTGGCAAATGATACTAGAGGTAGGCTGATAGCAAATGTAGAACACCCTAATTGAATCAAGCTTCTTTAAAAAAGTACAAACGATTGCAACTGTACGTTTGGACCTTATATTATCGTAGCGGTTCCACCAAAAAAGGTAAGTTCTGAAGTCTATCAGGCATATTTTAACAACAGATTACAAAATAAATGTTTAACCTAAAACGATCAAAGAACTATTAAGGACGGCATGCTCTAGCGTTGGAAGGAAGGGGTACATGCCTGGGTAGGAACACTAATAAAATTTGGTGGAATTTTGGTTTACCTGTTGCTTATCCTCTTCTGCCTTTTAATATTTAAGTAAAGCAAACATAATAATACATCTTACATTAACAATTAGTACAAAGAAAAATTATTTAACACAAGTGTCAAAGTTTTAACTTCTTTGGGAATGTAACTAAAGAATGATAAGAAATTAAAACTGGGAGGAACAGAATTGTGTTGAAGGCATTCAAGCTATAAGAAAATTGGGTACGAGACACCGTGGAACATTTCCTCATCCCACACAAAAATATTTTAGGTTATAAATTAGGAGCTTCTTTAAGATGATTATCTGTTTTGACTGAGATCAATACATGTAAGTGTGAGTATACATACATCAAACAATCATATTAAATATATTACTATCAAAATAGCAACAATATTTAGGAACACAGCAGCGTTCCGCCCCGCCAAGTCCAGAAGAAAAGTTAAAATACCCTGCTTAGTCAGTAAAAAAAATCAAAAACCTATTAAAGCTGCCAGTGTACATAACTGTACGCAACAAAGTAGGGTTTTTGAGGCTCTGTAGCGTGTAAACAGCTTTGTGCACATAAATAATATTATATCTTTAAAAGGCGTGTCTTGTAGATCAAAAATAATAAAAATCATCCAAATCTGCCAAGCAGAAGTGGAGAAAAAGTGGTTTGAAAATGGCATTTTTGACGACTTCTAATTCTTCCTGCACTTTTTGTTGACGCACCGACAGCCTAAACTACTGAACGGATTTTGACATATGATAACTTATTGGATTGGTCTTATGCTTGTGTGCATTCCTACTTAATAAAATCGCAAAGTTCGACATTCCTATGCTTAACACGGAGCTAGAAACTAAGCTAGTAAACGCTACTTTAATATAACTTGACCCAACTGCACTCTTTACTAATAAACGGATTTTGGTGTTAGAGGACTTTTAGATGTGTCTGATGCCTTTTTATACCACGTCAGTGGTTTTCGTAAGATATTCTTTTGCAGATACATTTTGAAGTTTAAAATACAATTTTCCTCTGGCGTCTCTCTTTGAAACTATTATTTTGAGATAAATATAGAGTTTTATTCGCAATTTGATATAACGAAGTCTAAAGTTCTTTGTATAATATAAAGGTAATAGTTCAGACTTAAGCCATTAAAAGGAAAAGTAAAACTCAAACATCATGGAAAATAATAATAATAAGAGAGCTGTCTCAGTAAAAAATATTTGAAGGCGTCTTCAGTGGCTTTTAAAGCATTAACTAAACTAAGAACTTAATAGGGCATGTCGGGAAACTGTCTCAGCGACGCTTTTAGACGGTTATCTACTTGACATGCATAAAAACTACCGTCGCTATAAGTACAATAAAAAACAAAACGTTCTTTGACACTGTCTAGAGACTACAAACCTTCAAACAATAAGCAAGAGTTTCTCCATTTCTCTTGAAATATCCGAAGAATTTGATCAACAAGTACTGCTCAGGTTATAAGGCATAAACCGGAAATTAACCAAGAAATGCATTATTGAGCAAAAAAGTTCTTGATTTGACTTGTTTCTTACATTTACGACAGCTCAAGATTGGGCGCGAAAAACCCTGTTTACCCCTTGATAGTTAGGTTTTTAACTCCCCCCTCTCTCCTATTTCTCCCTGTTATTTATAATTGGACATATTAAGAGCGGCTCTGTGAAAGATCATTAAAAACATATTGGGATTTGGCACAATTACTGGTAAAGGTCTCCGACCTGCTCTATTTGAACGTTTATGTAGATAGCGGCTGATGTCGATTCCACTATGTATGACACCATTCCGGTAATTTCAAAAATACAAAGGTAATAAATCATCCTTAATTTCATTTTCAAACTTCAAAGACGAAAATTGAAGCAAAAAACAAAATTTAATTTCAAGGTTCAGTTAAAACAAAGAGAAAACTGGAATCATAAATAAAAAAATTCAGATTTATCTCAGGATGTTTATTAGGGATCCAAAACCGGGGAGTTAGAAATCAAAACAAAACCTCTCTGTTGTGTGAATAAAACCCTCCCCCCGTCACCATGGGGGGGGGGAGCTTCCTCTCATCTAAGAGCGAGGGAGAAAATATTGAATCAATATGGTCTTTTAGGGGAAGAGGGATTAGAGCTCCGGGGAGAGAGTTGCTTCGCAGAAGGAATCTGCTTTGCCCTAAAAATATCTTGCCATTACTATTTTTTATTTTTTAACACCATTAAAGAAAGATTCTAAAATTGCGGAGAAAAGAGTAAAGAAAAACCATCCAAGATTTTTGAGAACAAAAAGGTCGTTAACACTAAAACAGAAACCACGCGAGAGATGATTCCATATCTTTTTAGGTTCGCTTTAAAAAATGATGCTTGTTTAATGCTTAACCACATGGCTTTTACACCTTAATGGTAGGTAGCGCATGTTATCTCCACATGGTTATAAAAAATTCAAGTAAAATTGTAAGACTATACTGAAGATATCCATCCACTTGGTCTAGTTTTTCCTAGAGTTTCGCTTCTCTGTTACCTTAAAAGAAAATTGCATATTGCAAACAAGCATATTCCCTCAAAACAAGACAAAGCAACTAACAAAATTTGATCCCAGGTGTCTCATTCATTAAGATTGTAAAACTAGGAGCAATAATTATGTCTTCGCTGTTAAAACTTGAAATGCAAGATAGAATTTTTTTTTAATATTAATATTTTTTTAATATTACATCATGCGGACCTGCCACAAGTAATTTAAATAATATAATGTGGACCTGCCACAAGTAACGATACATGATGCAGACCTACCACAATTAACGCATACAATAGTCTGTAAAACTGCCACAAGTAACGCATACAATGTGATGCAGAACTGCCACAAGTAACGCATACAAGTGATGCAGAATGCACAGTAACGCATGTGATAGAACTGCCACCGCATAAACATAATTGACGCAGACTTGTCTCGGGTTTCGCATATATAATTAGTTGGGCCAACAAAAGGTTACAATTATAAATAAAAAATAATATTTTTTATGTATTATGATAAAATTAAATAGTTTAAACTTTTTTTATATATAACTAAAATAAAGTTTAAATTAGCATTACAGTTTATTTGTTAAACTGAAGGAAATGCGCATAATCATCCAGTTGGTTGTACAAAACTATGCCTCTAAAATTAGAAGTACACACTATTATTTGCACTAGTTTAAAGCTTAGTTATCTTTAAGCTTAGTCAGTTATCTTTAAAGGTTTTAGCGCATTTCCTTTGGAAAATACAGACAAAATGAGTTACGAGCAGCTTGACAATTGAGTAACTGCTTAGGTTCTAAAGCATGAACCGGAACACAGAATGGCATGGTTCTTGCATAAGCAAAAAATGGGTTGTTTAGCACGGAAACACGCATTCTAAATGAAATTCGCCCGACAGCGGAATAATAGTTCCCTTGGCCTACGCCTCAGGAACCGTCCCTATAAACTCCTCAGCTACGCCTCTGGTTATAAACATAACAGTTCCCTTGGCCTACGCCTCAGGAACGAACAAAAAACCGGGGTGTAATGATTGTTTCCTTTATTGGTATACGTAAATAACTATTTCTTTAAAAGTATAGACAACATGACTGTAAAGCGATTTTATTACTTTTGACATTAATTATTGACATGCTTTGCTCATCAAAAACAAATGTCCGCAGCAATAAAATCATATTTTAGAGCCTACTTTCATAGTATACTCTTTTCTATGGTTTTAATACCTTCATGCTTGAAACAAGTGATTCAGATAAAATTGTACAAAATAAAATTGAGAGAGACAAAACTCCAAGAAACAACTACCAACAAAACTCGGAAGGGAATCTAGTTAGTTTTATTAGCAATGTTTTATTAAAATCTCTTTTCGTGACTTTATCACCTTATAACTAAAAATAGTCAGTTTCTGCAGTATGCAGAAGAAATTAAATATTTGGAGACGAAAACAAGAAGAAAAATAGTATGTAAGTAATGAATGAAAATTTTCCACTGGGTAATGGAAAAGAGGTTGCGTGATTGGCATTTATATGCTTGGAAATCCAACGACTCGGATGAAACCTTCTCTGATACTTAATTATCCGTAGCATGCTGACTCGTTTCAAGTTTCCTTCATTGCTTCAGTGCACAACATTTTCGTCTTTACAAAAGCGTAAAAAAGCTAAACAGTGAACTTTAAGAAAATAAAGTTGTTATGAGGCCCAAGGCCCAAATAATAGATGGGACAGTTAGGCTAAATCAGGAGAGCCATTGTGAGCACGGACTAAGTCAAAGCTCACTTACGAATATGACAGTGCTATAAAATCAATGGTGGAATTAAGATAAATAAGTAAGCTACACTCAAGTAGATACTTCATAGCTACTAGCCCAAGAGCCAGGCTAAAAAATGTGACTCATTTTGTACTACTTCAAATTAAATTTATCTGAAAATACACCTTAAATTATTAAGGAAATGCATGGTATGCCTATCCAGAGGGGAGCCCATCATATGAACGCGCTCGCTCAAAATATTAGAAAATCACACTAATTCTAGTTTTCTTGCAAAAAGAGGTCCCCCGTGGGTCGCGAGCAAAACATGAAGATGACATTTTTAATGTTGATAAAATGTCCTAAAACGAGTGTTTTTTTCGTCAAAATCGGATAACAAAACAAAAGCTATGACGTTTGTTAAATGGCCCTTAAATTTTCTATTGACTTAAAAAATAATTCATTAGAATTATTTTCGGATAGCACAACTGGACCTAAAGATTGATTTTTGAACCAAGTTTCAACTCTCTAGCATAAATACGCTGGGATATAAACACACACACACACATACAGAAAGACAACTTTGTGAGAACCACTCAGGAGGCCTTAAAATCACCTAAAGCGGATAAATCAGGAGAAATCTCAGTTTGGAATTTTTTGCCAAACAATACTTTTCCTATACACGTACAGTATAAGTGAAAAAAAGTAAAACAAAAAACACAATGCTCAAAAGACGCTTTTGACTAAGCTTGGAAGATATTCTCGTCTCTAAAGAAACGGGAGCTGATAGTGTCAAAACCAGAGTAGAAACAGATGTTGGACAATATGACGTGAAGAATACGAGATTACATCTGAAGGTAGAATTAAATGCGCGGAAGCGTCAAAATCCAGCCAATCAAGCGAGAAGAGATAATAGCACTGAGAGTGTGGGGCCGTATCATTAATCATAAACAGAACAGCTAGACTTCTGCACTACTTAGAAACACTCGTCTACATGCCGCTGTTTTTAGGAAAAGTCAATACAATTACTTACAGGCGAATAATAACTCAGACACCCCGTTTCGCACACATTAACAATATTTAAATTGCGATTCACTTCTGTGCATGTTGGCCTTATAGCATTGGTTTAAAGAGAGTAAAACCCATACAATAAAAATTCAATAATGAAAACAATTTTCTTTGTCTAGGACTCGTATCGTCTATAGTCTATACAAAGGAGTTAATCCCAACAAACGGGGAATTTTTATACATTTAGATATGTATAGTAGAAATACACTAAGGAAAAAGCCCTTAAGATCGATTTAGATGGACGATACAAGAGGATCGCAATGCGTCATGTTTTACTTTTAATTTTTAAGTTAAGATACTCCGGAATTGTTTAAATAAAATGGAAACCCGAGTATTTTAACTTTTTCTTAATTATACCGAAGGTATAAAGGAAAAGTTTAGAGTTTGCAAGAAAATCCCAAGTCAGGATTTCACCTAAATTATTCCTTCCAGGTGTTGTTATGACCATCTGAGTAGTATTTACTAAAGTTACCTGCCTGTCTGTATATGTGTGTGTGTGTCAGTTATCATCATAGCCACTAAGGCGAGAGTTGAAATTTTTAGTTAAAAAACTAATCTTTAGATCTAGTTGTGCAATCCGGGAAAATGTTTTATGACGTCATTAACGCGCAATAATGACCCAGCAACAATTTTGAAAACTCATAAAACGCGGAAACATGTTTTGATCGATTTGAAATTGGGTACGCGTGTAGACATAAATAAGACCAACAAATGTGCCAGAATAATAACAATAATTAACAGAATTATTTAAAATTTTATCCAATAAATTGGGTACGTTTTAAAATTTGGAACAAGTATATCCCTTTACGTGATAAATAAGTAAACTAAGTTTTGTTTCAATAAGACAAGTATATATGGATAGACTTGTCGTATTGAAACAAAAACGGTGGTGTTTCTGATGGATCATAAAAGTTAATCAGCATCGAGTGAGGTCAGTGCATAGTCGTGTCACCTCTGGGAATAAAACGAATGTATTTACTATCTGAGGACGAGCGAAGCGAGTTTAAAATAGGGAGTGTAAGCGTATTGAATCCGTAGTGGAGAGAATAGTTACAAAGTATCCCGTACCGTTTTTTTAAATCATTGTTCCTCGTTTTATTATTTTTCAACCCACCAACTAAGAATTATTTTATTTCTAAATCATTATAGGTTAAATATAAGGGTTCAATTTAAATCTGGGATTCATAATTCCTCCCGAAAAAAGTTCTAAATGGAAACACTTAGTTGCCAACCTTTCACAAACACTTAGAAATTACGTCATACATTTTGTCGTAAAATTTCCTCAGTGAATCTTTCGCGACAGCGAATAGATTCGATATCAAGAGACTACGTATCTTGTGGTAGTAGATATCCATGTACGTAGAGAGGCAAAATGAGGTTTTAATGGACCAGCTACAGGTACAAAATCGAACATGACAAAGGATAATACATTTTAATAGAGGAATAGCTTAGATACGTATTGTAAGGTAGCAGAGGAAGGTTCCAGTATCTGCCTTAAGTACCTAAAACACAGTTCCCACGGCACTGACAACTACACCACATCATAGTAATATCCATTACTATCCCACGCCGGTGCCGCGCTAATCCGCTGCTACACACGTATTTCTTATTACTCTTTATACATATTCAAACGACACACATACATACTTTAGATTTGCTATCTTTACTCACCGTTTCTTTATTTTAAACTGTTTCAAAATCAATCCATAAACAATATGAGGGAAACTCAATTGGCAAAAAATAATATTTCTTGAGGCTTGGAAAGAGAATCCATTAGTACTGAAACACAATAAAGAACAACAACCACGTCTCTCCACTTCTTTATTGACAAAGCCGTCTTTAACATCAAAAAGTCATAAACTTTGTAGTCATCAACAAATTGTAGGTTGGACAATCGGGTTCACACTATCAGTCACTGAACAAGCTTGGTCAGCAACTTTCATCTCGACGACGCTAGTGATGGTTTTTTCCCTAAAGCTGCCTTTCTCAATAAAAATATGGAAAGAAGTGCCTGTTGCTGATTTCTTAACTAGTTTTAAATTATAAATAATTTGGTCACTTTTATCAAGTACGGCAGTAGTTGGTGGTATATAATACAGCCTTTAGAAACATACTGATTAAAAAACTTAGTTTCATGTTAAGAGGAATAGAATCAACAATTCTACTTCAGTATAGTTTGATGTAATTACTTCTTTAGATATCCATTAGGGAGGAAATTATAATATTGTATGGTAGTTCTTTAGGTCTTTCTACGGATGGGTTCAGAATAAACCAATATAATTTCATTCCTAGCCACTTTATTAGGGCTGTCAAATTATCAAGAACTTATCATTGCAGACTCTATTATGGCAATATTCTCGCTTTTTCAGCATTAATATTAATTATTTAATATTAATAAATTAATATAATATATAATAAATAATATTAATTAATTATTTTATAGCATTACTTAAACCTAAACTCGAGGTTCAAAAGGAACTTTAACCTTAACATTTGATCAAATCAACCAGAAATCCCACCTATTGAACTAAGGACAGATGCAAGCGAAAATCCAGGTCTAAAAATAAATAACAAAAGGAGGAAACGACTTGTGAATGAGGAGGTTCGGACTGAGTGACTCTCACTTCACTACAATGCAACATACACGACTACACACCACTGCTATAAACCAGCATTAATATGATTTTATAGTTATTCGTTTGTATAAACAATCAACCGAAATTGTATGTTTCAATAACACCGCAAAACAACAACAATTCAGCAAGATTGACAAATATTATAAAGGTATATCATTCGATACTACCGATTTTTGAAAAGCATAACTCGTTGACACAATATAATTATCGGAGAGACACCTAGGATTTTAAAAAGAAAAATGATATGCCAAATCTGGGAACTGTTCCATCATTCGACATTCCTCATAATTGATGGCTCAACATGATGTAATGTCCCAATCTGTTTCGCTACGTCACTCTTCAAAGCGCAAACCAAAGCTTTGACACACACACACTAACTTTCTAAAGAATATAAGTATTTACAAGAGACAAGCTCTACTCTACGAGAGTGGGACAGGATATTATGTCGAGCTATCGAATAAAGCATTCGAATAGTTTTCATGCACAACATATCTTATGTATTCAATTCATTTAAAAATTGCCTTCTAACCACGTAATAATTGTTCAAAAAGAGTAATTTCTTTGTGACTGACTGAACATCTATTTAAAATAGCCGAACTATACCAATACGGGAACCAACAAGAAACGGGAACAAAAGTTTCATTTGAGAAGTAACCCTATTTTTTTAAAAAAAAAGAGTAAAATCAGAAATGTGAAAAGCGTTCGTAGGAGTTTCTTTTCTTTCCATAAGAACTGATTAATAAGCGTCATTTTTAACGAAAGTTCGCCATGTTTACTTAAAAATGAAGGAAAGAAATATTTTCTTACTTAGAATGGTTATAAAATAGTATTTATAAATTTTTATTTGATTTGTATTCAAGTGCAAATAAAGTTTGCACAATGGAAGGCCCACATGCAAGGTCTCCCTATTCAAACCCATTTTCTTTTTCCCTGACTTAATCTATGAAATTATACTACGGTATAATCAACAATGATACAGCAGATCGACACCGTGACGGCCACGCTCAGGCCGTTCAACCTGTCATGCTGTCGTTCCAACAGACCATAATAATATCAAAAGCCAATAGAAAATTTCACATGCGTAACACAAGAATATAGAATCATAGGGTTTCTATATTGGCTGAAAACATGCCGGTTTTCAGCCAATCAAATTAAAACTTGCTTAAGAGAGGCTGTACTACGAAGACAGACTATAAAACAGGGTTTAATGCTCTAAAAATCTATATCGTATGGTTTATTATAAACCTAGAAAACGCCGCATAAAAATAAAGCAGTATTTAGTGGATTTTTAAAGAAAAATTAAATCAACTACGGTAAGGGTTATGGATGGGAGTAGAAGGGGTGGATTCTTTGGAATGAGGAGACCGGGGGGTCCAGCTTCAGCGATTTGGTTGTTTCGCAGCAGCGCCAGTCTTCTAAGGTAGCGGAGAAAATAGTAAGCTTGTTGGTTATAATCGGCAAGACTCGTGTATTTCTGGGGTGACAGGAAAACTGTAGTACACAATTTATATTTGATTGTGAGACATTTGTTTTAACTTATTGTGTGCGATTGATTGAAATTTGTTCAATTTACACATGTACTGCTATGTATGGTAAACAGAAATACTAAGTTACATTTCATTATCAGATTAGTTGTGCATTTTAAAGTATTTTTTTAGGAAAATTGAGTCCTGTAGTATTACACAGCTTAAATGCTCCTGCTTTTAATGCCAGGGAGCCAATAAGGTTAGCCCTGGATGTTAAACCACGCTCACAATTTCATATCAGGCCAACCTCATTGGTTCCTCGACACTATTTCCCGAGCGGTCAACAGATTATAACCGTGTTCTATACTATAATGGGTGGTAAAAAAGGGAGGTAGGGAAGAACGGTTAAAAACTGACAACCTCCCATTTTTTGTACAATTTATATATTCAATATTTTTTATGATCATTTGTACAGAATAATTAAGTGTTTATTTATTTATAATAGATTTTGTAACCCGCTAACGCTTAAGAGGTTTAAGCGTTAGCAGGTTACAAATGTAAATAATTTTTTTAATTATAACAATCTTCATTGATCTATAAGGAACATTTCCATATGTTATTACTGTATATAGTAATGTATTAATAGTCTAATTTATTTTCAAACAATTAAATGTGAAGGGTATAAGAGGGATTTCAAAGGATCAAGGAAATTATTTTTTCACGAGATAAAAGTACAACCCAGTTTCATCTCTAAAAGTTTAATCAATAATAGGTTTCGTTGGGTCTTAAACGTGGCTAGTTTTCTTAAAAAGGATGTCTATTTATACATTTGAGTATCTAGAGTTCACGATTACAAGTACTGGAGTTGTAGCACAAACTAGGATCCAATGACTAACAGAATAAATAGGATTAATGGCAATGCAAAAAAGTTTACAAAACAAGTAAATGGAATTTAAACAAATTATTGTCACACCTAACATGACAATAATTAGGAATGACAGTCAAACTATAGAACGACACACGGCAAAAATCAGTTGACAGCGTGGCAAAATAGTGTTGTGGAACAATAACTCCAATAAGTTTGGCCTGATTTGAAATTGAGGGCGTGGTTATTTTCGCATTATTTCCTCATGCAATCAACTGATTTTAGCCATGTGTCGTATAATAAATAAGATGAGCATGCTAATTTTATAATAAATAAAAATAGTAATACATGTATCATGTATATTTGTATCAAAAGGTCATGTTTCTTGTACTTAATTTTGGAATGTGCCAAATGAATGATGAGGTATGAAGTTATGATTAAAATAATGAAGAGGTTGTTGCATCCATAGATGACGGGGAAGTTCAGCCTATAGGGAAGTTAGTAAACTTAGATTTAGATCCTAAGAGTCCTGAACAAAATATGGGCTGATAAAAGGTGTTAGAGGAATTTAAGAACAAGTTTTCCACTGGAAATGTTGACATAGGGCGTACAGGTATAGAAAAGCATAAGATAGTAACGGATGGGCAACCTATCAAGCAAGCGGCTAGGAGGGTACTTTGAAGTTGAAAAACTTACAAAGGACATGTTTGAGCAAGAAGTATTATTTCACCAGTCTCTAGAAAGCTGGTTGAATACGATTCTGGATTGATGATCGAAAGTTAAATTCTGTTACTAAAAAAGAAGCTTACCCACTTCCAAGGATCAATTAAATTCTGAATAATTTAAGAGGGCATTATATTTTTTATTATTGAACTAGGCGTCTGACAGAAGGAAATACAAGAAGTTGATGAAGAGAAGACTGCGTTAGTGATGTCAAAAGGACTTTACTAGTTCAAAGTCTTTCAATTCAGATTACGTAATGCACATGCGACGTATCAGCGACTTATTGACTCACTATTGAGTGGTCTTAGATGGCGGATTGCTATGGTGTACTTAGTTGATCTAATTATATGAAACAGAACGATCAAGGAATAAATTTGAAGGCTGTGCCAAGTATTTATTCGCTAACGTAAACCAAAACTAAACCTAAAACCGAAGAAATGTCATTTAATGAGAACAGAGGTCAGTTATTTAGGTCATAGTAAGCGAACTGATCCTGAGACTACCAAAGCTGTAAGTAACTGGCCAAAACAAAAGTTTGTTAAAGATATTGGATTTTTATTAGGATTTTCTATTAACTATAGACGTTTTTTTTTTGTCAATGAAATTTATTTTTCTGAAAAACTAGGTCAGGTCAAATTCTTACCACCCTCAGCCGGACTGGATCGTTGAGAGGTTTTATCAAAATCTTGAGGAGATGCTTTCTCATTATGTGAGTGATCACAACGACTGGAATGAGAAGTTACCTATGGTCATGATGGCTTATAGGTCCAGTCAACCATGAAACACCAAGAGTGACACCTCTTTATGCTATGTTTAGGTGAGAATTTCGGTTATCGTTGGATGTGGTGTATGAGGTAACCGATCTAACTGAGTTTATTTTAGCCCGAAGGAAACTTACGGAGGATGACAATGAACTGGTGACACAAAAGCAAGATCTTAAGCAAAAAGTACATCAAGATTATGATAGATCTTGCCTGCGATTAATAAAGGAGAGAAAGTATAGATATGATGTCCTCATACTAGGAAGGGAAGATCAGCCAGCCACACATGCCCTGGGATGGCCGTACAATGTGCTCAAGAAACTTTCAGACGTGACAGTGCTGGTGCAAAAAGAAGGAACGCAAAAATGGTTAGTCTGACACGTGACAAAGCTGTACAAAGCTCATGAAGAGGATTCTTTCTGAAATAGAAGGAAAGAGTGCAATATATTAATGACAGCGATTTGTCATCATCTTGTATTATTGTTTAGTATTAAATTCCATTTCGTAATTAACGTAACTTATTTATCTACGGTCACACTATATAAAATAATAAAATAACTCATAAAATATTTATAGCAATAAAGTAATATCTTATAAAATAGATTTTCAAACTTTTAAAGCCTTTAAAATTGTATGAAGTTCTGAGAATTGCTAGTTGGGAAAGTAGAGTTTAAATTGAAACTGTTGGGAACTTTGGATTAAATAAATAAACAATTGACAAGAAACGAAGTTTTATACTTTTCTAAACAATTTTAGTTTACTCCGTTCACCTTACCTTGACACATCAAAAAATATCCATAAATGCCAAAATGCAAAATTAATAAAAAGTTGCGATACTTTATATTCAAATATTAGCGAATTATAAAGTATTATGGAAACAAAAGACCTCCGCGTTCTTGGCCGCTACTCAGCCTCGACTTCGGGGACCGCTTCGCGGCCCTAAACAAGTATTATCTTGTCTGAACATTCAAGTTTAAAAACAAATTCTTGACGTCATATCTTGACTACGTTATACATTTTTCACAAACAATAGATATTGTTCGCCGTGCGCAAAATTAAAAATATGAGATACAAAATAGGTTGAAAAGTATCGTTCCTCGATTGACAGCTTGTTTTTAAATAGTACAAAAAATAATTTGAAAACGAAATATTTGGGTATTAAGGTAATTCATAAATTGTTTAAAAAAATAATGAAAATGAACAAAAACGTTTTTACTAGCACAACGGAGGTCCGCAAGCCTACCAAATTTCTCTGTTTATTTTTCATAAATAATGTTTATTTCTTATAAACAATCGGAAAGCACTTGTATACTAATTTTGCAGGGTTTGCGCATTTAACATACATTTTGATTTTATTGACTTTATTAAACATTGCTCCTCTTGATCTAAAAGAATCTGAACCAACATTAGAGAACCATTAACTAAGCATCACATGGCATGTTTAACTCATTCAAAGGATAACATTTTATTAATGTGAATTTAGCATGAACTTATTTAATGGTTAAATTTGCACCATTTAAAAATATCTTAAGTCTTTAGTTACACATAAGAGAAATGAAAACTAATTTCTTCATTTTTGTATAAAACACAAAAGTGTTAAAAATTACTTTACGTTAAATTTAGAAGTGCTAAATTAAAGTAAATAAAAATAACAAAAAGTGACAATTACATTAGCACATTTTACAAATAAACACAGGCCTCGTGTCATTACGTCATATCATTACGATAACTAGTAATATATTCCTCTAATGTATTCTAGTTATTTTTTTAAATTTTAAAATGTAATACTATATTTACTAAAAGATAAATATTATAAACAATTTATTAATGACAACAGTCCCTATATTTATTTTTCCTCATTTCCACCGAAGCTATATAGGAAAAGTACTATTGTTGCAAAAACACCCAAAACCGCAATGTCATATGTCTGTATTTATGTGTGTGTGTGTGTGTGTGTATGAGTTGAACCTTGGTACGAAAATATGTTTATAGGTGTAGTTGAGCTATCCAGAAAAAATAATTGTATGACGTCATTAGCCGAAATAATATCTCAACAAAAATTTCAAAAATCATAAAACGCGGAAAAATGTTTTGATTAATTTGAGATTTGGCACACATGTAGCCATGTATAAGACTCACATATGTGCCATTAATTTCATCACATTATCAGCATTAGTTTAATTCTTATCAAATGACTAGTATGTTTGTAATTGTAAAAAATGGAAAATAATGCAATTGAGTATAAATTTGGTCAAAGAGTACTCGTATACCTTCACGTGATAAATAAGAACAGAATGTCTCGTTTCAATATGACAAGTATATCTACTTGTAGCATCATTAAAGTTAAACAGCATCGAGCGTCATGAGTGACTGCTGGGAATGAAGCGGATGTATTTACTGTGAGCGCTGCAGCAAAACAGTCCAAAGACGTGCCAAGCGAGTCCCAAGTAGAGAGGATAACAATAGTAAATCTCACGTGATAAGCAAAGTAAGGAGGCTCCCCGTTTCCAATTTTTTTCTATTTAAATGTAAACTAAACTTATCTCAGAGTGAAACTAGTATAGTAGCAGTAGCATATAACACAATCTATCCCAGAAATTAGATGCTGCTATCGACGATGCATGCAGAGTTTCACTCAGCCAAACGTTTAATATGTTTTAATTTAAAAAAATAAGGACAATAACCATCGACTTGAGGCGCGGGGCCGCCAGGTCGCCCGTAGCGCCGGGGCCGCGTTGCGGACAAGATGCTGAAAGCCACTATTAACATTTACAAATACACATAACTCTTACAAAATGTAATCGAATCTTTTTTATGTTAATTGTATGAAGCATGAAGCAATCAATTATGAAAATGAATTAAAAACACATGACTTGGGTTAAGTAACATTGAGTTGTGGTCAGCTAGCTATCTCGTGATACTGACAATCATTCCATTCAAACCCAGTTTCAATTAACTGTTTGAAATGCACGACACTTTTTGATTTCTTGAAGTTGCAATTTCACGGACCTCATTACTAGTCCTATTTTTAAGTTTTAATTATATATGTAATCAATTAAGTCAGAGGTTTTACGATCATCTTCAGTACTTCGGACTTGCTTCACTCGATTTCAGAATATAAAAAGTATCAAATTTATTTTGCGACACGTCTTCGCTAATTCTTACTTATTCACCCACGATCTCCCATCCAGATAAAGAACTCACTCAATTCAGCTTAACTTTTGTGACCCATCAAAAAACATAGATATACATGCCATATTGAAACAAAACTAAGTAATAATACACTCGTAGCAAATTTCAATTTCAATTTGGGGAAACACAATTTAAAAAACCCCTGAAACAGACTATTTAGGTGAAACCCTGGTTTCGAATCGACGGTGTGAATTAGGAAAAATAAAAATTATGTTCACAAAAACTATTAAAGATGAAGCATTAATTTTCAAAGTATATTTAAATGCGATTATGATGACCAAGACTGTAAGAACATACTAAATAAATGTGAATATACATACAAAAACGTCGAAATAAAAACATAGTTAGAATGAGAAGTTAATCAGAGATATCCTTAATGTCTAGAACAGATGAGGGAAAAATGTGGCGACCTACAAACCTGACTACAATGTGCTTGATATAAGCTAGTGATGCTTCCCAGTTAACCTCGTATAAGAAAGGACTTAAAATCTTTGTTGACCGCCTTCAGAACACAACAAACTACTCTACAAATGTTTAAAACAAGGTTAACGAAATAATTCACTGAGAGCTCGTAGTCTTAGGTTAATTACATGTTAATCAATTAATAAATGATTTTTTACGTCCTTCAAGTACCAAGAGTATATTTTGTGTCATAAGAATTAGGTACTGGTCTAATAACGTACAGTTTAAAGAATTATAGTTCCATCTCGATTAAAATTTCATATCGTACGTAACCACCGAAAGCATAAACTGACAAATTTTGAATTAAAAAATTTAAAATATATTTTATAATTTAATTTACCTATAAGCAAATAGGTAATAAATCATACAAATAGAAATTAAACCCAATATCTTTTAAAGCAACGTATAGTTTAATTGCAAAACTTTTCTTAAATGAAGGAATCATATGTTGACACTCGTACAAAATGATTTGACTCTATGAGTCATAGTTAGTTCTACCATATATTATACAAAAACTAACTAAGGATAATATATGTAGTCAGTCAGAAGAACTCACACCTGAATATATTTTATGACGTCAATATAAATCTTACAGTCGTTTCGATAGTTTTATAGTTTAAACTAAAGATATCACAACACCCAATCATTAAGTCGTGGACACCAGATAGATCATTATAATTAAAGTATTAATAATCTTCGTACCTATCTTACAGATATTTTAAAATTGTAAAAGAATTTTTAACGTTGATGGTCTAAGAACGGGATAGTAAAAATGAATTATTGTGGCGACGTTTCAGCTAAGCTGGCCATAATCGTGCCGTAGGTATATAGAAAAAGTATTATGATTCGTAAAAACCCGAATCTAAGGTTTTAACTAGACATGAAATCTGTCTTAACACAAACAGTAAGATAAAAAGTACCCAAAACTTAAAAAAAACGAATGTTTAAACCTCGGATTTGGATTTTTATAAAGAACACAATAATTGTTCTACATACCTACGGCATGATTATGGCTATCTTTGCCAAGACGTCCCCACGGTAATTCTTTTTTTATCGTACCGTTCTTGGACTATCAACATTAAAAATCAGAAAAAGAGATAAAGTAGACCTCATTGATCAGATATAAGAGGGATAAAGTAGAACTAATTGATCAGATATAAAAGGGATAAAGTAGAACTTATATCATTTTGATACTACCGAGTTTTGCAAAACATGAATAGTTGACACAATATAATTGTGCGAGAGACACCAAGGAAATGTAACAAGCAAAATGCAATGCTACATCTGGGAACTGTTCCTCGACATTCGTCATACTTGATGGCTCGACATAATGTCATGTCCCATGCATGATGGCGGTAAGAGAGCACCGCTCGTCTCTGGTAAGTACTTCACATTATATTCTTCGGAATTGATTGAAGGTCAGAGTGAGTTCAGGCTCTGTCGGCGCCCTGATGAGTTAGACGTAACGAAACAGAGTGGGACATGACATTATGTCGAGCCATCAAGTATGACGAATGTCGAATGATGGAACAGTTCCCAGATGTAGCATTGCATTTTGCTTGTTACATTTCCTTGGTGTCTCTCGCACAATTATATTGTGTCAACTATTCATGTTTTGCAAAACTCGGTAGTATCAAAATGATATATGTTTTGCTTGCCATGCATGATGGCGGTAAGAGAGCACCGCTCGTCTCTGGTAAGTATTTCACATTATATTCTTCGGAATTGATTGAAGGTCAGAGTGAGTTCAGGCTCTGTCGGCGCCCTGATGAGTTAGACGTAACGAAACAGAGTGGGACATGACATTATGTCGAGCCATCAAGTATGACAAATGTCGAATGATGGAACAGTTCCCAGATGTAACATTGCATTTTGCTTGTTACATTTCCTTGGTGTCTCTCGCACAATTATATTGTGTCAAAGTAGAACTTATTGATCGGATATAAAAAGGATAAAGTAGAACTTATTTATCGGATATAAAAAGGATAAAGTAGAACTAATTGATCAGATATAAGAGGGATAAAGTAGAACTAATTGATCAGATATAAAAGGGATAAAGTACTAATTGATCAGATATAAAAGGGATAAAGTAACTAATTGATCAGATATAAAAGGGATAAAGTAGAACTAATTGATTATAAAAGGGATAAAGTAGAACTTATTGATCAGATATAAAAGAACAAGAAAGACATGCATAACGTAAACATCTATTAATTCTCTGTTAACGTTAAAAAATTAAAGACTTAATACTTAAAATTAATGTGAATGAAAACATAAAAAAACAGACTTGTAGAGGTATAGAAAAAAACGAGTCGTACCAACTTGATAATTAAAGTTTTAAAAATAGCCACTACTTGACAAAAAGTAGAGAGGGCAGAACTTGGTCCTCTCCAACAAACCCTCCTTTTTAGCAAATTAAATATTCAAAAAAGACAGCTAAAAACATCATTTAAAAAAACAATAAAAAAGCCCTTTCTTCTATCTTTGTTACACAAAAATTGAAAACAAATTAACTTTTTGACCTCAATTGTAGAATTTGCTTGGTAATTAAAGAACTCAGGACATAATCTAGCCAGAAGTTGAATAGATATCATTTATGTTTGAAATAATACTTCAAATAGCCTTCGTTTACTGTTAGTAAAATGTCAGGTAAAATAATAACTTTCTCTTCAAAGAGTCCATAGAAATATTTTATACGGTCCATGAGCTAATTTTTTACAAAATATTACGGCAAAGATGTAAATATTAATTAATTAACTTAGATGCTATTATAATTATAGTTATCATTTCTAGTGAACTCTTACCTAATTTCGAAGAAAAATGGGTTGATGATATTGTTTGTAAATCGTGAATGTTTTTCATAAATCTATGATGAAGAAATTATGAACCAAGTTATTATTTGTAAATCTCTATTTTCTGTTGTTAGTAAGAGAGTAAAATAAATGGACGTCCAAATATTAATGACAAAGGTTCTATTTGTTGGAAAGATGATTTAGGTCGTTGTTCCTTTATATTTTATGAGATCAAACAAAAGAAAGGTAATAAAATAATTAGTTTTATGCAAGTGGTGCAGGAACTATAAAAATGATACAAGTTTGCAGCAAATTATTCCAGTGAAAGCAATTTCATTCGAAAACTGTTAAATCCGATTAAGGTTGATCAAACTAAACTAACCAACTCATAAAATACGGGCCTTCGGCCCGTGGCCGCTACGCGGACTCGGCGCTTCGCGCCTCGTCCGCTTCGCGGCGTCGGCCCGCCGGGCCGCTTTGCGGCCCGGGGGCCTCCCAGTGACCGCTTCGCGGCCACATTGTTGTTGTTTTGTATGAATGTATGGTTTCACTATCGTTTCTTGTTACATGGCATTTTGCCACGTATTTAGCGAATTTTCACAGACTCGTTTCACAGGCCCGCTTCGCGGGCCTGTGAGGCTTTCTCACAAATTTGATTTTGTGAGGAAAAAATCCACACGTTGCAACTGTTAAAGTAACCTTGTATATAGGGTAAGAATAGATTATAGTTTCATCTTTCATCAGCTTTAGTTATCGTCCACTATACAAAAGGGTATAAACTTTAACTTACGTTTATGATTGTTTATAGAATTTAAAGAAAAATGTCAAATTTTGGTTTGTAAACAAATTGTTTATTTGAGTAAAATCTTAAGTTTGAAAAAAATATATTCATGATTATTCAAAATAAAAATACTGTTTGCGTCACTTAGGATTGTCCGATTGAGCTGAAACTGGTCGCATTCGTTTTAGAATAACTTCGACCATATAAAGACTACTTCGATGTTCTTTCTCTTTACGGGTCTGCTTAGCTCGGCGTGGTTCAGTGGAAGCCATTTTTGCCCTGTCTCTCTGGGACAGTAGGCTTACCATGATGGAGCAAGAGGTAGAAGTCTCCCTTCTATACTATATCCCACCCTCTAACACTACTGAACCCAACAGATATCATACGAGTCTTTGACCTAGACGTATACATATATACAAGATATATATATGTATACCGATTGCGCCATTTGTGATGGTTCGATTGAGCTGAAATTGGTCTTAATCGATTCATCTAGCCGTCTACCTAAATACTAGATACCTTGTTTTAAAGCCATTTTAAGTTTCAAATTTTTTTTTTCATGACGTCATAACTTTGGTTGATGACGTCATAATGTTTTTTATAAACATAGGCCTCGTAACCTCCTCAACATCTCGCGATTTGCAAAAGTTTCGTTTCAATTTGAGAACGCCTTCGAGAGTTATCGTTCGCCATACGAAAGGTAGAAACTCTTACATACATATATATATATATATATATATACATATATATATATCTATATATATACATATATATATAAACTTTTTTCGAACATATATTTTTGTTATCAGGAAGCCAATAGGAACCGATTCCACTCACTCCCACCCTCAACTTCCGTCATCCGAACAACCTCATAAGCGTCATTTTCATTATGAAAATTCGCTAATATACTATTATTTTTCAGCCCTGATATTTTTTAATGGCACAAGTTTTATAGCAAAAGCAAGTTTAAACGTAAATGGAATAACCATGTTAAAGTTAGTTTCGTGAAGATTAATAACCAATTAACCGAGAATCATGGATAATTTTTAGGAAATACCTCAAACTAATAATGTAGGTTTATGCTTTATTTTTCAGGCATTGTTTAACTGGTAGCAACCATCACCAATCACCATTGGTAACCACTTCACACAAGCCATAACCTTGACTTCTTTTACGTAGTCATTCATAAAAGCTTAAGCACGTATTTTCGGGTTATTGCTCGTTGCTTTAGGTTGAAGGTGGATAATTTTAGTTGGTGATGGTTATTATCCATTAAAATCAAAAACAAACAGTAGCAAATCTGATACAAAATATGTTTTTCGTCTCCAAATTGCTTCGTTCCAATTTGACCTAAGAGTTTTGAAATTTTATTCTGGTGTTACATTTTTTTGAATTAATCTTTCTTTTACATATTTTAGCGAATTTTCATTATGAAAATGACGCTTATGAGGTTGTTCGGATGACGGAAGTTGAGGGTGGGAGTGAGCGGAATCGGTTCCTATTGACTTCCTGATAACAAAAATATATGTCCGAAAAAAGTTTATATATATATGTATATATATATATATATATATATATATATATATATATTATATATATATATATATATATATATATATATATATATATATATATATATATATATATATAATATATATTATATATATATAATATATATATATATATATATATATATGTATATATATATATATATGTATGTAGAGTTTCTACCCTTTCGTATGGCGAACGATAACTCTCGAAGGCGTTCTCAAATTGAAACGAAACTTTGCAAATCGCGAGATGTTGAGGAGGTTACGAGGCCTATTGTTTATAAAAACATTATGACGTCATCAACCAAAGTTATGACTTCATGAAAAAATTTTTTTTTTGAAACTTGAAATGGCTATAAAACAAGGTATTTCGTGTTTAGGTAGACGGCTAGCTGAATCGATTAAGACCGATTTCAGCTCAATCGAACCATCACAAATGGCGCAAACGGTATACATATATATATAATCTTGTATATATGTATACGTCTAGGTCAAAGACTCGTACGATATCTGTTGGGTTCAGTAGTGTTAGAGGGTGGTGATATAGTATAAAAGAGGGCCTCTACCTCTAGCTCCATCCTGGTAAGCCTACTGTCCCAGAGAGACAGGACAAAAATGGCTTCCACTAAACCACGCCGAGCTAAGCAGGCCCGTAAAGGGGAAGAACCTCGAAGTAGTCTTTATATGGTCGAAGTCATTCTAAAACGATTGCGACCGGTTTCAGCTCAGTCAGGCAATCTTAAGTGACGGAAACGGCATATTTATTTAAAAACTAAAATCATGAATATATTTTTGTTTATAATTTCGCGGCCGCCGCTAGGTTATTTTTATCTATATTTGTTTTGTTTTTTTTGTAATGTTTTTGTTTTGGACAACACTGTCAGGAAAGAATTATGTTTGACGTATTTTATTCTAGTTTTTCGATTCATTTCAAGATTTATTAGTATAGACGGTAAAATATTCTTTTACGGGTTCTAACCAGGGTTCAAATGGGTTTTTTACGGGTTCTTGTTCGAATATTGTTCGCGAAAACGGGAAGTTTTATGTTACAGTTGTTCCTTCTTCGTATCGATACTTATATCAATAAAACTCTGTGAAAGTTAAAGCTGTCTGACTTTAAATTTGTGTAGCTAGAATGAATTTCGTGACGATTGTTGCGCGATTGCCGGCACAATAATGCTTCTTAATTTTAATATTATAGCATACTATTAATAATAGAGTATGAATAAAATCTCAATTAGCAAAATCAAATTTGTAAGAAAGCCTCTCAGGCCCGCGAAGCGGGCCTGTGTGGAAAGGCTGTGAAAATTCGCTAGATACATGGCAAAATGCCATGTAACAAGAACAACACATAATACAAACCAACAACAATGTGGCCGCGAAGCGGCCACAGGGAGGACCCCGGGCCGCGAAGCGGCCCGGTGGGCCGACGCCGTGGAGCGGACGAGGCGCGAAGCGCCGAGGCCGCGTAGCGGCTACGGGCCGAAGGCCCGTATTTAATTTTATGCTTAGTTCTATATTGTTATTTTTGTTCTATTTTTTAAAAAATCGATTCTTCTGGAATTTATTTCATGGGTTTAAATATTACGCACACTAAATTTGGTGCTATTCTAAAAATTACAGTTTTAGTTTGGTGTCAAAACTTAAAAAGTAAAACGAGATAATAACGAACATGATGGTCTAAGGTCAATTTTAAAGAAAAAACACTCATTATATTCGAATATAAAAATTTGGCACTTATTGTAGATGTTTTTTCTATTAGAGGGCACTATAAACGTATAATGTGTTAAAATTATATTACACCCTTAAGATCATTCTCTATTTATGAAAATATTAAAATGTAGACCCTTAAGAGAGACGGTGACTAAATTTTACATTTTCGAGAAAAATTATGGGAGGTTTACATATTATTATTGCAGATTAAAATAATTTAACAACGAATTAATTAAACAGTAATTAGTTTGATGCTTGGTAAATGTTCTAAATCTGATGACGTCATGATTTAGAAAAGTCAAAGAGATGAACAGCCGGCACGAATAAGAACTCTGGCATGACACTAGTCGACCCCAGACCCCGCGTCTTCGGCCCACATTTCTGTTGAGTATATCTGATATAGGAGTCATTAGTGCCACACCACCTTGTACTTGTATATGAATGAACAAGTCATTTCTCTGTTAGCCAAATATATATAAACACCATATGACAACAGCAACATTATCCAGTATCTCCTCTGACGCAAATAACTCAAAACGTCTGCATTTCAAATTAATGTCCCACTTAAGAGTTGCCACATTTTTCTAAAATATTATAAAAACTGTTTTTATTTCTAATCAGAAAATAAAATGTTATATTTACTTTATAGTTTTTAACATTTAAATGTTTTAAAAATTAGATGTTTTTCCCGATTTTCAATAACAATTTAAAAAAATTTTCAATTTTTAAAGAACGTAACATGTATACGTTCTTTAAAAATTGTAAATTTTTTAAAATTGTTATTGACTTTTGTTATTGTTACTTCGAATTTCTGAAAAAAAATACCTTAAATTATGAAAGAAAAGCATAGTCTGCCTATCTAGAGTGAAGCCTTTCATGTAGATGCGCTCGCTAAAAATATTAGAAAATGGCACAAATTGCAGTTTTCTTGCAATACGTGATTCCCTGTAGGCCGTGTGCTTAACATGAAGAGAACATTTTTTAAAGCTGATAAAATATCCTATAAAGAGTGTTATTTGTTAAAATTGGATAAGTACAACTGAGCTTGTGACAATTGTTAAATGACCAAAAAAATGCACAAAAAGCCAACATACTAAACAAAAATTCTCTGAATTTGCATGAATTTTTAGATTTGAACCATTTTTTTTAGTGGATTTGAAAGAGCCATAAAATTGCTCGCAGTCATTCGATTTTGATGATTATACACTTGTTTTAAAGAAGATTTTATCACTTTCAATAATTCTTCTGTTTATGTTTTGCACACGACCCACAGGGAACCACTTATTTCAAGAAAACTGAAATTTGTGGATTAAAATTTGGAGCATTCGCAATATTATGAATGGTTCCACTCTGGATAGGCAGACTATGTTTTTTCGTCATAATTTAAGGTACATCTTCACAAAAATTTGGTTTGAGGTAGTGCAAAATGAGCCACATTTTTTAGGCCTGGCTCTTGGAGTATCAAGAATATATAACTCATTTATATGTATATATAGTAGATCCATTTACCTATATAAATGTATATAGTAAATCCATTCTAAAATATATAGTAGATCTATTTAGCCATATAACAGAAAATAGTAGATATATTTATAGCTATACTATATCGTAGTATAAAGTAGAGCTATAAAAGGGAATCCTGAATTATTATATATTTTGACACTAACGATTAAGAACCAAAACAGGGATAACAAATAACTAAATAAAATTAATTAATGGAGGCATTTTAACCATTAATACTATTTTTAGACAAAGTTAATAATTTTACGTCGGACAAAACCTTTAAAGGAAGCACAGAACAATAAAATTTTATTTAATAATTTATACTAAATAATTAAACAAAACACCTGAAACAATAAGCAAAACAAAATAAGCTAAAAATTGAATTTTTATTATATAAACCTATTATAGCGTCATAAATATGTAATTAGCCTTTTTTTTTGTATTCTTCAATTACATAACGAATTAAATAAAACAAACAATATTAATAAAAACAATTATAAAAGATAACAATAACTATCTTATTACGGATGAGACGGGAAGAAATGAAAAGTTTATACTACCTGTTGAAGAAAAAAAGTACATCTTTATGCGGTAGCATGCTAGCGTTAGCATGCATGCTATATCAATGAGTTCCTTACAGCGTAACACATTACGTGACCGTATTTCACGCATGAGCACACAGAAAGTGAATTTCACCATCCTGCTAGATCGACGGAATGATCGGCATTATATACCGTTCATAAGGGTTATAGCGAGTTAGTTAACATATTTAGGTTGATTTTAAGATAATCCTAAAATCAACCTATCTTGATTTTAAGAAGATTAAAGTTAAGATGAGGTTTTATACTGATAATCTGAATCTATTCTTTTTATGCAAGAATACAAAGTTCTTCCTTTTATTCGAAATAATACAGGATGGAAAAAATCCAAGAACTGGTCCTCTGCGTAAAGACTTAGCAACGCTAAGCAACACAGCTGTTAATAGGTTGTCGCTCTTTGCAATAGTTAGCTGCTCTTGTTATAAAAACAAAAGAGTATATATAGGTCGAACCCTGAAGAATTAGTTATCATGGAAAATAGCCAGAGACGTGTATTTAATGTTTTTATTTTAAGAAGGCAAATTATTTATAATAATCATTTATAGATAATTTGATTAAAAAAAGCATGGTAAATAAAATATAATTGAAGGTGTCACTAAAACGAGCTACCAAATATGGAACTAGACTTCTCTAGCGCAAAATTTCAAACTTAACATTTTCAATTTCAAACATTTTCGCTTTGAAACTTAAATTTTAAGAACTAGCCATAGCTGTGGTTATGGTATTGATTCACACCACTTTTTATAAAGTAACCATTTTTACACGTCTAAAATAAGCTTCTGAAAATCCGCGATAACTAATTGCTCAGTGCTCTCTTATGAAGAGCAAACTATAACAAGTTCTAGAGCATTCCAAAGCAATATTAATCAAACCGCTACTTAATTTACGCAGCTGACCAATTTTTGGATTTTTCGTACACGCAATTTTCGAAAAAAAACGCATTGAAGCAATACTTTAAATAGTTTGAGATTATGGAACATAAAAACTTATCTTTAATTTTATAAGATCATCTCACTTTACAATGAAGATAAGATACAATATAAAGACGATTTTTATAAACTTACTTATAGGTAGTAGTTTGACAGACGTACAGTAGAACCCCATTATCTTTCATTTTTAGGGGAACTATGAGTTTTTATTTTATCATTATTCATGGCGTGAGCCATTTAGCAAAATATCTATTATCATACAATTTTAACCACAAATTTAACAAAAAACAAATAAATAATTTTAGACAGAAAATATAGAAAAATAAAATCTAACAGTCACTTTATTTATTACGGTTATTTTAGTAATAAATAAAGTTACAAAGATTATAAAGTTACAGATGAGATTCTGACATAAAGTCATAAACATTGAAACATTACCTCCCTTCTAAATGAATCCTGTGGGATTGAAAAACAAAACATTTGTCGAGGTATACGAATATTTGAGGATGAACTGTACATAGATTGAATGAACTCTATAGTCTCAGTCACCACAAAGCCCCAGTATCACTCCAATTAAATTAAGCACATATCTTCATTCGCTTATTATTGATATTATAAAAAATAATTAAAAGAAATAATTCATTATGATACTTAAATACAATTAAAATAAGGTGGAAGAAGTGTTAGTATACCTTAAATCCTCTGGTTGTAGAATTATTGGATTGTTTACAGCAAGCACAACCAATTAAAAACAATAGTGATAAGATAAGGAAGACAACTCCGAGACAAGCAAGCCCCACACTGCTACTAGCCACCATGGCTCCTACACATAAACAAAATACACATTAAATATCAGCTTTGCTTTTTAAAAATCTGAACAAGAAAATTACGTTTATGAGGGGTTTCATACGGTATATGAACGTTCATGAGGGGTTTCATACGGTATATGAACGTTCATGAGGGGTTTCATACGGTATATGAACGTTTATGAGGGGTTTCATACGGTATATGAACGTTTTGAGGGGTTTCATACGGTATATGAACGTTATGAGGGGTTTCATACGGTATATATTATGAGGGGTTTCATACGGTATATGAACGTTTATGAGGGTTTCATACGGTATATGAACGTTTATGGGGTTTTCATACGAACGTTTATGAGGGTTTATTATAAACGTTTATGAGATTTTTATAACGGTATCATATTAATTAAAAGTGAGAGTATCATATAGAGGGAAAATAAAGCAGCTTTCCAAACCTGGAAATGAAGAACATGGCCAAGCCATCCAATAATTAATAGATACCACCTAAATCATAATTATTAAAATATTTTGTAGCACGATATTATTAGTAAATTAAAATTTATAACAATAGTGACTAGTCATGTCTCTAGACTTAAAATGTTGACTAATAGTTTTTGTGAAAAGTTCATTGATCCAACACAAGTTTGGCACTTAATACTGTCTCACTGCCGGTCAAGTTTCCGGTATATGTTTTATAACCTGAGCAACAGCATCACAACATGTTATTTACTTTTTCCGGAGGTTTTCAAAGAAAATACGCTAAAAACATAAACAGAGCTTTAAATGAGTGCGAGTAATGATGTGAAGAGCCGATTTTTAAATTATGACTAGAATTTTATATTCTAGTCAATTTAGGGATAAATATGCCTAAATATGTAAATTTTCTTTAAAAAGTCTGGATAATAATGGATAAGTTGTGAAGCTACTGCTCAGGTTTTAAAGTATTTACACGAAACAACCAAGAAATGACCAAATTAGCCGGGCTTGCCAACCTCCGCCCAAAATATTTTTGTATACCATCAATCCCTGACTACAGATTTAGGCAAGGCAAAAATAGACAAGCAAGCATAGAGTACATCCAATACCTACTGGACACATTGACCTCATAGTCACCGGACCCAGAAAGCTAATTTTTTAATATTAATGAAAAAGAAATAACTAATAAATGTAACGTGCCAATAAAACAAAGGACTCGGGGCTTAGAATCTAGGCTGTTCCGCGGAGCTAGTGCTGCGAGTAGCTAGTGCTGCGAGCCACATGCGCGGAGCTAGTGCTGCGAGCCACATGGCGCGGAGCTAGTGCTGCGAGCCACATGGCGCGGAGCTAGTGCTGCGAGCCACAGGCGCGGAGCTAGTGCGCGAGCCACATGGCGCGAGCTAGTGCTGCGAGCCACATGGCGCGGAGCTAGTGCTGCGAGCCACATGGTTCCGCGGAGCTAGTGCTGCGAGCCACATGGTTATTGTCCTAAATTAGTTTGGTTTGTCAAAAAAAAAACACTTCCCATTTCCAAACACCCCTAGCTCATAAGCTCAATCACACAAATTTAGTAAAAAACTAAATGTAAAAAACTATAACTAAAAGTATTAGAAATACCCTCCGACTCCTTAGTTAACTTTTGAATATAAATAAAAGCGGCGCTACTACGCTGCTTTTATTTTCTACCTTATATACAGAGCACAAAATATCATGAAAAATATTAGTCTTTTTCAAAGAAATAACTAACTGTACTACTCACCACTGAAAAGCTTAAATCTTTATGACATTAACCGCGGAAGCATACGCTTTTTTTAAAAAAAAAGGTCATACATGTATTTGATAAAAGCAATAGAAACGTCATACAAAAGGGCAAAAACTACTTTTGGGACAATTTTACGACTTTAAAGAAGCCCAGGGGTCAAAATTGATGTAAAATGACAAACCATCTGATACTTTATTAGGGAGCCGAAATATGTCAGACTAGCGGGTTATAGCTTGGGGCTCGACGCACACGTTTTCGGGTCTGGTTTTAGAAGTATGTTGCATCGAGTGGAAATAATAATATGATTGTAAGTATTATTATTACATTTAAGTCAACAGAGAGATGTAAGTGAATGTAGGCCTTACTTCAGTTGATGACCTTAAAATGATTGCAAAAACTTTTGATTGTTCTTTTTCAAAGTTCATTAAATTGACCTTCCAACTACAAACCAAAACGACATGAACCCTACCAGCGCTGCCTGGTGGGAGAAATTGCGTGCTTCACGCTTCTCTTAACCCGCCGTCACGCTTCCATCAGCTTATTTATGTTATTGATAGTAAAAGTTACAAAATAGGTAGCGAAAGACTTCTACCACATCAATAACTACAAAGACACTTAAAATTGTTTTTTTTCCTTAATCTTTAATAATTGATAAAAGAAAGTGTAATTCAAAGTGTTATGGAAATTAGGAATAATTACTCCTTTTTTATACATTCTTTATAATACAACGTACAGTACATACGGTAGATATACTCGAATCATATCAACTACTTCCGAGAATGAAAAATCATCAGTTTTAAAATGAATTTGTTAAATGTAGCGTTCAAAGACTTGCAGCAAGTCACAACTTCTATCACCTAATTAAAATAATAATCAAGTGTAAGTACTTGTAAGTGTTACAACATTGTGCTTATTATTTATACACAATTTATTGAAGACTGCAATCCTTAAAAATCTTATTTATTTATATTTAAAAATTAATCCTCTTTATTAAACATTGTCTTCGCTATATTGATTATAGACTGCTTCCTTCAGACCACTTTTATTAAATTGAGCACCACGTAAACATAAAATACGACACTTAATTTTCTACCTAAGGGTCAGACAGACTAAGTTTTAATCATTCAGCGCATCAGTTAAGATTGAAGTAACTTGTAAAGAAAGGGTCCAGTTCTTAACCCTTTTTCCATCGACGATTTTAAGGGGGGCTAAAGCCTCCCTCAGGTTTGGAATTAGCTCCCCAAAACATATAGCCTTTGAAGCTACTAAAATTAAATTTAAAATATTAAGAAAGAATTATTTAAAATATATTAAGAAAATTAATATTGAATTTAATAAATATTATAGTAAATAACAATATACTTTCTCAATAAAATTTATTTTATTTCCTACTTTTAATAAGCTTACATAGCAACCAAAGGTTACTAATCAACATAATCTAATTATTGATATAAATTTTACTTAAGACGTTGAATAGAAAGATAAGTAATATTGGTAAACAGTAATAACATAAAGTTAATTAGATCAGATCTTGTTCAAAAATATAGCATTATACACTCAGAAATATAAATATATTAACGGGCTAAAGCCCCCCCCCCCCCCCCCCACCAAGAATGCTATGCTTTGTCCTCACCGAAAATTTTTATTATTTATCTAATTAATTCTTTTGGATCATTTTTTTCTCACAATTGCAGCAATATTTATTGGACTTTGATGATTTTAATTTCAATTAATACAAAAATGTAATGGAAATGTAAATTTCTCCTTTAAAGCTGAAAATTGTCTTTATGCTACCCTATGTTAGCGATGGTATTAGTATAAGTTAAAAGATATTGTTGGTTTTGACTTAATAAAAGGAAAGAAGTACAGTTATGTACTATATAAACACCAGTCTAGGAGTAGTCAACAGATAGCACTGTTACACTGCACAGTGTACCAAATAGACTTTACTGTACTCCACTACACATTGTTCTTTATAGTCACTGTCAACTTATTAAAACACTTAGTCTGTTACAGTTTTAATTGGGTTTACAGTAATGTTCGTTTACAACTATCTTGTATTATATTTTTTTTAAAAAACAGTAAGTATTGTATTAAAAATTATACTTCAAGATTTTTGCTAAGCCTATAAAAGAAATCATATAAACGAGAGCCAAAAATACAATCAAATAAAAAGGAGATGGGCAAATCGAAATTATCGACTCACTACCGCCAACTATCTTTAACATAATAAAATATATATTTAATAGTAAATATACTATTTATAAAATATGTACCTAAACTTAACAAATAATACAAAAATTAATTAGATTTTGATCTGATTTTTTTTAGTGACACGAAAATTTTACAGACTTATTTTTATGAACAGGCCAATACGCCTATAAGCCAATATAAAAATTGAGTTCCGCTTTTGTCAGATAGAAAAAAAAACATTATGAATTGGCAGTAGAAATTCATCATATATATTAGGGTATGATATATATTAGGGTATGATATATATTAGGGTATGATATATATTAATTGGTGTTTCACTTGACAATTAAACCTATGAGGTATTTTAAAGGACTGGTAGTTTATTTTTGCTACTGATTTTCTGTTTAAATTACACACATTTTTAATTTATGCTTTTCTCATTAGTGATATTTTTAAAAAAAATTGTTGATAACTTTAAGCCATTTTTCAGGCTCAGAGAGGCATCATTATAACAAACTTAGGAAATTGAGGAAAAACTCATAAGTTCCTACCGACCTTACCTAATTAGTTTATGATTAATAAATAAGGAAAAATAGGAAAATTACTTCACTAAAATAAGTGGCTGGTTGCTGGTTAGGACTAAACCTCGACTATTTAGCATATATTTATTACAGTTTTCAATGCATCAGTCAAGTGATTAGACTGAGTTTTTTAACTTTTTAACAAATAATAATTAGAGAAAATTTTACAAATAGCCTTGCAGGAAGCATTCAGTAGGGATGCCATACCCCAGGAGAGGGTATGACCACCATATAATAAACAATTTTATAGTTATTTATTAAAAAAATATCTATAATAAAATCCCCCGTCGGACTCGCTTAGCCCATTCTCAGAATGCCTTGGTTGCCCAAAGCTTAAAGTAGTATCAATTCGGTCTCGCTGATACTTAAGTCCTAACCTAATGCTAAGGCGTTATAACTAGAGATTAATTGAAGCTTAGAAAATGTATATATAGTAGATAGCTGTATTAAGATTGAAAATAATTTCATATCATCTTAACAAATGCATTAAACAATCTCTAGACACAGTTGGCAGCCTGTTTTAAATAGTTTTAATTCTTCATCCATATATTAATACTAATTAAGAATATATGAGTCATATATATTAACATTACATCATATCATTTGTTAACGTAATATTTTTTTGGTAAAACTTAACTTTCAAATAATTTTAAGTATATCACACTTATGAATATATATTTTTGCCAGTAATTTAAAAACTCAAAGTTAAACAGCCATCGAATTTTGATTACTAGTTCTTTATGTTTTATGCTTTCTGACAGCATGTGGCTCGTCAAAAAATAGTGAAAACCTTGATATTAATAGCCATCAAGGTTCATGAATTTAAGATTTAATATTTTTAAAATTGGACGGATATCATGATGAAATTCAGTGAATCAATTCACATATAGAGAGGAAAATTTCCACCAAATTTTAATTCGATTAGTAAAACTTTTAATTTTTATTGATTTTATAAAAAATGTCTGATGAGCCATCAGAAAAAATAGGTTTATATAGGCTGAATTTTTTTGCTACTTGTTGTATGAAAACTCAATTAGCCCCCTACCCTTGCAGCAGCCTCCTTTATGTTGAAAAATTAAAGAAATAACAGAACTTTTTTAATTTTATTTAAATAAAATGTTTTTTTATACATTCAAAAATTCAAAATTCATAAATTATAAACGCCTTCATTTCATAACAAAAAATATTATCACATTATCTAAAATAAGAGATTAATATTGAGAAGCAAGGGGGACATATTTTATTCATGGAACTTTTACCACAAATTTCAATTAGTCTCAAATAGGCAACATTTTTATACAGAATAACATTTTGTTATGTTATCAAAATTACACCTAGTTCTCTTGTAACCATTTTATGAAAAATTTTACTTTTTGGGTACAACGGTCATTGTAAAATTTTTTTATTGCGATAAATGTTTATTTCATAACAAGCAAAAATTTGTATGAAGAATAAATTTTTGAAGAAAAATTATTTTTTTGTCATATACATGTATGCACAACCCAATTAGTGGGCATACTGCGTGGTGTGTATTTATATATATATATATATATATATATATATATATATATATATATATATATATATATATATATATATATATATATAATATATATATATATATATATATATATATATATATATATATATATATATATATATGTATGTATGTGTGTGTGTGTGTATATACATTTTTTCTGGCATATATTTTTGGTATTATGAAGCCAAACTGAATCAATCCCACTCTTCAACTTCTGAAAATTGTCTATTTAGAATAATAAATAGTCTCTTAGAACAAAAATAGTAACCCAGAATAATAAACCGTCTCTTACAATAAAAATCACCCCCTAAAACTGTGTAGTCTCCCTTAAGACAATAAAAAACAGTCCCACTATGCTCAACCAGAATATTATACGTTAACCAAATATCTAGGGTGTTAGCCTTAGGTGAATTAAACCTTAAATAATACGATAGATCGGATATACAGGCATTCAATCCAATAATATGGGTTATTCTTTTACACCATGTCCAAGAATGCATTAAAGACCTGTGTTCATACTTGGCTCTTTTTATACAAAGAACCCTTTTGTTATCACCTCAAAAAACCTAATGACTTTCCGCAAACTCTTAAGGGTGGTTTGATATAAAGCAACAAAAAAAATAGACAAACAATGATTAGTTATAGCCATTTTATATAACTATCAGCTATATAAAACAGTTAGCTTTTAAAGAAAAATAAACTAATTACATACTTAAATGTACTAATAATAGTTAAATTAAGTAGATTATTACATCTACTTAAATAAGTAGATGTATTAACTAACTATACATAGTTTGAGCCATGCCATAGATTTATTCCGTCTTTTACACAATATATATATATATATATATATATATATATATATATATATATATATATATATATATATATATATATATATTATATTCGTTCTCTATTTAGAAGGGACTGGAGACAGGTGACTATAAAAATGCTAGTACTTAGGTTGTTCATACTGTAACTGTAGGCAATCGTATGTTCACTACCTATTCAAAGTATTATGTCATCACTACCTATTATGTGGGTTAACCTTTCTATATTTTTTCATTTTGTGATTATTTATTTATTTAAATAAAGGAATTATTTAAAAAAAAAAGTAAGTACACAATACTGTTAGAATACTACGTAAGTATCAAGAAATAGCCTACTTAATAAATTAACATTTTATTTTACAAGTTAAAAAATAAAATTCTATTTGTAACTCAAAAGATTTAACTAAAATGCATCAAATATATCCTTCAATATTGAACTAATTTAAATGAATCTACCTTTTGTTAATGCCCCATATATTTATGACATTGTTTAAATAAAGGCCTCATCATAGCCCTCATCACCAGTCAGTACAGCCAACTACAACAATTCCCATTAGGACCCAAATTGGGTATCCCAATATAACATCTCGGGTAATTGCAAACATATAAGTGAACAAAACTTCTAAAATGTCCCGGACATAAGAGGTTTAAATCCAAGTGGGGGACAGTAAGGTGTAACAATGTGAAAATACATTTCCTCTTTTTTTCTAATTCATACAATATTCTTATAGAGGTTTTAGGAGATTACTCATACAAGGTCTTCTCATTATTTTAGGCCTGACTTGCAGCTCATAGTTTGATAAATAAAAATATCTGACTGTTTCATGCTTCCACTACTAGAGTGTACTACTTATTCCTCCTCCATCCAGAAATTTTTAACTGCTTAATAAAATAAATCTAGTTATCAAACAAGATTCGGCAGGCATAAGACCCGAAGGCAGGCCTCCACTGTGATGGATAGATAGAGAAAGAAAAAGACACCGAGATAGCAAACATATCTGTTAACATAGAGACATTAATACTAGAGGGGCCATAATACTATAGTTTAAATTTTGAATGATCAAAAAAGTAATCTGACCACCGTTGCTTATAAATGCTATCAAAAATAATTAGTAAATAATCACACTAAATTATATAATAGAATGTTAAAAATACAAATCAAAACACAAAAAATGTGCGGGAAGCCAAAATCGATTGATTTAATATAACCTTAACTAAATATTGAAGGAGGTTTCTTCAATGAGGTTACACAGAGCCCCAAAAAATGTTTCAGGGCTCTTCATGTATTGAGATAGGCTATGCCTCCTCTAGTATATATCTCTGTCTGTTGGCTGATAAATTAGCGAGGCAATAAACAGACTGTAAGCCGGATTAGTAAGTAAGTAAATAACTGTTCAATTGGACCATCAATAGAAGTTTATCTATAGTTTTTGGTATTAAGTTGAGACTGACGTCGGCAGAATTTAAAATTACTAATATGCAAGAAGCAAGTGCTTACATTATCCACAGTTTTAATAATTTATTATACGACTTTTAGCTTCTTTATAGAAATTTCAAGGCTTTTTGAGGCTTTTCACATCTTAGGTGAAGAAAACATCTTTCGTGACTATGGTAATCAGTAACACTTCGATCTTACCAAATTTTTACACAATGGGGCCCACGTTAAGTTAATAACTTATATATTAGAATCCACAAATAATGCTTTTAATACAGAAAGGGCTTCAAACTAAATTTTTAAAATAAATAACAAGAGAAAGTAATACCTGGGTCAATGGGATATCCATAGCAAATGTCTCCGAGAGCAGGAATCAGGTAAAACCAGCCGAAACGTGCCAAAACACTCATTATTTAACACTTCACCGTTGTTTACAACATTTAGATCAAATTCATCCAAATTAAAAAATATATGAGTATAAAATCAAAATTAAGGTCCAGTAAGGTTAATATGGCTGACTTGATGCAGACATCTTCCACAACACAGCTTTAAGACAATATAATAATTCCAATCACACTCATTATTTTACATGTTTAGACAGCACCAAGGTTTAATAATATTGCACACATTTAAAAGAGACCTAAATATTTAAACCTAATATTAATAAAAAGCAAACGCGATAATAAAACACACGGACACGATAAAAAGCAGCGAAAAATACTAACACAGCAATTAAGCTTATGACGACACTGGCTCCTCGCCGAGGACTGATTCAGAAACATACGGTACGATACAGGGAAAAATATCGCGTACTACCAACCTCACAAATGAAACATTACCTACGTAGCATTATTAATTTTCTAAAAAAACTCAGTTTGGGGTTTCAAAAAATATGTAATTATGTTTAAAATATTATGCCAATTAATTTCTCTTGACCACAGTGTTAAATTCTAAGTAATTTAATATAATTTTACATGAATTTTCGTTTACACAGATTAGGTAATTTTTTTAATTAATGTAAGAGACAAAACTGTGTCTCATAAGTCCGCCATTACTTGAAACGCTTAAAATTATTAGAAAGAGACAAGAGGATTTACAAGCAATAATTAGCCTGCAATATTCAGTTTAGGGTTCTAATAAACTCAGGAGTATACAACTATCTATAGCGAGGAAAGCGGAGACAGGATTTGGACTAAGAATCTGCCTAATAACCAACTACTTATGCGTTTACTAGAACTAGCCCATCTAAAATGCCACAAAACTACATAAACCTAGCCTGGGATTAATATTCTTAGGTTCAGGCAAGGTCCTGTCATGGCCTAAGACCATGCGATTCCGCCTAGGTTTAATGTCTGCAGGTCCGCAGTAAGCCAAACTTGTAGGAGGGTCCTGAGGGGGATATGTTGCGCACATCTTCTTATAAGGGACTTTTTCAAAGGGGGCGACCTTTTTACAGGCTACGGGTGTGAATCTCTGCCTTGATTGCAAATAAAATTGATATGCAATCAAGTAAAATTGATACGCAATAAAATGTTTCTAAGCTCAATAAACCAAACTCGCCAGCTCATTTTTTACTCGTTTAGGAGTAGGTTTTTTTTTCTTACAGGCAAAGAGACTAATAGTAGTATTAGAATAGTATTAGTCTCTTGGTTTACAAGTGTAGCCAGCTAACAATCAGGCTTCACCACTTAGTTCTTATTCATCAGATGCGTTACCAACAGTGGTGGTATTAGAACCCTATCCTGGGAGGGGTAATCGGATCGTGAATGTATGTGATCGGGGGGGGGGGGTCCCGAAAGGGTTACCAGGCCGTTTGTATAATATTACTTAAACGATAATTAAATCCTTCATGATGCTGCGTCTGTTTAATGAATGATTATAATTTAACATTAAACCACATAAGATAAGCTAATATATTTAATTTTCGCACCAGAGGGGTGAAAGACTTAGTATATGTACCGCCGAAGCGAGTACAGGGTGAAAGACTTATTTAACTATATCAGTATAAAGTTGAGAAAATCAACAAAACATCGTAACAATTAGTCACCCATAATTATGAACTCGCTGACGATCACACAATTACGAGTAAAAGCGTTGTTCAAAAGACACTCATTTTTCTGGATTTTCAAGCCCATATTTATCACATTTGTAATACAAAACTATTCATCTTTCCAAAATTAGGAGTGTACACCATTTTAACACTAATTTATAAGGTTTTAGCGCATCGAAAATACAAAAAATTAGTAACAAGCCGTGATGCCACACTGCTCAAGTTATAAATAATAAACTGGAAACGTAAGCCAGAAATGGACTGTTGATGAATTGTGTGGATGGAAGCCGATTCTCACCAAAAATCGTAGCAAACAACACCTTGAACTGAAGTTTATCGTAACTTCGGAACAATTTTATTCATTTCAGAGCTTTAAACCCTATAGCCTCGAAACCGACACCAACCTTTGAAATGGTTTCATTCGATTCAGCGTCTAAAAATACACAGTACAAAATTTTTCCTAGCAAAACCCTTAATTTTAACGATTTTAGCAACTTTTGCAGGCTCAGCAAACTGTGGTTTCAAAACAAAATTAGGTATACTATTATCCCTACAACAAGCAGTATTAGTGACGGTGACTATAAATACCTTAAAATGAGGGTAAGGTAATGAATGATTTGTGTTCTTAAGACAAAAATGAGGCATTTTCAATCTCGGTAAATGCTTTCTAATGTCAATACTTAACCTTTCATTTTAACTAAAAATGTCCAATTTTATTTTTTGGGCACTAATTCCTGCCAAAATAGCGATCTTAAAGCAAAATTTCTTGTAGTCATCCCTAGAACCCAATAAAAGTAATTTTATTTGTTTAACCTGCAGGGCTAACCTTATTGGCTCCTCAAGATTAATATTCAGGAAAAGGGCACTCCAAGGACCTGGAATAAAGATTTATTCAAGATCCTTGGAGTACATGGATTTATTTCAGGAGGGACCCAACTTTTCCAAACTGTAGCCATTTCATACCATTATACAAATTTCACTGACAATAATTATCAATGCCATCATTCAATAAAACCTTCATGTACCAATGAAAAAAATACCTGCCAATTAGGTATTTTTATTATCAGATAGGAACTAACATTTCAAATATGAAACAAGCCACCACCTGCACTCCGCTCCAATAGACATCCCTGGAGAACTATACTATATATAACAGTCTGGCTTATTTCATGAATAGCATTTCAAAAAAGTTTAAATGGCCGCTACTTTTGGAGCGAAGTAAGATGATAGTTATTTCTCTAACAAAACTTAAAATTTTAAGCCAAGTTAAAAAAACTTATTGATTGAGCCATCATCACATACATCTACACAACCACTGATATCTAGTTTGATGGCTCCAAATAAATAAAAACTTTTAATTAAAAATTTAATCCAAATCATCATTTGCATTGGCTTCATCATTGGCTTATTAGGATGCTTCGATTGAGCTAAACAAGTCTCAATCAATTTAGCCCACCGATTACTATAATATATTTATGACACCTATTGTTTTAATCGTTAGTCATTACTCTGAACTTTGACACCCACGGAGGTCTGGGGTTCGCATCCCAGGTTACACTCTCAGTTTATAGAAGATTATTATATAGATAAATTATCGCCAGCTTTAGAATACACTTTGAGCGTAACGGTTGCTACTACCACCCGAGGTGGTTCCCGCAGGGGTTATCCCTGATGAGCCGCAAGGCCCTAAACGGGCATTATTATTGTTTTAATGCCATTACAAGCTTCGAAAAAAGATTTTATGATGTCATACATTTTTGACACAAAAAACAAAAGCTTTCGATTGTTGGCCTCTTTTTACTATATAACCATGTGGTAAAACAATACAACAATATGATTGTACTCCTGTACATAGCAGTCTGGTGTACGAGTATTAGTAGTTCTGTAATTGACATTACTATCACAAAATCACTCAATTTCCAATTGTATTTTACCTATTTAACTAAAACCAAAAGTACCCAAAATTATATTTTAAAGCATTTAAAGAAAAAAAATTTTTTTTAAAGATTGATAAGTACCATTTGCTCTACTTCTTTCGAACTTAATATATATATATATATATATATATAATTATATATATATATATATATATATATATATATATATATATATATATATATATATATATATATATATATATATATATATATATATATTCCCTCACAGTAAATTGAAATTAATGCCTAAGAATGTTTTAACTACAAAGTATAGACGAGATTTTGTTTCTTGGTGTGTTTCAGGACATAACATTGGGAAGTATTTAAATTATATAGGATAAATAGGCTTCTCAGCCACTCTTTCTTTTGGCCACTACTTTTACATTCTACAAGATACATATAATTAAAAAGTTAACACAAAAGTTCATTTCTTTATTTACAACAGGTTATATATACAGATAATTTCTTTTTAATTATACTAAAAAATAAATGTTCATTATTTATGAAAATTGAAATAAAAAAATTAGTTATAATGTTTAGAAAAATAACCAGTGTAAAAAGAGCTGGAATGAAATATTTTAATTGATTTTATTAGAAAATTACAAAAGAGAAAAACTAAAAAAAATATACTGATGTTACCAGGTTAAATGATTGGTGATCATTTCAAAATTTCAAAAATTACTTAATTTTTATTCCTTTTATATCTAATAAAATAGAAAAATACTAAATTTACATAACATGTGTTTTTTTTATTTTTAACTCCTTTTGAAAAAATATTATATGCTCTGCGGCTGTGAAGTGTTTTCTCTTAACCTTGGCAATATTTTCTGTCACACTATGCTCGATAGTTAATATAATTGCTGCAGAGATGAAAAAACTCACTTCACAGCCTAGAATCATTTTATTGGCAGGTTATTGCAATTTAAAAGGCAACACCACAGAGCAGTAAAGTTAATTGGTGTTACTAATTTCATTACTAAAAATAAAAGGATTTGTTTTTAGTGGTTGTCCCAAAGAGGACAACCATAGAAACTGCAGATAACAATACTCTGCAGCCCTAATATAAAGGTCTAGTGTTGCCAGACTAAAAAGTTGGGTACCGGGGCATCTCGGAACATTTCCTCACCAAATCGGGTTTGTTAAGGTTCAGTGGATGTAACAGAGAACAAATGGTTCAAATAAGAAGGGTGAAAGAGCAGGGTAGTTATCCCTTTACAACCATAACCCATAATGAATAATGCTAACACATAATCAACTACAATAAACAGCATTATCACCATGTGTGGACACAAAACGATTAACAGTAAGCTCTAGGTATAACCAACCTCAACCACAAAAGTAATAAAGACCTTTGCCTCTCATTTTTGTGCACATTATTTAATTATAGAAAGGATTATAAGTGACCCAGTGTGCTCTATCTTGTTTCTTCGCCTTTTTGGAAGATGTGAATAAAGATTTAAAAACATCAGATGCTTGAGGATCTTTGGCAACAGAATAATCACTTTTAGCTTTCTTCAAATCTGGAGCCTGCATACCAAGACTTTCGCCATTTGCTTGACTTCTTTTTATTCCATCTGAAAAATATATAGAACATTAAATCATTTTGGTTAATATAAAACCATAATTACAATAGTTTTGGAACCAAAGAGAAGGGGAAGAACAGATCAAAGTCATCAGCTAAAAATAAGGCTACAAGTAAAGAAATCAGAATAAAATATGTTGACACATAGCAAAGTCAACACTACACAACGTCATAATTTTCACAAGTCCTCAAGACTTAAAGAAAAACAAATAATAAAAACTACGAAGTATCTCCACAAAGCAAAACTTTATAGGCAAAGCGCTTTCAACCTACAAAGAGGTCATCATCAGAGCAAGACCGTTGAGATGTTAAAAAGGAAGAAGAACAAGTCTATATTTTTTAACTCAATATTACAATCTGACTCTGATATAAAGAAAACAAAACAGACTTGTTCTTCTTTCTTTTTAACATCCCAATGGTTATGCACTGATGATGGCCTCTTTGTAGGTTGAAAGCGCTTTGCCAATAAAGTCTTGTTTTTTGGAGGGACTTAGTAGTTTTCATCATTTGCAATGGACTCCAATCAAACTCATTCTAATCATTAATTTGAAAACGGTTTCAAAGTATACAGGCCAAATATCAATTTAATCATTTATAATTTCAAGTACTAAAAGATTTAATATACTTACTAGAATTAATTTTAGATGAGGATGGTTCAGTCTTCTTAATGTTAGAAGGACCCGCAGAAAGTCCATTAGTTTCTTGTTTAACAACTGTCTCTGGTGATACTTTATCACTACTTGAACCTTCAATGTCAACAGGTTCCTGCTTAATTGCAGCCTTTTCTGCCTTTTTAGCTTTCTTTTCGGCTTTAATACGAGCTTGTCTAGATTCGAGACGAACATTCATGACATCCAAATCTTCATCAGATGCATTTAATACAACTATATCATTTTCAGCAACTGGTTTTTGACACTGAAATTATAAAAATACTTTTATAGTTGCAATTAAATATATCAGAATAATTAATTATTTAACACAGACAAATTAATAACCAAAATTGCAAACATTACCTAACAATAATTTATCCAATTAACCAATTGGATAGAGTCGATTCAACTACACAACACTCAAAACACACTCCAAAGACAATTTGGAGTGTTTTAAGACTTCCCCTAGTCTTAAAACATAGCATAAAATATACAAAATTATAAAACTAAATACAAGCTGTCATTGTTAAACCAGGTTAGACATAAAACCATAAGAATACAAAGTCGTATCCTTATCTTAAGATTTAAACAAATGTTTTTAAGAACAATTACTTTTATATTTATAAAATATCTACTTAGAGGCAGACTGGCCATTGAGGGCCAGAGCAGCCCTTTTCATTCAATTTATATAAATTGAATGAAAATTGTATCAAGTTGTATTTCTATTTTTAATGCATTTATGTTTTTTTTGTAAATGTGTATTCTGTATTATTTTTGTCAATTTCCATGTGTTATGAGGACAATTAAGATATTATATTAAATATTTTTAAAGTTATAGTGTATATATTTATGTATTCATAATATTTATGTAATATGTTCGTAAAACCAGAGTCAAAGGGGCTCAATACTCAAAGATACCTAAAGAGCTACTAGAGACAAATGTTTTTAAATCTAGGGCCTTTAGGGCCCCTATTTATTTACCTGGGCTTTTACAGGCCCAATACCATAGAGACCATAAAGAGCCCTAGCATACTTGATCAGGGCTCTATAGCAGCATTAAGGGGGTCAAGATATTTTTAAGTAATTAAAAATATGTTAAATTTTGATCATTATGGCCCATATTCAATACACCTAGACGTTTAAGGGTCCCATACAAAAATGAGACCCCTATGATCTGTGGTTATAGGGGTTAAATTAAGCTTGCTATGGTAATAAATACTACTTTCGTTAAAAGTGGACCCCAGTACTTGAGAAGCAATATGGGACCCCCCCCCCTCTCTCTTTGGGCCCCTTGAGATGTAGGTTTGGGCCCTGTTAGGTCAAACCCTCCTCGGGCCATTTTGGCTCAGTCTGCCACTGCATCTACTCATGAGGAACCTACAATCTACAACTATTTGACAAAGTATGGACAACATTTAAATTTTTCGCTCTCTACATGAACCACTATGTGATTCAAGAAACACAACAAAATAAATTATAAAATATTTTGTTTGTTTAAATAAAAGTTAATTTAAAAATAAGTCTAAGGTTAATTTTTTAGGAAACTTAGCTTATTTGTCAAAAACCTATCTCTCAAATAATAAGTTGTTTTTATTTATTAAGTGTAAATATGTATATTAACATTTGTTATTCATAAACTATTTTTTACTTTTATTTTTTCTAGGTTTAATCTAAAGTCATCTATTATATTTAGTGTCACTTTTTAAATTTTTTCGCCTATGAATTTTTGTTTTCCCACACTCAAATCTCTTGATCTTGTGGTTGTTGATAAATTAATGTATAATTAATAAATCCATATAATTCTTATATACACGGTGGCACATATCAAATACATCACCCTGGTTAATTCAACTTCATGTGGAGCTATTGCAAAGAAATTTGAATCAACCCCCTTAAGTTGACCACTGGAAGTTAAAATACCCAATTATTTGTTTGGTGATTGTTTGACATGTATAGTTAGTTACCTGAATACCATAATGTGTTTTTCCACGATAAAATTAAACATACCTTAATATTAATTATTTCAGACACTGTGTCATACCATGAACAATATGATACTAATATAATTAAATGCTGGTAATTTTTTACCTAACTATCGCTTGGCATACATAAGGACGATTACTCATTATTAAATAAAAATAAACTTGCTGGTACACTAGAATTCATCACTTCTAATACATTGTATGGGAAAAATTACCGGAATTCCGCGATATTGGTATTTAATTGTTCAGAATATGAGATAGTTTCAAAAATAACCCAAGTAAATGTATGCTCCAATTTAACTTTTTAAAGTTACCGTAGAAAAACACATTTTGGTAATCAGATTACCATAAATACCAAACAATTAACAAACAAATAATTACGTATTTAAACTCCCAGTAGGGTTGCAGAACATTTTAATCGCTATAGCTCTAAAAAAAATATAAAGCTATAGACTTTACCAACAAAAGCTAAGGAGCATCAAGCATGTTTAGTGCCTGGATGGGTGACTGCTGAGAATGAAACAGATTTATTTACTATCTGAGAACGACCAAATCGAGTTCAAAGACGTACTGAGGATGAGCGAAGCAAGCTCGAATTACGGAGGATGAGCATAGCGAATTTGATGAGATGAGGAAAGTTCTGAGGTACCCCGTACCTGATTTTTTTACATATTTTGTTTTTTTCTATTTCTCTGACATTGTTACATCAATAAATAGAGGATTTTTGAAATAGATAAAAAAGAAACAGCCGAGCAAAGTGGCAGGGGAATTTTATCCCTTGAATGTTTTTTTTTAATACAAAATTATAAAAATTAGGGGGAATACTGGGAGGGGGGGGGTAGTAAAAATAGCACTATGGTTGAGAGGATTGGTAACTTAATATGTAATTTAATACCACAATATTATATGGTATTGTATGCTTATAAGAAAAATAAAGTAAAACTTACTTGTTGACAGACACTACTTCTAAGTTCTTTAAAAGCTCTTTCCGAAATAACACATCCACATGTCCAAGGAAATATAAATTTAAATTTGCCATTCATTTCTAGACCAATGAGAGGGCAAATAAATGGAGAGCATTGATGGTCAACATAACTGTCACCCTTCTCTTGGCTGATAGTAAAACCAGGGTTAGGTGTAAGTTTCAATTCAACAATGTCTTTCAATGATTTGACATGCTTTGCTGAATCTGGTAACAGAGTACGATCAAGCAAACCATTGATGATGGAGTCTTTCGAATACAAGCGTCCAAGACCACAGGCTACAATTGGTTTTTGTAGAGGAGCTTGAGATATACTGCAACATCTCCAACGGAAATTTAATTCAGAGTTTTTATCTTTCTGAAATGTATAATAAAACATACAAATATAAATCTTCAAGCAATACATTTTCACCTCAAAATATACATAGTCTATCTAATCTTTTGGTAGAAAATCAAGCTCAATAAGAAAAGGACAATATTTTGTTTTATTTAGTAACAGAGATAAATATTTAGTAACAGAGATAAATTATCTATGTACAGACAACTATTTGCCTTCAGTAAGATCATCCATACGTCAAATGACAGCATTTCTTTAGTTTAGGTGACCCTTATTTTTGGATTTATTTATTTATTTATTTTAACAATTTACAATGAGTGGCCGTTTAATGGCCAATTTTTACAGCTCCACAATATGTTTGCCATTCGTAAATTGTCTTCATAATAATGTAGTGCTTTATGAATACTAAATAAAGGGATCATCTAATCTAAAGAAGTAACAAAATTACTTCATCCACCCAAGATATCAATCACATATTTCTAAATACACACCATGTATTTAACATGTAATCATGTCACATTCATAACACTTCAGTTCTTACAATGTTTTAGTTCAATTAATGGAATAGGATGACCTAATAACAAAACCCGCCAAAACATTGTCTTTTAGAGTTAAAAGTAATACAAAAAATGAGTAAGTAAGAGTAAAAAACTAGAGCAAGTTAAAAAAAAAATGATTTTTAAAAACTAAATTTTTTAATATTTTGTTTTAAATAGCTACCAGTTTGTTAAGATAACATCAGATAAGTATAAAAGATGAACTGTCTAATAAAACCTCTTTGTTGATGTTAACTTAAATGGAAAAGGTTGGATTCAATTATTGCAAGCTACTAAATATCAGTGCTGCAGAGGACTGGTGTGGCCAACTCATAAACTAACCTCCTTAGCTTTCCAAAAATCACCGATTATATTTTTAAATTTATCCACACCAGGGGAACTATTGGTTATGACAGCTACATTTATTGACATACTAAATTTAATTCAATTCAAAACAGTCTTTATTTCCATAAGTAAAAAGAACAATACAAAAAAAAGTAGAGTAATTAAAAAGAGGTATTAAAATAATGTAATAAAATTATGTTTCTCTTTATTATAACCTAATAAAAATAGTTTGCCATTGTCATGTTCTATATTGAAAAAATTCAAAACTCAGTAAAAATAAGTTTTTAAAACTTCCACAGAATGCTACTGATGGCAGGTAAGTTTACAATTCATTCAACTATTTTAATCAGATAATTATATGGGCACAGCATATTGGTGATGTAATTATAAGATATAATGACTGTTTCAGGCTGTATTGAATGTCAAAATTTATTTTCAAGCATGTGGATAATTTAGTCACTATTGTTCATTATTAAATTAACTAAATGAAAGACACCTGATTAAATTAACTGAATGAAATGTAAACTTACCTCCTATTTGAAGCGATCTCTAGAAGTTTAAAGATCACAAAGTATGACTATACAAAGTATGAAAAGTTATATCAAACTGAATGTGGGCAAAGAGCAGAAAATTAAGCCACGCCCACTCAGTTGAAAGATAGGATTGCACTAGCATCAACCGGAATCCAAATTTTCCCACCATTTAGTGGAAAGTCTCTGTTTAAGTATCTACAGCAAAGTTTTATAAATAGAACAAGTTGTGGAGCTCAGCTGAAAAGTGTACCCCATATTACTGTTAGTACCTTAAATACTCACTAGTAAGCGCTACTTTCGTTTACGCTTACCTTTTTCTATTTAAATACATTACAGATATTATGTTTTTAAGCTATTATTTACTTTTTTTAATTTTGTAGATCGACCTATCGCTAATAATCTATTCTTTGTACTTGGACTTGATTTCTTTTGACATGTAATAGTTTTAATATGATTCTATTTGTATTAATTTTGTTAATATTATAAGAAAATAGACAAAAACGTATGTCAATAGTTAGCTTGAAAAGTAAGAAATATTAATCGTTTTTGGTACAAATACATTTAAAGTTTTATAAATAACTACAATATTTGTATTAAATTAATTACTTTAGAGCTTAGTATTTAAACAAACGCTAAATACGTCAATATTTAGGGTGGAACATTTCACATACAGCAACATTTAATTCTTATAAACATGGTCTTATATTTTCAAAAAGTAGTGTCTACCCTGTGCAATTTGACTCGCGAAAGTTAAAATTTATAATAAATATTTTGGTAACTATTCCCAAATATGGTATTTTTGTCACCACTTTTTTTGTCAAACATCTGTTTCAGAGGTCCCAAACCACGAAAAAGTACGATTTGTAAAACTGTAAATGCATATATATATATATATATATATATATATATATATATATATATATATATATATATATTATATATATATATATATATATATATATATATATATATATATATATGTATGTATGTGTGTGTGTGTGTGTGTGTGTGTGTGTGTGTGTGTGTGTGTGTGTGTGTGTGTGTGTGGTGTATGTATTTTATTATGTATTTCTAGCGCATTTTTGTAAACATGCTATCTGTCGAATGGATGAATATTATTCTGTCTAACTTGGTACAAAAATTAACCTTGGGAAAGGATACGATCCCCATGGTACAATTTTGTTAACGATTTTCAATATCGTAAAAATGATTGGTCAAAAATTTGGGACGCTGAATCGAATGAACCCAGTCCGAAGTCAATACGACCACTCTAAGTGACCAAAAAGTTAAAAAACCATGGAAAATAACAGAAAACCAAAATAACGGTTAGTAAAAAATAATTTTCGAGTAGGTTGTCGTTTTCAATGTTTTTTGTGGTGCTGAATCTTATAAAACTGATCTGGAATCGATAAACTACTTAAACCAAGGGTTCTTAGGGTTGAAGTTTGGTACCGGCACTAATTTTTTATCGTCTTATTTATAGTATTTAAGTTTCTAACTTCTTATTAAATCTAGCATAGAGGTCCGCGCCGAATTTTCTACGAAATTCAGACGAAAAGAAAACTTTATTGCTTATCAGTCCAATTTTTGCTAAAGTTTTCGGTTTATATTAATTAACCTGAGTAGTAGCGTCACGACTTGTTATTGAATTGTTTTGAAATAAATAATATATGAACAAAAATATATGAACTGAACTTCAAATGAATGTAAACAATGTTGTGCCGAGTACTGTATAATCTATGGTATAAATATGCGCATATTCTTTGAACAATTGAAAAAAAATAATAATCAGTCGTGCTGTTACTGCTCAGGTTATTAAATATATATCGAAAACTAAAGCTAGATAAAAAAATAAAAATAATAAAAAACCGTGGGTAAATTAAGAGTTTTCTGAGCAAAGAATTTAAAAAAATATCAAAAAATCAATGATAACTTATAAAACAAACTTATAAAAAAACTTAAATAACAAGAAGGAGTAATAATGTTCATAATAAATGAAAATCAGGCTCATAAAGTTTAATTAAAGTCTTAAAGGCACTTAAATATTCTTAAACAAGCACGAAACCAGGACTAATCAAATGTAAAATGATAGGAAATCGGCTGATAACTGCTTCATAAAAGATCGTCATGCCCCTGGCGGATTTTTTTAGCACTACACGATTTCGGGGTTTTAGCGCGGTATACGAGCTCCACAACTTGTTCTATTTATACAACTTTGATCTACAGTCTCTGCAATAAAATAGCCCTTTAATTTATTCTTCTGGCATCAGCAAGTGTTAATAAGTTAGCAAGTTTTGATAGCCAGAAATACAAGAGTTAAGTCACTTGTACATTCTATACCGCTATAGTTTGATTTTTTTATTGAAAATTATCTTTATTGAACTAAATTTACCTATATAGAATAAAAACATAATTATTGTAAGATAAAAACAAGTAATATTTGAAAAGTTATCCTGTAAAAATAAGTATTAATTAAGAGAAATCAATTTACTCACCTGCTCCTTCTTCTTTTTAGTTCTGACAAGTTCATCTCGTTTAGGAATCGTTCCTCCATCACAACCCATCTTGTAAATCTACTTTTTCTTCAAATATTTCAATATATCTTATAGAACTATTTCAACTTTGATTTCAACCTTTTTTACAACAATAATATTTACAATGACGTCATTTTTTGATAATGACAATTTAACCAAACGTTGTTGTCGCAACACAACGTTTATCCGAATTCAAATAATCCAAAATTTGCAGCTTAAAACTCACACCTCATAAAAAGTGAACCCTTCAAAAGATATATTTAGTTTTTTGATGTTAATATGGTCAGTAGTAGTTTATAAAATTAAAATATGGCCCAAATTTAAAATATCTCAAAGTTTATTCGGCACATTATCTGGCTAAACAATACATGGCTGTCAGCCATGTTAAGTTTCTATAAGTGTTGAACAGTGTAAAATAACCTTTCATTACCTTTTGAAAAGGTGTTTAAATTTTTTACAGAAAGTAGGTATTATTAATTTTATAGAGTATTAAAGAAGTAAAGTATAATAATGAGATTATGCAGTATATTATTTGGTAATAGGCATGCTTCATTCATTGCTCGCACAGTGTTAGTGAGACAGGGCAATGTAGACGAGGCAGCCAGGCTTCTTAATAGGTAATTGTTCTACATAGTGCATTTTATATTCTCTATAAGAGCATTATATAATTTACTATACCAATAGTTTACACTATTCTGGGTCCTCTACACTCTACATTTCTTTACCATCAGATTATTATTAAATCGAGTTTCGTGGCCTACTGCTCTTTCACTTAACATTCTTTTATTTTTTTAAAATAACAATCACTGCAATATATAAATGGTTGGTATTGTTAGGATTCTAAATTTCTTATAATGCTCCTAGCAGTCCTGACGAAAACCCAGTTGAAAGATGGCTTTCCTTTGCATAGAAAATACTGCATCTCCATGAGAGGAGTGTACCCAGTAGAGAAGAGCATAGCTCATCATGCTGTGTATCCCAGCATGTTAGGCTGGGATACACTCTCTGTTCCAGAGAGTGTTAGATGCCCTATAGTCCAAGGAGCAGTTTGTGACATTCTTGTGTAAATTAAAATGTTTTCTTAGTGGGTTATGGCCATCCCCTAAAGATTTGGGGGAAATTATCCTAAATTTAATCCTAATTTTAATAAAATTAAAAAGATTTGAGACGACAATTTCTTTAATTTTATGCATTTTAAGCAATATTCTAACCAAGTAGCTACTTAAATAAGCCAGACAATTTTAAATGTTCTTCTTAAATTGCTTTCCCATTAAAGTACCTCCCACATTGATACAAGGGATTAAATGTGCAATATTACAGTCTATCGTTTAGTTTAAAAATCCCCATGGTCATAAGTATTTTGGGGATTGACCAATCAGAGAAGCCGTTGCCAACTTCTCACTTAAAAAGAGAAAAAAAATCCCTACCACAATAATCGCTGTAGGGAATAACCTCCTTCCCGGCAATCGTTCACTTTGTTTGTGGTTCTTCTTTTGATTACATCATTTTGAAAACTACTTTCAAATTAATATTAAAAATTATATTTTAAAATAAAACTACACAAAAGAAATGTAAAAAAAACATTGCCAAGAAAATACAGGTAAAATAACCTGATTTGTTTACATAGTTTTTTCCCGCTCTTTTCTTGCAGGGATTTTTTTTTAAGAATCAGTGGTGTCTAAACTGACCTGTCAAGATTTTTAAAATAAACGATAGACTGTAAAATGAGAAAAGAAACGCCATATTGATTTTTTAAATATTTTACATAAGATATAAGATGTTATATCTTAAATTAAATGTATCCCCACTCTTACCAGAAGTCTTATTTTGTTACCATCAACTTTAATTTACTTTTAATTTTTTTTACTTAGGATACTTGGCAGAGAAGATATTTTTGATCAGTACAGAAGAACTAGATTTTATGAAAAACCATTTCAGGTGATTATGTAGTTCTTAATTACGTGCAATAATTCTTTAAGCTGGTGTGAATTTTTTTCATGACTTTACAATATAGTCTAGGGTGGAATTTTCCACCCCTTTCAAGAGAAAGAGTAATAGCAAACAAGATTGAGAATAAATTATGTTTACATAATAATTACTAATAACTTTTTGTTCATTCAGCTACTAAGGACTTAAATCAAATGGTCAATTAGGAAATCAAAATCCAAGTAGATTCATTTTTATGCATTTGAAAACAACTTTAGTAATTTATCGATTTACTTAAGTTGGTTATTACTTTTTAAAAGAGAAAGCAATAGATGTTGTAAGGTGGCATTTTCATTAAAAGCATGAAATAAAGAATTAGGTTAGATTGTAGTTCGTAGTCTCTCTACTAGGTAGCACTACAGTCAACATTTAATTTCTTTTTCTAACCCATCTGTACTCTAGATGGCCTTTCCTCTGCATTGTCCAGACACCTTAATTAACATCGATTTAATGTCGAAATAAAATAGCTAACTACTTACACAGGATTTTTTCCTTTTAATGTAGGAAAGTTTTTTTAATGCGTTCTTTATTTGCAAAAGTGTACAATATTTATTTTGTGTATACTGCTAAAAAGCTATATTTTATTTATTAGTTTGTGCCTTTTTTTTAATTATGTTTATGGTTATTTTTTGGGTGTAAGGGGTTTGTTCGGGTTAAGGATAATTTTATATATTTTGGTTTGGTTTTTTTGGCATAATTGTCAAATGATGATTTTTTGAGAGGTGTCTAAAATATAAGGTTAGATGTATATTAGGAAAAAAGTTATTTTACCTAATTAACTAAAACCAAGAGTGCCCAAAATTATATTTTAAAGCATTTAAAGAAAAAAAGTTTTTTTAAAAGATTGATAAGTACCTTTTGCTCTATTTCTTTTGATTTTTTTATGTATATAAAAGAAAGGTGATTTTTATTTGAAAATACAAATCAAAATCCTTCAATAAGGCAATTTTCATGATGTCAAAATAAATATTTTCATTTTGTTAAATGATTTGCATGTTTAGTTTTTAGGCCATGATGATGACCATTTAGACTGAAATCTTACATAAACTTTTTTGAGCATTGATAGTACTGTAATTTTTTTACTCTACAACTTAATTTTTATTTTTAGCAAAGAAGAAGAATTAACTATGAGAAATGTAAAGCTATTTATAATGAAGATATGGCAAGGAAAATTAAATTTATAATGAGAAAGAATAGAGTTGATCCCTATCCAGGCTGTAGTTAAATAACCTGTCTGAGCCAATTTGTTCATTCAAGAATACTTTATTTTATTCTGTTTCCACATTGTGAAATTAATAATATTAGAATAAAAAAATGTAAGGTGTTTCTGATAAAATTGATTAAATTATGTAAATATAGTTGATTTGTATGTGTAAATATAGTTCTTATTAAAGATTATTTAAATTTATTCACCCTATCTTATTTTGCACCATATTCAGTTGGTAATGCTGTTGACTGTTATGTTTTATAGTATAACACACGGCTAAAATCAGTTGACAGTGCACCAAAAATCTCTGAAAGAAAGAATTCTATTGGTTCAGACCAACCACGCCCCTTCCCCATCCACCTCATGCCAGCTTCGGTACAAAAAATTACCTTTTTCGTAAATAAAATAATAAAAAGACAACACTGGTTTTAAAATTTTTGAACATCGCATCTCTTTATTCCCTCATTGTGCATTACGTAATTAACAACTTTAGTTCCACTTAATTCATATTTCCGAACAAAGTTAAAGCAACACTTAATTGGTAACTTTAAAAGATACACGTTAATTTTAAAAATTAATAAATACTTTTTTAAATACGGAAATATGATATAAAATCAAAAGATAAAATTTAAAACATGACCTGATTTACACTGTTGCCAGGGTAGGGATTTTTTTGTTACTTAAAAAAGGTATTTTTTTTTTTTGTTAAAAAGAAGATTGATTTTAGCCGAGTGTTATACTACAAAAGAAGTAATAATGTAAGGAGGGATTATTATGGTTATTCATATCACCTAATTCCAATGTTGTATGACATACCAAATAAAAAAAAATGTTTGGAAAAGATTCTAAGAAAATAAATAACTAGCCTAATTTAAGCTTATGAATTGAAAATTATTTCCAAAACTGCAAAAGATATTTTTTTTCTCCTCATTTACACCATAGGTACATAGGAAAAGTATTGTGTCTACAAAAAAATCCAAAACTAGGATGTATCCTGAATTATTCCTTTCAGATGTTTTTAAGACCTCCTAAGTTGTTTTCACAAAAACTGTTATCATCATAGCTCTCAGGGTATTTATGCAAGAGAGATAAACTTTGCACAAAAATTGCTCTTTAGGTTTAGTTATGCTATCCTAAAATATCTTTTAAATAAAAAATATAAATATTTTTTAAGACGTTGTTAATCCTCAAAAATGACTTAAATTTTAAGAATTCTTATAACAACAATTTTTTTTTACCAAATTTCATCCTATTATTGCCATAAGTTCATTTTTTATCGAATGAATTTAAAAGGTTTTTTAAAAATTTAAAAATAATCCAATTAGTTGAAATTTAAAAATTAAGCAGCATTGAGTGAGGTCAGGTCTTGGATGGATGCCCACAGGGAAAAAACTAAAGTATTTACTATCTGAGGACAAGCGAAGCGAGTGGGAAGATGTGTTGATGGTGAATAGTATATTCTGAGGATGACCAAAGGAAGCTCAAGTAAGGAGGGTGATCATAGTAAATCTGATGTTGTGAGGAAAATTTCCAAGGTAACCTATACCCATTTTTTTACTTTAGGCCGATTTTTACTCTTACCTAGTAATACAATCATAACTAAGTTGATGCAAAAAATGACTTTATATTCTTTTCAACAAAAAACACAAAAATTTTTCATCAAATATAACAAATAACTACAAAACTAGGCAAAATAATGAAGAGGTCCAGTCAAATTTAGAAAGTGTAAACATATTACTTAAAAGTTTTACTAAGGGTCTTTTACTCAGCTTATTAAGCTAGTTCAAAAGCAACTATACATAAAATAAAAATACAGAAAATTTCCTTATGGTCCAGGAGCTGGATCTAAAAAATTGACTCATTTTGTAACCAATTGCTTGAAACCAAATTTTTCTGAAAATATACCTTAAATTATGAAGAAAAAACATAGTCTACCTATCCAGAGTGGAGCCCTTCACATGATTGCGTATACATAAATATTACAAAAACGCACAAATTCCAGTTTTGCTTGCAATAAGTGGTTCCCTGTGTCCTATAAAACAAGTGTTTAATCATCAAAATCGGATGACCACAACCAAAGTTATGGCTCTTTTAAAAACATCAAAAAAATAGTTACTTTATGCAGTCAGTGTATTTCTTTAAAAGAATATTGGCTAATTGTGCATTTTTTGGCTATTTATCAAATTTCACAACTTGAGTAGAACTTATTCGATTTTGATAAAAAAACTTGTTTTATAGGAAATTGTATCAGCTTTGAAAAATGTTCTCTTCAGGGAACCACTTATTGCAAGCAAAACTGGAATTTGTGCTATTTTCTAATATTTTGAGTGAGCACATTCATAAGAAGGGCTCCACTCTGGATAGGCAGACTAAGCTTTTCTGTTATAATTTAAGGTATATTTTCAGAAATATTTGTTTTAAAACAAGTATAAAATGAGTGACATTTTTAGCCCTGGCTCTTGGACTATTAGCAGAGTTTTTTTCTCATTTTTTTAGTTTAAGAAATTAATTAATGTTATTTATATAAAAAACCTTGTGATTTAATTTATCTGAGAAGCCACTGGTTGGTTGGACTTATGTAATAAGTAATAACACAATACAACTTTGTATTTTTCTAAACCATGCATAGTAGTATATAGGTAGAAAATTGCAGCCCAATCCAAACACTATATAAAGATTCGTGATTTTTCTAAATGTTTGTGGGTTAACGACGTCACACATATTTCATAAATAGGGTTCAGGACATTAACAAGGTTAATTTTCATACCAAATTTAATTTTGATCCAATAAAGTGTTCGAAAGTTAGAATAGAAATGTCTAGGACACAATATTCTCGGACAAAACATAAGTATATATATATATATATATATATTAACCTCAACACATACATACATACATACATAATATATATATATATATATAATATATATATATATATATATATATAATATATATATATATATATATATATATATATATATATGTATATATATATATATATATATATATATATATATATATATATATATTCATGACCAGGGAGACCCCCTTTCAAAAATATACCTCCCCCCCATGACCTGAATCTCATAAACTTTTTTTCTTTGAAAATTTGCTTAAAAGGAGCACGAAACAAAGGAAAGGGTCGAGGGTCGATAATTAACAAATTTTTGAGAAAAATATTGAAATATCACAAATTAGTTTTTATACTATCTAGATTAAATTTTATTTTTAATTAAAAACAACACTAAGTATTTAGAGGAGATATTTAGGCACTTAGTAAAACTTTTACGTTGAATTTTATTTTTTCGTTTGACTTGGACTGAAGGATCAAACACAATGTCAAATTATTTGTAATTACAGAACAAATAACTGAACATTTTTGCCAATAAATTTTATATCAGAATTAAAACACCTAATTTTAAAAGGTAGATTTATTGGTACAGCTGTTTTATTTATTGAGTAACACTGGCATCATGCTGCTTTCAGCAAATTGTGTTTGAACCTAATGGCAAGGACTCTACTGTCACTTATAACACACACACTCACGTATATATATATATATATATATATATATATATATATATATATATATATATATATATATATATATTATACTGAATTTTAATTGTTTCCATATTTAACCAATTCATCGTACTCATTTAATTCTATTATAAATGAGCTTTCCAGAACAATATATTTTAAGCTAGGTTTAACTCTTTGTATACTTAATACGTGATTTAGTCATAAATTCACGATAATCTATTTATTATTACTAAACTAAGTGTTGCAGAATGAAGACTTCTTAATTTGGAATACAGAAATTCTTTTTCGGGCAGCTGTAAAGTAGGCACTTTACATTCTCAAAAAATTAGGAGAAATGTGTTTTTTACTGTCTGCGAACGGCGTCACTATTGTTTACTGTCAAGAACAGTAAAAGAATTTTTACTGTTAAGTAAAAAACTTTTTAGTTTAAGTTACTTAAATGTGCACAAGGTGGGCGCTAGTAGTTTATTAAAAGGTTATAATATTACCTTCCTTGCTCCTCTTACTTTACTATGTTTATTAAATAAGTAATCAAACGTTTTTGTTAATAAAGTTTTGTTATTTTCAGAAACTAAGTTATTAATTACTTATAATTAAGTGTTCAATAATCACAGGTAGTGATTCAGAATTGAAACTTTTGGCCAACAAGGCAATCAAAAGAAGAGTACTAGCAATTTTTATACATTATAGTGTTTTTCTTCTAAATAGTTGTTTACTATCAATACGTCCCAAAAAATATAGCATATGTTACACAACTGGGAATAACTTTTTTTTACCTCAGCTCCTTTTACTGTCTCGCTTTGCTCAACAGTAAATATAGTCACCAAGGTAAAAAAATACCTTCTTCACAGCTTGTAACATAATACGTGTGTTGAAATATATGTTTCTTATCAAGCTTAAAAACAAATATTCATAATTTCTGTTTTAAAAAAGACAGTAGAGTCTAACAGAATGAATCACAGTTGAGCCAACAACAAAAACAATATCAGATGACTTCTAAGTGATGGTATATGAGATCACTTCTAGTATTTCTCTGCTTACAACCACTTAGTTATTGAACATAAATAGATGTCACAGGGGCTCTCAACCCTTTGTATACCTGTTACCTTAATATGTTTACCATCAGCAACAAATACTCAAAAGGAAATTGAGAAAAATCTGTCTGAAATTGCAGTAGATACACCTTTCTGCATCTTTTTATGTAAAGGAATCCACTGATGCTATGCTATGCATTAAGAATATACTATTAGTCAAAACAAATTTAGTTCAGGAGTTTAGCAAGTTATGCATCCCTTCAGGTTATGCGAAAATTATGTGAATACTTAGGTATGCATAAGATGAGAGTCATTGGTTACATAAGTTATTTATAATAATGGTAAGATTTAGAATAAACTTTAACCTTCTTAACATTGAATATCTAAACAATATAAAACATCCTGAGTTTACAAGATTCAACAACTTTATATTACTTTAGTTTTTACAAATAATTTGTACTATTATTGGTGGTGATTTTTCATAGAAAAATCAGAACTAAAAATAAATATCATTTTTCACAGCATAATTTAAACATGTATTTCATAATTAAAGAATCTGCTACAGTAGGTACTTGCCAGTAGGAAATTCTTCAACTAGCAGTAAATATAACCCCATAAATCATGTGTTTGTTTAATAATAGTCAATTTAATGTCAATTGCTATGTGGTTGTAAACAGAGTGATAGTAAGTGGTCACCAGTAGAAAGCATCTTGGAGGAAGGCAGAAGCAGATCTAACCCATGATGAAGCATTGGAACGGATTCTATCAAAAGATAACAACGCTTTATCTTTAACAGGTGACTCCTCCTCGGGGAGATAATCTGGTAAATCTTCATCATCTACTATATCAACTGACTCCATCTTTAGTAACTAAAAATCAAAATTATCTTTTAATTAATGATAATGGGGATATAAAGTTTACCTGAAGGTGTAAATGACAAAAAAAACATAGAGTTACTCTTCATAAAAGTCCTGCTTGATTTTAAATGAACATCTATCACAATAAATATTTTTTACTTTAAACGTTGTACCCAAAACGTGGCTAAAAGGGTTTCTTTTGAGGGGGTTTCTCCAACAGAGCAACAGGGATACCTCTGGCAGGAACAGGGGTACATTGTAACCCTCCTCAGGTATTGGGTAATAGTTTAGTAACTATTTCCCAAATTTCTTAATTTTTTACTACTTTTGGTGACTTTGAAAAGTTAACTAATAGAATACCATAGCCTTATCTATTTTGTAAACTGCATTGAATCTTTAGAAATGTTATACTAATACCACTATTTTCTGTTAGTTTTTCATCACGCTATTGTTTGACATATTTCTTCGTCTTTTATTAAAATGTTACTTAGTCGTAGTTTAGAGTTATAGTAAAATAGAATAACAAGACATCCCACTCCCTTAAAATACTAGTGCAAATTTTCAAAAACGATAAATTGAGTTTTACTCGAAATTTATACAAAAATGGCTGACCAAATGTAAAATGACAGGATGTTGAAATATTTTATAAAAAATGTGAAGTGTAATTTAGTAAATAATCTTACACGCGATAATTAAAAGTACAGGTAAACAAGGAATAAAAAACAACCTTCATCATGACAGACAACCAGACATTTTCATAACCTATGAAATTGTCATATATGAATACAATATATATATATATATATATATATATATATATATATATATATATATATATATATATATATATATATATATATATATATATATATATACAGGGTGTCCCCGGATGGACTTAACGATACGTGTAAATGAAAAAAAAATTATTTTTCGAAAAAGTCACTCTTTATAAAAGCTTCTGCATGTCTTTAAACCAAGATTTAACATATTTGTATTTTTTTATTTTTAAGGGTGGACCCAAAAACTGCAATTTTTGAAAAATGGACGAAGAGTAAAGTAGGCTTAATTTTGACTTTTCGGAAAAAAAGTATTCTTCATAAATTTGTTTAATTGTCCCCCTGAGACAAATTTTCCATAAAAAAATTAAAATAAAAATTTTCAAAATTCACCCATTTTTTTGTTTTCAAAAATTTTCAAAAATCACCCAAATTTTGGAAAAATTAAAAGTTGTTCAATGTGGATAAATGATACATCGTTTTAAAGGTATTGATTACTGGAACAAAAATTGTAGTATTGTAAACTTCGATTCAAGTAACACTAACTAAGATATTTTAATAAAACTGGAAAGAAAAGTGAGAGTGGTTGAGTTTGATAAAGACAAAAACAGAAAATTAAAATATCATAGTTAGTGTTACTTGAATCGAAGTTTACAATACTACAATTTTTGTTCCAGTAATCAATACCTTTAAAACGATGTATCATTTATCCACATTGAACAACTTTTACTTTTTCCAAAATTTGGGTGATGGGGCAAAATGGGTGAATTTTGAAAATTTTTATTTTAATTTTTTATGGACAATTTGTCTCAGGGGGACAATTAAACAAATTTATGAAGAATACTTTTTTTCCGAAGAGTCAAAATTAAGCCTACTTTACTCTTCGTCCATTTTTCAAAAATTGCAGTTTTTGGTCCACCCTTAAAAATAAAAAAATACAAATATGATAAATCTTGGTTTAAAGACATGCAGAAGCTTTTATAAAGAGTGACTTTTTCGATAAATAATTTTTTTTTTTTCATTTACACGTATCGTTAAGTCCATCCGGGGACACCTGTATATATATATATATATATATATATATTATATATATATATATATATATATATATATATATATATATATATATATATATATATATATATATATATATATATATATATATATATATATATATATATATAAATATATATATATATATATATATATATATATATATATATATATATCATATATAATTGTCATTATGATAGTCGCTGAAGAAGTACCAAAATTACCATAAGTGGATAAAAGTAACTAAATAATAATGTCGTCTCCAAACTCTTAACAGAGGTCCTGGACAGTTGACGGCTCGATATCTTTCCGGCACTGATGATGGCGTAAGCTGAAAGCCGGTTCTGCCTTAATAAAGTAAATATCTTGTGGAAAAGACGGAGTTGATGGTTTTTATTAAATAATAATGGTAAATTTGAAATTGCAAGAGTCAATTTACTGGGGGTAATGGTAGGCACCATTTTTGGAAGTCTAGGACCATGTTACCCTTATTTTTTAAGGCTTACATAAGTGAATCTGAAATTTTAATACAATTGTTTATATCCCCATAATTTGGAGATACCAATCACTGACTCGTATCAGTGAAGAACTTCAGAAATAAAATGTTATTCTGCATAAAAAAATTCCCTCTTTAAGAGAAATTTCAATGTGTGATTATCAGTTCTAAAATAAATTATTTCCCCCCTATTTAAGGTAATAGAATAATATTATTAATAATGAAATGCATTTTATTTCTGTCATTGTTTGGCAACTAAATTATAGAGGGGGGGGGGGCCTAAAATATATGTTTGTATTTTTAATATTTTATAACAAAACATGTAGCTTTGATTTTTAGCAAATAAATGCATTTATAAAGAATGCCATTTTTCAGATAATTAATTTTTAATCCAATTTACTCTTGGTGGTTTTCTAAGTAATGGTACTTATAAAGTTCAGGATTCAAAGTGTTAAATTTAAATTAAAACAAATTTTAGTTTTTCATAAAATAATAACTTTTATGAAGAGTTACTTTTTATAATAAAGCAAAATGTTTTGGCCATTTTGCATTGCATTGGCTTAACCCAAACCATGGACAGTATAAGAAAATCTCAAAAGAGAACTAAAGTAGCCTTATAATCGAGTTTGAGAAGAAAAGACTCTCTTAATAAAACTTTTGCTAGATTTGAAAGTAAGATTTTTCTTAAATACAAATCAAGTACAGCATACCCAAAAAGCACTATTTTCTTTAAATCACCAAGAGTAAATTAGGTTAAAAATTAATTATCTGAATAAATGTTGTTCTTTATAAAAATATTTATTTGTAATAAAAAATAAGTTTTGCAATACAAATATTTAAAATACAATTATAATTTTTTAGCCCCCTCTCTTACTATAACCCCCTGTAATTCAGTCTTAGACAATGACAGTAATAAATAAATATTATATATATATATATATATATATATATATATATATATATATAATATATATAATATATAATGAATTTCGTCCCCCTCAGGGATTGGTTTCGCCCCTCCCCCTTATGAGTTATGGCTTTGCTTTCCCCTTTATAACTCCATTATCATTAGATCATTATTTTTCCTTCAAATAATAGTATGAAATTCACTAATAGATACATTACATTAGACAAATTTAAATTATGTAAAAGTCTTTTGCATACTTATCAAAGAGTACTAAGTAAAAATAATAAATACCTATTATTTAGAATTGGAAATACGTTGAAAATGCAAGAAAAATAATTTTATTTTATTATAACTCCAAAGTCCCATTAAATGGGCCTCATTTAGAAGTGTAATCTGATTTTTACTAATGTCAGATAAAAAATGGCTGAAACCAATCCCAGTGAATGGTTTTAAATCATAATTATTAACAAAGTTATCTTAATTTTTACTTTTATTGCATCAGTAAATTAATTTATGTGGCATTGCCTTAAACCATATAAAATTTACATACCTCTTGACCTCTACTATTTTTAATAATGAGAACAGGTCTCATGGTAGTGTTTGACGTTATAGTTTTAATGATAGTTTCAGGAGTTGGTCCATCCGGAATAACTCTCACTAAAACTCTCTGGTGTGAAATATCTACAACTACACTAATAACTCCTCTGACTCGTACTATGCATTCCTCTAGATCACAACGCAGGTCCTAACCAAACAACAACTAGGTTATTAGGAAAACTATTAAGTAAAAAGTCTTTCTATAAGAAACAAGCTTATTAAAAAGGATTAAGAATAACTGAACAAACATTTAAAAAAAAAAACATTGATTTTTAGAACAATAGTAGTGTAAATATAATTTTTAGACAGAAGGAATAAGGTATACTATCTTTCAGGCATGGATCTAAGAGGAGGGCTAGGGGTGATTACCCTTCTCAACAACACTAAAAATATAAAAGACCAAATTAAAAATAGCTACATATAGGTTGTCCCCTGATGGACTTAACGATACATGTGAATGACAAAAAATTTCATTCTTTGAAAAAAAGCATTCTTGATAAAAGCTCCTGCAAGTTTTCAAACTAACATTTATCATATTTTTATTTTTAACAGAAAACTCAAAAACTGCAAATTTTTGAAAAATTAACAAAGCGTAATGTAATTTTGACTTTTCAAAAATAAAGTATTTTTCACAAAATTGTTTAATTGTCCCCCTGAGACAATGTTTCCAAATTTATCTCCTCCCCTACCACTTCCAACTTTGGATATTTTAAAAATTATTCAATCTGGATAAATGATACATCGCTTTAATGGCCGTGACTAGTGGAACAAAAATGGAAGAATTGTAAACTTCAACTTAAGTAACACTAACTGTAGTAAATAAATATAAATGAATGAGGTTTAACTTTGTATTTAAATTCTCTTAAGTGCCCTGCTATAATGAATGAGGTGTAACTTTGTAGAAATAAATAAATATAACTTTATTAGTTGAGAGCTCGAGTGTTGCTCCGCCTACTGATAATGGCATTATGCCGAAACCGGTACAGGGACATTCTTATCCAACAGCAAGTATCGACGACGGTACCTTTAATATAAAGGTTTTATTTTTATGAAATATTTTAACTTAGTATTTGAGTTTTAAATCTCCCTTTAATTTAAAGCTGGATTGGCCGGAGCCATCTTTATATTAAACTTGTATTTTTATTTATTTTCAAATACATGAACTGTCTAATTTCTTATTTCCATTGACTAGCTACCTTTTAAAACAATTTTCAAACCATGCATGTCTAGTTGGTCTAGTTCTATAATTTTTAAATGCAGTTCCTAGTTAGTTCTATGATAAGGTTCAAGGCACAATTAAGAATGTTAATTAATAATATATTTGGTAAGGAAAGGCGATAAAAATGATATAAAACAAATTTAATACAGTTAAAACTATTAAATATAAACAACTATAGTCTCTCCAAATCTAAATCCAATCGCATCATTTTTCTGCATTTATGATTTTTTGGGTCATTATTGGGGGTTAATGACATAATAAAACCATTATTTTCTGTATAACACAACTACAGCGGTAGACTGATTTTTGTACAAAGTTTTAACTCTCGAGCATGAATACACTTGGAGCAATGATGATAACAGACACACCCACACACACACACACACATACATACAGACAGACATCTTTGTGAAAACCACTCAGGAGGCCTTTAAAACACCTGAAACAGATAATTCAGGTAATATCCTGGTTTTGGATTTTTTTGCAAACACAATACTTTTCCTATATACCTACAATATAAATGAGGAAAAATAACGAGCTAATTTTTTTCTAAAAAAATGCTAAAACTATATAGTACAGTCATTGAAGATGAAAATCGAGCCTTACCTCCGATTTGCTTGCTTATCAACCGATTTACCTGAAAAATTGGAATTAGGCTTATCTTACCCTTACCTTCAAAGGTGACATTGGCCCGTAGGGTGCTTTTTATTTTTAAGGGGTGAAAACCACCCCTTTATCAAAAAATTCAGATTTAGGCATTTAAACTTGTTAAAACAAAATGTGTGACAATTATTATTACTACTTAACTTGATTATTATATACTGAACCATTTTTCAACCCTTAAATGATTTTACAACCCCCACAAACGACTTTTAAAAATAATAATAAAAATTACTTTTTTATAACTGAAAATTATTTAAATGCAGAGTGAATATTGTTTCACGTTCTCCAACATCATTATGATATGTTTTACTCCCTTTCAACTCTTAAAAAAACTGTACAATTTTAAAAAACAACCTCTATATTAAAAAAATTAAAAAAAAATACTTTTGTATGACTGAAAATGATTTTAATATCGTTTCACATTTTCAAAATGAGTATCATAATGTTTAAACTTTTCAACCCTTAAAAACAACCCCTAAGTTTAAAATAATGTTAAAAATTCATTTTCATACCATTATATTTTACAAAAAATATTGTTATACAATTTAATTATATAGCACGTGTAATTTTATATTCTAGTACATGAATTTAAATTGTTCAAAGTTTTCAACCCCCAAAAACCATCCCTAATTTGCAAAATGTATTTTTAAAAAAAAATAATTTTATGCGATTACTTATATTAATCGGTTTTGAATGAAAATAATAAATTTATTATATATTATTTATTAAATGCAACATAAAAATAACTTTAGTACAAGAAATCAATGGATACAACTTTACAAAAATCATAAGTTCATTATTCAGGATCGGAGTCGCTGTCGTGATCTTCTTGGTCAATTGGAGGGTTATTCTCGCAGTTGTCTCCACAGCATATATGTTTTACGTATATATATATATATAATATATATATATATATATATATATATATATATATATATATATATATATATATATATATATATATATATATATATATTATATAATATATATAATTATATATATATATTATATATATATATTATATATATATATATACGTAAACATATATATATATATATATATATATATATATATATTATATATATATATATATATATTATATATATATAATATATTTATATATATATATATATATATTATATATATATATATATATATATATATATATATATATATATATATATATATATATATTATATATATATATATATATATATATATATATATATATATATATTATATATACGTATTATACATACATACAATTTACGTTTATTTCACTCTGCTCCGAAATTTTTGTGCTCCGAAAATTAAATTTTACCAAATTTAAGAAAAAAGCATTTTGTTTTTTGACCAAACTCCTACAATTTTTAAGCTAGCGCAGTCTACAAAAACTATTTTTGAAGGTAATTAAAGGAGCTACAAAATTTGTTATATTAACATATGGTGTAAAACCCATCGTTTTCAAATGGCGAAGGGTCAAAGGGCTAAAAATAGGTTGTCATTGTACTACCGCGTGCTCTTTGAACAGTCATATCTCCGACAATTTTTAACTGAAAGAAAAAAATAAAAAACCAAAATTTTTGTTAAAAAATACCTATATTTTTTATCTCTACAATTTTTTGCGTATCTTTTATTGCTTTTTTGAAATATCAAGAAAAAAGCATTTTTTAAAAAAATTTGAAAAAAAAAAAAAATTTTTCTTTAAATCGTAATTTTTTAGAAAATTATGCATTCCAAAACGGCTAAACCACTATGATCCCATTGATATCATCACATTAAAGTAATCTTCTGACGGGATACGATTAAGTTTTAATTTGGTGGAAATGGTGCTTACTAAACTCATACATTTTTTGTTTAAAAATTTTAATGTCCCTGGTTTTTATATGACAAATCACCAAATTTGCGTTCAAAAGACTTTTAACAGTGCTCATTTTAAAGGTCTTTTCAGGCACTATAAAAAACCTTTCTATAGACATATTCGTAAAATACATCTGTTGCCTGCTAAATGGCTTTGAATACTTTGATATGAGTACGGACAAAAAAAACCAGATTCAACCTCCAATATCTCGCTTACTATTGCACTTAAAGTACTTTTGCAAAAAGGGATTCGTTTGTTTTCTTATCTACTACAATTTTGTTCCTTATAAAATTATCGCTAAAATGCTTAATTCTTGAGATATTGCTGAAAAATTGTTAAAAAACACGGGAAAATTCGGAGTTTTTAATCACTAATAACACGGAAAGTATTGCTTTTATGAAAAAACTTTATACTACATTATTTTCTTTAAATAAGTCAATTCATCGATTTCTGGTGTTATTTTGACCGAAAAAATGTCCACCCTCGAGATGGGGTGGCAACACCCCCCAGGAAAAAAGCACCCTGTGGGTCAGTGTCACCTTTCAAGTTAAGGTTGAGATAAGACTAATTCCAAATTTTCAAGTCATTCCATCAATAGGCAAGCAAATAGGAGGTATTAAGCTTCATTGACTGTATTAACATGCAAAATGTAAAATAGACTGGACTTCAACCATTATACATACGCTCTAACAATTAAGAGCCAAATGTTTATGACCTTGAATAAAAAAAAGCACTTTACTGACTACAATTTTTTAAGATTTGTAGCCTCATTAATAAAATATTGAGGATGTCAATATTAAGCAAAAAAAAAAAATGTACGCTAGTAGGTTTTATACACTAAAAGAACAGAAATATTAAGGACAGTGTTTAACTGTTAGACAAAGTATGCAAAGCGAAGTAGAAGATAATTACCCTTTGAGTTTTGAAATAACTATGCTAAAACAAACTAATGACTTTAAAAGGGATAACACTACAAGTAAAATATCCAATATTTTAGGCCTCCGAGCTCATGTGCATAAATAATTACTGGTAGTAAAGGAGACAGGCAAACAGAATTAGAGATACTCATCAGACAATCTTATGCAACAGAACAACGTTTATCAAATATGAAAACCTTTTACTAGGAGGATAAAAGAAGCCATTAAGTAAAATATTCAAAATTATAAAGGGTGAAGTTTAGTAATAATCAAAGATATATTAGGTATACTTCATAATCTTTGGTGATAATAAGATTGAAGTTAGTTTTTACCTCATTGAGTCCAAACACATGAAAAGTATAGATGAGAGTTATAGATGACATAGACTTCCTTTTAGTTTTAGCTAGAGGAGTCTGAGGCAGTGGTGTAGTGTAGGTCAAGCCTGAGCTTTCTAGACATGTGTGCAGCCTCTGTGCATATGATTTTGTCTTATCTCTTATATCAGGCCTAATCAAATAAATACTTAGTCATTATTTTTAAGTACAATATCACATAAAAAACAAGAGTCCAATTTTATAAAATGTTCAAAAGAAAAAATAGTTTTTTTTTAGATGGAGTAACATTTATTAAGGTTATTCTAAACTCTTAAATATTATGACAATATAATTGTGCAAGGGACACCAAGGAAATGTAACAAGCAAAGTGCAAAGCTAAATCTAGGAACTGTTCCATCATTTAATAAACTGCGTAGGCTTCCGCGGTTGTTGTCATGAAGATGATGTCCTACATCCCTGAAGATGCCTCCCACAGTGGAAGCGAAACGTCGGATTCTTCATCAACATCGACGCGGTCACCACCGGAAGACCTAAATCTTCATGTTCCATCATTTGTTATCATCGATGGCTCAACATAATGCCATGTCCCACTCTGTTTTGGTATGTTTAACTCTAACAGAGCCTGAAACTCACTCTGACCTTTAATTAAAATTCCAAAGAATATGATATGAAGTATTTACTAGAGAAGAACAGTGCCCTTTTACTGCCATCGTGTTAGGCAAGCTCGCCTGGTCAAAGTGAGTTCAGGCTCTGTCGGCACCCTGATGAGTTAGACTAACGAAACAGAGTGGGGGCATGACATTATGTCAAGCCATCAATGATGATAAATGTCGAATGACGGAACAGTTCCCAGATGTAGCATTGCATTTTGCTTGTTACATTTCCTTGGTGTCTCTCGCACAATTATTTTGTGTCAAATATTCATGTTTTGCAAAACTCGGTAGCATCAAATCATTATCAGAATATTTATCACAATCATTATTACAAAATTTGAATGATTGACTGATTTTGATACACTGATTTAAAGGAACAGATTGCAAAAGATTCATCTAGCTAGCACCACATTATAGAGCATTTCAGCCAATTATCATTGGCCATTTATCCAAACTTGCCCTTCTCAAAAGAAACCCACAATTTTGGAGATATGAAAATTCTTTTTAAAAATTAGTCACTAGCATCTAAATCTGGAAAAACAATGTTTTTAATTTTTTTAACATCAATCATAAAATTTTAATATTTAGGGGCTCATTTAAAATTTTGAAAACTACAAATTACAAGACAATTTTATGGAGGACAATGTCAAAAAATGAGATACCTATCTTTAAAAATAGGGTGTCTATTAAGCTTCCCTGGCCGATTAAGCAAAAAATGAAAATGAAAATTATTTTACTAGTTCTTAAAAATGGTTAACCTTAGGTACAACATAATGAAAATTCAATATCTTAAATATCTCCTGGACCATAACCATAAATGCTTAACATGGCTTAATGTGGTTAAACATTAAATAGTCTTGTTCCTTTTTTAGCATTGTACATAAAGGGAGTATATTTTATCAACTTAAAAGCAAATTATTCAGCAATTAATAATATATTATTAAATGTCAAAACGTATTAAACAAAAATGCCTGAATATGTTTTAATACCTTTTGGAAGCAGCCAAAATTGATTCCATCATACCAAATGTATTTCTTAAATCATAATGATTATTTCTATTCTGTATTAATAAATCTAATGTTTCTAAAGAAGCCTCAACTATATTCTCATCATTAGAATCTAAACTATAAGCAAGGAATTGAACCATTGTTTTATCCTAAAACATAAAAGAAATACAAAATATCTTATTTTATAGTTTTCAAAGAAGTTTACCATATGACGTGATTTGAATGCCCCACCTTTATCCATTATATTGTACCATGCTAATAGAATTAATAATTTGTTCTATTCAAATTTGTTTTGTGGTTAATATTGTTTTTCCTGGTTCAGAGAGGTTGAGAAGAAGTTCCAATCAGGCCACACTAAATGTATATTAGAGGTCACAAATTTTATGGGAACAGCAGACAAAGATATGCAAAATAACTTACAAGCTGAATTTCTAGAAAAGTGAAGACGTAACAGGTAAGTCAGCCAGAAGCCCTAAAGTAGCATAAGTTCATGGAAATTGTTGTAGTTGGCAAATGAAGCAGTTAAATTAGAATAGCTAATGCAGCAAACACTATAGACAAGAGTAAGGTACATTTATAAGCACAGCTAAGATCTTGCGCATAGGCTTAGGCCTATTTGCAATGTTTTTTGGGCTCAGTGACAAATGAAAACAGTTTAGAGTCAATACTAACACTCAAAGCCAAGGTTCCAGGCTTTCTCTGCTTTAAAGTCATTTTGAAGGAGGAGAGATGAAATAAGAAGAGAAAGTCTACCTACTTCTTGTTTGGGACAAACAAAACATTATCAAGTAAAGTAATGTAGATATTCATGCAGTAGGGGTGGGGGAGCGAGACACAGTGTGTCTTAACTCCCCCGGAATAAGCTGTTTTAGATGGGCCCGCTTTAAGGTCACTGTTTCTCCACTAGAGGCACGTCGGTTCACCTTGTACCGCATATACAAAATAAATATTTCTTCATTTTCAGGATTTAAATTAAAGTGGTGTAGAAATTCATACAGTAGGGTTGGGGGCTCAGGACACAGTGGTCCAACTCCCCCGGAATAAGCTGTTTTAGATGGGCCTGCTTTAAGTTCACCGTTTCTCCACTAGAGGCAAGTCAGTTCACCTTGTACGGCAAATATAAAATAATTATTTCTTTATTTATAGGATTTAAATTATTTAAAGGGGTCTTTAATAATGTTAAAAAACTTATTAATTATTTTAAATGTATAATTTTAATAAAATGTTATAAAATATAAACGCTGTGTTATTTTTAACTAGACCTGATATCATGATAACCATGACGTGCAGAAATAGAAATTAATTTGCATGTTTACTGCTAAAAATCTGCTCTTTTAATGGGAAAAATTCTAAATTTATCTTATTTTCTAAACAAATAATCTTATAAACAACTAAATATGTTCAGAAAATTTGTCTTGTTAACATTTTAGTTTATAGACATCTTGATTTAAAACTGATAACACTTGTACAAGGTGAAAACTAGCGCTTGGTGCGGTAGTTGATGCAACTAGCCCCTGTTTTTCAGGACCACCTCAAACCAGGGAGATGGAGCACTGTGTCTCGTGCCCCCCACCCTACTGTATGCATTCCTACATCACTTTGTAGGAATGTGAGCTGTTGTCCACATGCTCACCTAATATATTGCATATCACACTGTCAATGTGTTAAATGTTTGTTTAAACATTAACAATTTACTTAATTTATATGATATTACTTCATAAATTTAATAAAATTTAACAATTCTGTCAGATAAAAACACCTATGAACAGAGCTTCTAAAATTAAACAAAAGATATGGGGTTATTTTATTTACACAGGAATCCTATAGAGCAGGGATACGCAAGTGTCAGTGCTACACAGATCTCCATTTGACTTAAATGGAACTAGGTGGACCCCCACCATATATATTTTTAAAACCTAAGCCGCCATAACACTGACCAATTCAGATCGATCAGTTCACTTTCGCAAACACAAACTATTAGTACGTTCACACACACTCTAGATCCGCGGATCGTATAGAATACATATACAATACAGTCAACTAACTTCACGGTTCTTGCAGCGTATTTGTTTAGTCGATCAAGTGATAACTGATCCCGCCAAAACATGGTGTCAAAAAATATATTTAACAAAAAATATATTTAATTAAATTTGGATTTTTTTGCGTAATAATAAAGTTACAATAAAAAAATAATATTCCAAAAGTTATTTGATCAAAAACAGTTATATGGAAGTGTAATAAAAGTTCGACGAGAAGTTTATCCGTTAAATACGATAGTCTCTAAAGGTACACACACAAAAAGACAGCATATCGGGGGATCCATTTAGATTCCATCTCCCTAGTTCAAGCGTATGCGATCGGATCCCCTCCGCATGGTTCATACAGCTTATATTACCGTACTCTATACGATCCGCGGATCTAAAGTGTGTGTGAACGTACTATATCTCCTATTTTTTATAGTGAGAACACTTCCTCTTCTCCTTCTGTTTTCCCCCTCTTATAATGACTTTAACTTTATCCTTTTCCCGCCTTTTATGGCAATAACACTAACTTTATACAATACACTATCTAACTGGTCAAGAAAAAGTTTAAAAAAAACAATAATATGATAAATTAACCTTATCCTTACCTTTATAATAACTTTATGTTTCGATGAATCTTCGCATAACTTCTTATAAGACAAAACAATATCGAACGTATCGTCTCCTTCTTTCTTGCCGTTTCCATCTCTGATCTCCTCTTTCTCTATTCTATCTTCTTTTTCGGACATATTTTAATACACAAACTGTACGTATTTCAACAAAAAGAACTAATTAAATTATTATAATAATAAACAATAAGGCAACTTAACTGAACAACGTTTTCATATTAACTAACGATTTTGTACTTTAATTAAACTGCATACATAATTTTTAGGTAATATAATTATTAAAAAATGGCCCTTTATCTAAAAAAATGGGTTAATTAAACAAGAATATCAAAACAATAACAATATCGCGTGATAACATTTTTTTGTTGATAAAAAAATTTCTCAGTTAAAACAATGTTGCCAACTTTTAGTAAAGTGAAAGTTGGGGGAGAGGATTTTTTTTAAATAGTTATTTACATAAAAAGGAAACAATATTATTATTATTATAACAATATATTTCTTTTAAAAACTACTACTATTAATGGATTAAATAGAGAAATTAGATTACTTTAAAAGAGTGGCTTGCTTTACAAGTAAAGTGGCCTAAATATAGATCCCCGGTGACCTAAATACTGATTTATCATGTCTTAAGAAACATCCGAAATATTTGGGGTCATTAGCTTCTACCAATATTCTAATCTATTAATATCGAATAGTTTTTTTATTATAGAAACCTAATTTGCAAAAGTATGATCAAGATATTTATACTGAATTATTCTCTGTAGTCTTCGCTAAAAACAGGGTTCTTTAACATTTCCCAGAGAGATAATAAAACCTAAATACCTTTTTCCAGAAAAGTAGGCTTTTAAAGACAATAACTGTACATATAAAACTTTTGCTCCAATTCTTGCATATTGTGCTCTGATGATACCTGAACTGGGTATAGTTCGAGGGCGCGTCCCTCCCCAAGAATTTACATTTTTCATAATATTACATACATCATAAATTTATTATTTAATAAATTATAGTACATAATATTACATTTTTATCATAAAGTACATACATCTTTTATACTATTAATTTCTTTAAGACGAGCACACCAAGCCCTAGTATTCACATTTCATGATTATTAATCTCTTTAGGGCGAACGTAGCGAGCTTCCGGTGTAAACACACTAATATTCTCTTTAAAGCTAACCTGGTGCGTCCCGGTATATACATTTTTGTCGATATTAACCTTTTTAGGGCAAGCGTATCAAGCCCCAGTAACCACATTTCATCACTATAAATCTTTAACGCTAGCGTAGCGAGCCTGGATAATTACATTAACACACTATCAATCTATTAAGGGCGAGCGTAGCAAGTTTCAGAATTTAAATGCTCCTCACTATTAATCTCTCAAGATGATAGGCATACTCTATCTATAATATCTAAATAATCAGCATAGTACGTGGTGAAATATGTTTCTATTTAAACTGAGATTGCAATGTCATAATTCGCTATAAGTTTTAAACAGAGTATACAATACCAGATATGTGTGATCTGTCTTTTAAATTCAGTAGAATCTGCTCTTGAAGGAACCAAGACAAAAGAACTTATTTAGCGAAAAGGTGTATTAATAAAAAAAAAAAAAAATCAATATTGAAAGGACATTTGAACGAGGTTGCACATTTTGATGATTATCATTTCACTAATAGAACCAAAGTACAAGCCAAATAACGTTACAAGTATATATTATTACTTTTTGTTGATCTTTATGATAACCTAAAAATGCCTGGATTATTAAATGTTTTTAGCTACATTGTTACGTTAGAATGTTAATGTCATTCATTAATAAAATAGAAATATGACAAGAAATATTTATATAAGCTGGCCACTCCTGATTGATGCAACATAATTAGCAACGCCTACAAGAAGATGACTTCTTGAGGCAACACCATCATTGATGTTTCCTAACCCTTCAAAAATAAGTATTTAAAAAAATAATTTTAAATACTTAAAAAGCTCAAATTGCTGCATTTGAGGGTTTTTGCCAATTATATTCATAGGCCGTCTCACTGATTAGTTTTAACTATATTAATCTATAGGCTGTACCATGGCTATACATTACAATCCATTTCCCATAAACATGAAGTTCCTCATTAAAAAGTATGATGTTTTAATATTCATGCTTTTAAGCAGAGTAAAATTTTAGTTATCTGGCAGCTTATTTTTAAGTAAACAATTTGCTGATAGGAAATATAATGTTGAAAATTGAAAATTGGTAAAAAGTAAGGAAAAAGTTTTTTTTATCAATTTCTTTATGAGGTAAAGTATACAAAATATAGTGTGTAAATCGGAGCCATATTTTTACTAGTTTGGGGGTAGTTTGTGTCTATTTGTTTATATTTTTGGGGACAAATTTATTTTGTTTATTTTAAGCTGTAGGAAGTTTGTTAATTTGAGGATTTTTTTTGTTATTTTACTTTTCATTTTTTACAGGATTATCAAAAGGGTTAGAATTGTGAAAATTTTGCAGGATAATCAAAGATTGTTTTCTAGGCAGTTTATAGACTGACTTATGATGATTTAACCTGGCATTTGCCTGTAAAATCGAATTTAAACCCTCCGAACAGAAAACCCTCAGTTAATGTGTAAAGGTTATATTGTTATAATTATTATTTTTTTACAATAGGGAGTTCAACTGTTGGGGTTTGGTCTCAAGATTTTTTTAAGGGAATTCGTTTATTCTATTTACGAATTTGAGTGTTATATTTTTTAATTTTGAGAAGAGTAAATTCTTTTTTTTTTTTCAGTCAGTGTTTAGGTTAAATTGCATTTTAATTTCTTGATATAATTTGAATGTTCTGTCTAGTATTTTGGATAGTCTTTTGGTTTTGTCTTTTGGAGTTGCTTAATCCTATCTTGTAATGGTATTGAATGCATCCCGCATGTTAACTTTTTCTGACCAAGCAAAAATTATTACCCTTCCTGTAAAAATAAATTGTTTTGCTGACGACATACACACTATAAACAAAAAAAGGACATGATCACTGCCTAACTACCTGCTGAAGACAAATACAAGAATGGACAATACTAACCGAGTCAGAACTTTCCCAACACAAATCTTAACGTTGCATCTTTAGAATACTTTGTCCAATATTACAAATAAATTTGTGATATTCTTGAATTTTATTGTGATATTAGTCAAAGTGTAATTAAAACAAGTTTTTTTTTAAATTATAGTGTTTTATTTATAATATAAAATGTGCAAATATCACAAAATCTCGGTCGAAACAACAAACTTTGTTGCTAATGCATTAAGCCGATTTTACTGTATATCATACAGAGATGCTTATGGCAAGTATCTAAAGAAAAAATATTAATAACCTGAACATTATAAAAGTAAATAAAAAGGCTGGTCACAATAAAATATTATACTAACAGGAAACAGTTAGGTCTACTTCTACAGAAACTATGATAATAATAAAAGAGCTGTTGTTCCCTTCACACATTTTTTTTAAATAAATTAATTATACGATTCACCAAAAAAAGTAATAGAAATAGCTATTAACTCAAAATAGCAAATTCAAACACCTTTAAAAACTGGAATAAACATTTAAAAAAAGATTATTAATAATTACAACCTTATTAAAATATAAAAATGAAAACATATCTCTCCATAACTCCATGATATATGAACATCTTCTATTAAATTAATACAAAATAAATAAATAAATTATACCCTTTATTAAAAATGGTCTTTAATAATTACAAACTTATAACAAAATAAAAATGAAAACAAATCTTCCCTTCACGTGATGTGTTATGCACATCTTCTATTAAATTAATATAAAATAAATAAATAATATTGCACTAAAAAATAATATAATATACAAAAAGAGTAAAGAAATTAGTAAATTTTCAAGGTAAAATCAAGTCAGTGTTGACCTTAAAAACAGTTCACATCAACACAAAAACCAGATAAAAAGTAGACAATTTTTACCAACTTAAGAAGGTAAAAAGTATCAGAACACTATCTGTTGCCTTCTAAATAAATAATTTGTTCCAGGTTATATATAATTAAAATAGATGAATTATAATACAAAATATATATATAAAAAGTTAAAGTTTTCGTGTTTTTAAGATGTTTTTTTCCAAAGATCATAATTTATAAACTAACAATTTTCATAAATTTATTAATATTTTAAAGTGTTTAATCAATTTTGTAAAAAATTGAATGGATTAAAAATAATTATGATTATTTTTTAATACCGCAGCATTCTATTTACAAATCCCCACAACTTAACTAATTAAATCTTAGTTAATAGATTAAGAACATAGTTATGTGTTCTTATAGGACATTATACTTTTTACTAAGAATTTAAAGAAGATTGTATATTTGAGTTTGGATTGAGACTTCTCTTTAACCAAACTTATATTTCTCTAATTTGAAAAGTCAAAACATTTTTTAACTTTGGAATCACAGTTAATACAAATGGCTATACTGGGGTTTTAAATAATAGACATTTAATATTTAGGAACAGATTTAAGTTAACTTAATCTAAATTATTATTAACAAAATGATGAAAAGTCATTACAAAAGATAATATTTACAAATTATTATTACCCAAAAGTTAATATGACCGGCATTTTTACCAGTTTTAGGTATGACATGAACGTCTCAATTTCAGAAACCTCACAAATTAATGTTCATTCACAGACAAATGAACATTTGTCTGTGGTTCATTGCAGAATTCAGTAAAAGATTATAACTTTAACTTGGACAGTAATTTTTACTATAAGTTTAAAAATTCAGAACCCATCAGCATTTGAAAAGTAAAAATAAAAACCAGAATGACATTTAAACAGCATGTATTTTATGTATCACAGTTAATCCTTACGAGCTTATTCTTGAATACTGTCTTACCTTGACACAAACTTCATGTACAGATTTATTCATGGCATGCTTTAATTAAGTATGACTAAGTTAAAACAATATAATATTCATGATATGAAAACAAAAGGTTTCATTGACCAAAATGACTCAGTGCAACCAACATATTGATTATTATGCTAGAGAAAGAGAAAATTAAAACATTTCAAAAGTAAAATTAGATTTTTTCTAAAAAGATTAGGTTGAAAACCTTTATAAAGGATTATGTCCTTATTTTTACTCCTCTCTTTCCTGGTTGTTAGTGTCTAATTTTATACAATACAGGATGGAAAAAGCCAAAATAGTTACATTATACTAAACTAGCTTTGTGAATAAAACCTTAATCCAAGAACGAGGTTTGATTTTTAATCTCTAATACTCTAACTTTAAACACATTCTCTATTTTATTCAGATTCAATAAGAAAGACAGTAGTTCAAAATTTGATGAGAATTATAATTCTTTTCACAATATCCATCTACACATCCATTCAATAAACATGGGCACCAACTCTAAGATTATTTGTATGTCCTAAAACATTCTGTCATTTTTTTTAATATTATATTGATTTCCCATCGTATTTTTTTTTGAAAATTTATGCTATTTCTTGATAATTGAAAACAGATTAGAAGCTTCTAAGACATGGAATGAGGTAAAAGAGTCAAAACTGTATTAGTTATATTTTTAACCCTAGCTAACTTGAGGTGTGATTGTTTCAGAAACATCAATGTGTGGTAATATTTCCTTCTGTTAATATTTGTTCTCCATTTCCTCAGTGTCATTGATATTAGTTCTATTAAACCTAACCTGACATCTTTAATACATTCTTCGCCTTCCATTGAGTCGGACTGAAAAAAGGAAAAAATACAACTATTTTTGCAAAAAAAGTTTAAGTATTTATTTTATCATCAATGACAGGATACTTAAAAGAGAGATATTATATTTAAGATAAATGGTTTGTCCAGCAACCTAAATAACTTTATTAATACTTAAAAAATACAGATAAAAAATCAGGTACGGGGTATCTCAGAACTTTTCCTCACTACATCAGATCCACTAAGCTCATCCTTCAGACTTGCTTCTCTCATCCTAACATTGTAATTACATTAATTTTATTCTGCGCGGTCAACCATCAAGGTACTGACCTCACTTAACTATTATGATCCAACAGTGCAATTACTTGTGGTATTGAAGCAAAACTTATTTACTATGTAAAGGTATACAATTGAACTCAATTAAAATATCAATATTTTTTTTTAACAGTCACATCACATACACTAGTTATTCAATTAAAGTTAAACTAATGCTTGACACATAATTAATGACATAAAACTTAACACATAAGTTGGTCACACATTACTGCATCCATGCCAAATTTCAAATCAATCAAAAAATTGTACGCATTTAATGAATTTTCATAATTTTGACTGAGTCATAATTGTAGGTTCATGACATCATAAAGAAAATCTTTTCTCATCTCATTCTTAATTTTACTCATTTACTTTTCTATATGTAGAGAAAAGTACTTTCTAAATTGTGTTTTCAAAAAACCCAAAACCAGGATTTCACCTAAATGATCTGTTTCAAGTGTTTATAAGACCTCCTGAGTGGTTTTCACAAAGTTGTCTGTCTGTATGTGTGAGTCTGGTATCACCGTAGCTCCCAGCGTATTTTCATCTCAATATCAGCATTAGTTCAATTTTTATCAAATGACTTGTATTTGTTTTATAAAAAATTGCAAAAAAATAATAAATATACAATTTAATTTAAATTTGGTACAAGTATATCCCTTTATGTAATAAATAAGAACACTAAGTTTTGTTTCAAAATGCCAAGTATATCTATGGTTTATTGGATCATAAATTTTAGGCAGCATGGAGCGAGGTCAGTGCTTGGATGGGTGACTGCTGGAAACCAAACTACTTCACTATATGAGGACAAGCGAAGTAAGCCTCAAGTAGGGGTCAAGTAGGGATAAGCGTAGCAAATCCAATGTGGCGGGGAAAAGTTCTCAGGTACCCCAAACCCATTTTTTAATTTTATATAGATAGGATCTAAGAGAAATCACACAATGGCTTAAGGGTGGGTGGAACGCGAACTTAAAATGCTATCCCACGTCTCCCGTACGTAATTTTTAAGATAGAGACGTAATTTTTTTTAATTTAAAACTATTAAAATGCCAAAGGGTACCTAGTTTTTATTTTTTGAATTTTTTTTATTCAAGCGTGTACGCGCTGGTTAAAATCAAAATTTTCATTTTAAACTTCAAATTTTAAAAATGTAATTACTAGGCCCCCTTTATCATGTGACTTAGAACTCAAAACCAAAATTTCAATAAAAAATATTAATTTTTTAGGCGTACTAAGCTGGCGAAATAACGCGTAAAATGGGATTTTAGTTCCAGCGTTATCCGATAGATGTCAGTCATCAGGTTTTTTAAGGTATACTCGAACTTACTGTACACGTCAGAAGCAGGAGTAGGCGAGCTACCTTCGCCCCTTTCAGTCGGCTAGGTCTTTCCTATGTAAACATAACTTAAATATTATTATATATGTCAATCAATATTATAGTTAAAAAAATCATATACACATATGTATATTCATAATTACAAATGACTACAATATTTTATTTATAGTGTTTAAAATGCTTCAATAAGTTTAGTGGTAAATATAGTTTGGATTGTAAAAGGTCACTATTAACCTATTCGTCCTACTACATATAATTAACAAGCAATACAATTAACAATACAATATATGTCAATCAATGAAATCAAAATATACATTCTGACACTAGTAAGTCTTTAACACATAAATTGAAATAGTTTTTATTAGTTTTTTACAATCAGTATTTGCGAATCATTTAATTGTTATGGAAAGCATAAATTAAAAAAGATTTAAATTACTTTTATTAATAAAATATGAATAACTTTTAAAGTAAATCAAAAAATTTGTATAAATATAAAATATTTTGAATTGGCTATTTCTTTCATTTTTTACGTAATTGCATTTATCATAGCAACCAAAGCTATAGCATAGTTCACTATGTTTTTTTAGTCTTATTAGAGATTGTCATAAATTAATATTACGTGTAATTAGTGTCTTAATTATATGGTGTAAAAAAATTATCAATAATGTAACTAGTAATGGTTATATTAGGAACTCACGTTAGTGGAATACATAAAAAAAATTAATTAATGACATGCTCGCAATTTGCTATTTAGAAACAGCAGCAGTGTTCCGCCCCGCCAAGTCAAGAAGAAAAGTAAAATACCCCGCTTAGTCAAAAAACCACTTAAGCTGCCCAGTGTATAATAGTATACTGTACGCAACAAAGTAGGGTTTTGTAGCGTAAAAACGGCTATAGGTACATAAATAATATAATAATATCTTTAAAGGGCGTGCTTGTAGATCAAAAATAAAATAAAAATCATCCAAATCGGTTTGAAAATTATATTTTGCAAACTCCCTTCCTGCACTTTTGTTGACGCACCTACAGCCTAAACTACTGAACGGATTTTGACATATGAGAACTTTTTGGATTCGTCTCATGATCGTGTGCATTCCTACCTTAAATCTTAAATTCGACATTCCTAAGCTGTACGCGGAGCGAAAAACTAAGCTAGCGAACGATAGTTTTATATGTTTATGCCCTTACAGCCTAAACTACTGTACGGATTTTGATGTGTAAAGACTTTTTAGATTTCGCTTATGCTCGCGTTCCTACCTCATTCAAATCTAAATTCGATGTTTTTACGCTTAACGGGAGCGAAAAACTAGCCTGCAGCCAAGAGTACTGAACACATTTTGATATGTGGTGACTTTTTGAATTTGTCTTACGCTTGATAAAATCTCAAATTTAACATTCCTGTGCTAAACACGGAGCTAGAAACTTAGCTAGCGATCGCTACTTTTATTTAAATTGACCCATCTGCACTCTTTACTAATAAATGGATTTTGGTATTTTGACTTTTGAATTTTTTTTGCCTTTTTAACATTCTTATATCAATAAATCCCAAATTAATCAATCCTATGTTGTACGCGCCGCAGAAAACAAAGCTCGAGAGTGGTATACATATATATTGACACTCTTTACAGCTTTATTACTACACACATATTATGTTTACGTCTTTTTACATAAAACAGGAGTCGTACAAAAAGTCATTAAATCTTACAAAGACCACTTATGTAGGAATTCTCCCCTCCAAGTCTTTGGTCCAAAAAAGTAGGGAAATCAACTTTTCTGTCCCGCCAAGTCATTTCCGTATAGTGGAGACAGTCAGGCGTTTCAAAGTGAAGTTGCTAGGTTGGTAATAGTTAAGGGCCCTATTTACTTTGAGAGGCAATCACAGCTTCTTCTCCTTCAATCATCACCTTTAGAGGTAGTATAGGGTATAGTGCCTGATTATATTTATTCATTCATTTCTTTTGTATACGCCTGGATCAATGCATGTTAGTAAAACTGCTGCAATTATGACAACTGCTAAAATCTGTTATGATTAATCTCCATAAACACCTGAATTGTTTGATATTTCTCGTTCACACAGCTGTTTGCCGCAAGGAGAAGAAGCGGGTGATTGCCTCTTAATTTAAACAGGGCCCTTAACTATTGTCAACCTAGCAGCTTTACTTTGAAACGCCTATGAGAGTCTCCACCCAATACAGACATGACTTGGTGCATGGGACAGAAAGGTGATTTCCTACTTTTTTGAACCAAAGACTAGGCGGGGAATATTTACCATATAAATGTTTTTGGTAGATAAGTATATACAAAGCGTATAAAAAGACTCGCTTCGCAAGATAACTAGGCTCATATCAAGAGCAACATATTAAATTCATTAAAAAGGGCTCTCTTCGCTCGCAAGAATGCAAAAGCTATATATAAAAAGGTTCTCTAAGCTCGAAAAACAGTGAAGTGTAAAATTAGGTACACTAAAAAAGGCTCATTTCGCTCGCTAGTTTGCTATAAATATATTCGTGAGGGTATAAAACATGACTTGCTACGCTCACTAAATTGCTATAAATATTTGAAAGTATATAAAAACGCTCACTGCGCATTCGCAAGATTGCTCATCATAAATTATAATGAATCAATAAAAAGGCTACTGTTTGCTTCACTCCCTTGATTCATTATATTCATGAGTAATATAGCAATAGTAGGCAGTCTACAACTTCAATAAAATATTGTAGTATTTTATTGCAACCTAAACTAATGCATAGTTTACTATATTCTTCAGTCTTACAATAGAATATCACAATAAACATTACGTATTGACAATACTTGTATTTAGGACTAGTGTAGTTTACAAATTCACTAAAAATAAATATATATTCATTCCAACCATATATAGATACACATACCACATTTTGTTTAAATGTACCACATTTTTAAATTACCTGTTATTTTAATATATTTATTTATTTATTTATTATTTATTATAAAAAAATATTTATTTTTTGCGCGTGCGCGTATGTGCAATTTGAAAATGCTAAAATTAACTGTTGAAACTTTTTTATCCGAAGATTTCGCTTTTGCCCGTATAGGGCTTTTATTGAGCATTTTTTCATATTTTTAGGCTCCTTATGGGTTAGTTGGAGGAGGGGGACAATTTTTTGTGGTTTTTGCATTTTGAAAAAGCGATGCATATTACACATTTTTAGTGTTAAATATGTGTATTTTTACACTCTATTTGTGTGTAACCATATTTAAATGCATATTAGTGTTCTACGCATCAATACCTACAATAGGATACCCCACATGATTTTTAAACAATATTTATTTTTGCGATATGTGAGCATTCGCTTATAAATCGACAAATGGCAGCCAGATTTTTGGCTCATTTTTCCTGTTGTTGGATAAAATAGATGTATACCAAATTTCAACTTCTAGCTATTGAGCTCCCGAGATGAGAAATCGGACAGACAGACGCTCGACAGAAAGTATAAGGTTTCGAAGATTATCTTCGAAATCCTAAAAACAAGCTTTATTTAAAAAAAAAAAAAAAACATTTTACTAGAATAACTGTGTACATATACTAATATGGAACAATTTTAGTTCGTATCATACAATAAGTACAGTATTATACGTGTAAGTAAGAAAATAGTCTCATCTCGAGACAAAGGAGATAAGACTAATGTAAATCGTGTAAGGCGGTGGCGTAGAGTGGGGGAAGGCTGCTCCACACACCCCAACTAAGTAACGCCCCCTCTTTATACTACAGAGTAGTTTTCTTCAAGCGCATTCTAGTGGATAAAAGCGGACCCAGGTCAGGTCCCCGACGCTGAGTTCCTTTTCCAATCCCACCCCACCTTAATGTTTGAATGGAAAAGCCCAATATCCTTCTAAATATAAATGACTACACAAGGACACATTTTTTTACAATTTGCTAACAATTATAAATATAAAAGAGTAAATTCCAGGTCAATTCTTAACAGTCCAATAACTATTTTGTTAATAAAAGAGTCAATTTTTCGGACTGGAATGATATATATAATTTAAATTTTTTGAAGACTGCAGTCCTATTTTTCTGATTACTCTTCGATTATCTATATTATAAATATAGATAATGGAAGAGTAATGAGAAAAATATATAAAATCATAACAGAGTCATGAGTGGAAAAACTTTAGCCATCTGGCTTTAAGAGAAGTAAAAAGAAATAATTTCATAAATAATAACTAGAGATATACTCACAGGGGATTGGCCCCATTTAGAGCAGGAAGCAATCATGGCTAATACTCGTTGTTTAGGTTCTAAATTTGCTAGAATAAACTGTGTTATTGTGTTGAGTGACCAGGATTGCTTAGCAGGGTAAACTCTACTCTCTGATTTTCTGGAAAAAATTAATCACATTTCATTAATTAAATAAAGAAGGGTTTATCATTGGTACTACTGAGATTTCAAAACATAAATAGTTGACTCAATAAAATTGTGCAAGGGATTCCTAAAAAATTTAACAAGCAAAATGCAATGCTATTTTTTTATTTTTTTTTTTTAACAAAAACCCTTTATTTAATAAATATTTACAAATAATCATTACAATATCTACTTATGAACTAGAATATAAATTTAATTCAAAATGTTTTTTACACTTACATGTATAATAATATTAATTAATTCTTACATTCTATATGATAATAGATATTGTACTATTAATTAGGAAGGTGTGATGTAGGTTCAGTCAGAGTGTGAAAATATGGGAACTGTTCCATCACTCAACATTCGTCATCATTGACATAATGTCATGTCCCACTCTGTTTCGTTACATCTAACTTATCAGGGTGCGGACAGAGCCTGAACTCACTCTGACCTTCAATTATAATTCCAAAGAATATAATATACAATATTTACCAGAGACAAGTGGTGTTCTCTTACTGCAATCAGGCTCTGTCTATGCCCTGATGAGTTAGAAGTAACGGAATAGAGTGGGATGTGAAATTGTGTCAAGCCATTAATGATGACAATTGTCGGATGATAGAACAGTTCCTAGATGTATCATTGCATTTTGCTTGTTACATTTCCTAGGTGCCTATCGCACAATTATATTGTGACAAAAAAGGGTTTCAAAAACTATCAAAACTTATTTAGGGATGTTTTCAACTTAGAACATTTGATTTATGCCGACTTTATACAGAAAACAAAAAAGCCTAATATTTGTATTTCTCCATTTAACCTATATGTACTTGATTCCAGAAGATAGTGATTCCATAGAGGGAACAGCAATAGTAAACACTATGTTTCATTTATATAATAAATAGTTCTAGAGATAACATTTAACCAAACCTACCGGTTAGCTGGAAAGATGATAAGAGTTGGGTACGTATGTACTTGCAAATAAAATGGCAAATCATTATAATCCATATTAATCCTGGTAAATATGACAATATCAGTCAAATGTTTAAATATATGTGACACTCTCAATAGTGTTTGAGAAACTGTACCGCACCATCCACATGAGTTGCTGTAGAATAATACTAGCACAGTCTGTCAACAAAACAATGATAATAGTACAGTAAACTTAAACTGTGAACATAATACAAGGAAACAATTCTCACTAGTTTAACACTAGAGGGCTTTCACTCATTTTAAAAGCTGATAGAGTGATTTGATGTACCTGAACCATTAAGTTTTCAGAAGCTGATTTATTAGAACTGTAAGGCTGGATTTAAATAAGATTTCCTACCAATTCCAAGTATGTTATCAGAGAACATTGAGTCATATTTCAATTATTTATTTATTTTTAGCGAAATTTCATAGGGAAATGACGCTGATGTTAATATGGAAAATGATGCTTATGTTATTAATTCTATATATTCTAAGTTAGTATGTCTTAATAGATTTTGTTTTCATAAAATGTGACAGTAAACAGTGATCTTGACTTAACATAAATGAAATTAAAATTTGTATTACAAGGAATCACTGGGATTCATAACGTAAACTTATATATTTTGGTCTCCTGAATCTTTATTTAGATTTATGTTCTTTAGCCAAGCTAAATTAAAGGGCACTGTTCCTGGACTAGATCTTTCTCTTACACTTTAAAATCCCACTTTATCAACCACATCTTCCAAATCTCACACAAATCTTCCCACCAGGTATGGTGCATAGGAAATAGTACAACTACTTAATAAGGAAATAGAAAGAGAGAAGGATAAAATTAATCATTCAGAGGACCAAATAAACATGAGTTATTGATTTCAAAGAATCAAATTACTGTCAGTAATGTTCTTTTGGAAAACTGTGAAAGTTCTAAACAAAGAAATATATATATTTTTTTTAAATTTATAAATTAGACAAACCTTGGAATTATTGAAAGTAACAGGATGGAAGTTAGCACTATTGAGTTCCTGAAGCCTGACACGCTGTGACTCAGCTGGGTAGTGCCTTGGTGAGTACCTCAAGTAACGTTTATTATTACCTAATAAGAATTGACTAAGATTTTCTGAAATATTCTTTTCAGATATATAACTGCCTGAGAGTCTAATCACTTCCTGCAAGAAACAAAACCTCAAATTAAACTTTGAGTCAATAAGTTATCAAAATGACAAGCCTAAATGAGATAATATAAGAACAACCCAATGTTAAGAAGACAAGATATAAAGCCATTCATTACAAAGATATAAAATAATCTAGATGTAATGTAAAAAGGAAAGGGTAGGACAACTAAGACCTGGATAACTAAGCCACTGCAACCTCTTTCTACCAACTTCCTCTTTACTTTTCCTCATTCATACTGTAGGTATACAGGAAAAGCATTGTGATTGCAAAAAACCCAAAACCAAGATGACACCTAAATTATCAGTTTCAGGTCTTTTTAAGACTTCCCAAGTTGTTTTCATAATGTTGGCAGTCGGTATTTATTTAAAAAATAGTCTACATTTGGTTCTTCTTGGTCCTCCTGATACTCCTCATCAAGCATTTTTGTTTTATTAAAAGTTTTTCAGGTTGCCTATGGCCCCATAGTATGATTCCATACTCAAGTTTATTTTCAAACAGTGCATGTTATGCAGACTTTACACTATCTTCTGGTAAATAGTGCTTAAGAACTGTTAATAGATAAATAAAATTTCATAGTTTTTTCTCTAGTTTGTCTATATGATGAATCCATGATAATTATGATTAAACGATTATGATAATAATCCAGAGTAAAACCTAAAAACTCAACAGAACTTACTTCCTTTTCCTTTAAAGGAAAGACAATTTTCCGGGGGTTTTCTCATTTAAAACAAAATTAGATTTTGTTAATTTAAATTTAGTTTTTGGTAATTTAAAACAAAATTACCAAGGAATATAGGAAAATATGGTATTTGCATTAAAAATCCTAAAACCGAGTTTTTACCTGAATCATCCTTTAGGTGTTTTGAAGACTTCCTGAGTTTATTTTTATTTAAAAAAAATATGTAGCAATAAATATAAAATTTATAATGGAAATAAGCTATACAGAAAAAATGAGTAAAACAACTTACATCATCATTAAATATAAACAATGAAGGCGTCTGACTTTGATATCCTAAGATATAAGCTAACTGAGGGTTCTCATAAGAACTAAGTAAAGTAAATATAACAGTCTTATTAATCATACAGGATGTTATATCTGGAGTAAAGACAGATTGAGTCAGTCTATCTGGGTGTAACAGTTTGTCTGATTTAAAAGTCTCAAAACCTTGGCTACGTTCAAGTAACCGACATCTTCTTCTCCAATATCTTTCCTCGAATGTTTCATCATCTAGTATGGGGAATTCACTAAAAGTTAATCTGAAAAGTCAATATATAAAATTATTTTTGGAAGAAATTTAAAAGAAAGAAGAGATACAGTCTAAGGAGATTACAAAGCTATGGGTTAAAGTTATAATTCTTTTCAGAGTGTTATTACCAATGTTCATAGGCTATTATTTTATTTGAAAGATAAGTTGATAAATTAACTGATATGTTTTAAAATATTATCAATGAAACATTAATCTTTCCTACTAACCTGTTGGCAAACAAAACAGTCTTATTCTATGAATAAGACTGTCATTGCTTTATCAGTAGAGCGAGCATAGAGAAAACAAGTTTCTACACAAAACAAAACTTTCAACCTAAACAAAATTGGCAAAGCGATTTCAACCTAACTAGAGGCCATCATCAGTGCAAAACCATTAAGATGTTAAAGAAGAAGAAAAGTAAGTCTATGTTTTCTAACTAGGTATTTGAAGTCAGACTTAACAGAGTCAGAGACTTACAGAGTCTGACTCTAATACCTAGTAAGAAAACATAGACTCACTTCTCTTCTTCTTTAACATCTTAATGGTTTTGCACAGATGATAACTAATATCTTGGTCATCATCAGTTAGATTGAAAGCGCTTAGCCAAAATTTGCTTTGTTGAAAGTTTTGTTTTGTGGAGAGACTTCTTTCTTTCATTACTGTTCAATTTAATGGAAACTTAGAGTAAGGTTTGTAGATCATTATTTTATTTGACAGAAGATCAGTAGGTGAAGTAACTGATACGTTTTAAAATATTATCAATTAAAAAATTGTCTTTCCTAATAAACCTGTTGGCAATTTTGACACTAATACAATGTTATGCATAAATATAAAGAGCATTAGCCACATTAGTCAGGAAGATCTACGGTTAATTTCAGTATTATAAATTTAATATAAATCAAAATTGTAAAATTAATAACTTAAAAATGCTTACTTATTGCTAGGACAGGTCTGTTGATAACACGTTGAACTATTAGTCCATATATTATTAGAATGTGATATATTACGAGCATTTGTATAATATGTGTTGGTAGAACATGTTTCTATCCTATAAACACGTTTACTTCTAGAACATATTTCTCTTTCTTTGACTATAGATTGGATTAAATCTGTCAAAATATCAACACAATTAAAGGATTTATTTTATTTCATTACTATTTTTTGCATAATTAGAAAATAATAACACAAGATTAATACAAGAGATTAATATCTCTTGTATTAATCTAATGATAAGTTTTGGTCAGATGATAAAAGTCTTACATTTCAAGTCTGCTCTGCAATAGAGGTGCTTCACAGTTCGGTCACTACGAGTCAAGTTCTATTTTTGACCAATGGATATCTAACCCATTGGTCAAAAATAAAGCTGATGATTTTATTTTTTTATCAAAAATGCTAATAAAATTAACAGGTTTTTGCATGACTAAAAACAAATTTTACATAGTAACATCAGCGCATCCAAAAATATAATTTCTCTTGATGGTTACCCTCTAAGAAATATATTTTACAATCTAGCTAAATCTCAGGATATGAAATGACACCCTCTTTCTTTCCCTTACCATTTTTGGATGAAATTTTTTTCTGTTACTGTAATTCAAGAAATGTTTTTATTTTAAATAAACCCTTTTTTTAGTCAGAGAATAGTGTTTCAACATGAAATAGATGATAATGGCACTCAGGTGCAAAGCAAGCTTCTATTACAACAGATATTTGTTTATTGACAAGCAAAGCATGGCCAAAATAGTATATTATGTTACAAGACTGAAAAGATCTTTTTTTTAATGAGGCAACAATATTTACTGTTGAGCAAAGCAAGGCAGTAAAAGGAGCCAAGGTAAAAAAGCCATTTGCAGCCATATAACTTATCTATTTTTTTTGGATGTAGTAATAGTAAACAACTATAAAAGAAAAAAAGTATAATGTAGAAAAATTTGCAGGTACACTTTTTTTGATCACCTTGTTGGCCAAAAACATATTTTCAATGTCAAAATCACTATCCATGATTATTTAACACTTGATAATACATACTCAATAACTCACTTTCCGAAAATTACAAAACTACAGTAAAAAACTTTTTACAGTCACCAACAGTCAAATAATTTTATTTTCGTTAATAATAGAGCCGACAACCGTTTTTTCAAACATTTCTGATTACAAATATAACAAAGAAAATGATTTTGTTATCTTACACTTGAACATACAAGGATACAAATCAAATTTTGACCAACTATTATTAGACCTTCAGCTGCTTTCTACTTTACCAGCTGTAATAATACTAACAGAAACTCATTTAACTCAAGAGAATCAACTACTCACACTGCCAGGATACCAAGCGCATCACATACCTGCTCGACACTCAAGCTGGGATGCTGTAGCAATATACATTAAAAACTCTGTAAAAGAAGTGTCCGTGCAAAACCTGCACTGCACCTTCTCTAACTCTGCAGTAATAAAATTTAATTTGAACAATGAAAAGTATTCAATAATTTCATCGTACCGGAAACCAGATCTTAATAAGAACTCCTTCATTAGTGAACTCAATGCTAACCTCTCCAAAATAAAAACTAAGAAAAAAATATTAATTGGTGACATCAATATCAACATCAAAGACTGTACTCAACTGAATAGCGACTATCAAATAGGTAATTTAGCACTTGGTTATTTATCAACTCTTAGTGAACATGCATGAGTCCTCAGGTAGACGGAATAACTAGAGAGCATTCATCGTCTTGCATTGACCACATATTCGTCAATTTTAGAGAAGGAAGGGCTGCTATCATAAATTCATACATATCTGATCATCATATCGTTGCTTTTTCTATACCAAATTTAGATAATAATACACCAAAAAAATCAAAATTGATACCTCAATACTCTAACACGATCGATTATGAAAAACTAAAAAAAGACTTAACTAAGGAAAACTGATAAATGTACTAGAATGTAACCAAGTTGATGATGCAGTCACTAATTTCTACAATATTCTCCAACATAATATAGATAATAATACCACAACTAAAAGAATCAACTCTACAAATAAAAAACTTAAACCTTGGAACTGCACTACTAAACTCTATAAAAAAAGAAACAAACTATACAAGAAATTAAAAAGCGATAAACATAACGATCAACAGCTATTAAAAAAATTCAAACTTTATAGAAACTACCTAAAAAAATTAATATTACAGGTGAAAACTGAATACTACAAAAACAAATTGAGCCAATACCACAATAATCCTAAAGAAGAATGGAAAATTCTAAATGAAATTACAAATAAAAATAAAAAATCTTGGCAAATAGATTATATTTTCAATGAAAATGGTGATAGAGTCAAAGCAGAAACCAATCCTAATTCAGTAGCAAACCTGTTTAATCAATATTTTATTGACACACCGCAACAAAAATCCAAGAAACTTTAGAGCCTGCCAGAGAACTGTACTTAGTTGAACCCGTCAAACATAGATTCTCTCTTTCACTAGTCAAGCCAGAGGAAATATTAAAAATCATCAAAGAATTCAGAAATAAATACTCAGCAGGAGAAGATAAAATCTCAATCATCACTATAAAAGCAAATAGCAAATAAAATAATAACTCCTCTTACTCACATAACCAATCTAACATTTAAAACAGGTAAATTTCCCAACCAATTTAAAATTGCTATAGTAACTCCGATATATAAATCTAACTCACCCCATGATGTCTCTAATTATAGACCCATCTCACTACTTGATAACTTTTCAAAATTAATAGAAAAATGCCTGTATAATAGACTTGATAAATATCTTTCCGATCACAACCTACTTAATTCAAACCAATTTGGTTTTAGAAAAAATATATCAACAGAAAATGCCGTTGATTATTTACTTAAAAACATAATTAATAGCTTAGATAGTAAGAAAAAGGTGCTTACCATTTTTCTAGACATTTCAAAGGCATTTGACTCTATCAATCATAAAAGACTAATTGAAAAACTGCATGCATATGGAATAAGAGGAGTTGCACTATCTCTAATTAAAAACTACTTAACAGGAAGAAAACAATTTGTGAAAATTAATAATATTTTAAGCAATAGTTTAGATATAGTAAACGGAATACCACAAGGGTCGTCTTTAGGGCCATTACTCTTTTCAATATATGTAAATGATATTTGTAAATTAAAACTAAGTGCATAATTGGTTGTTTTGCTGACGATATACCTACCTATTATTTACTGGTAATAGTTGGATGTCTTTAAAAGATGACGCTGAAGAAGATTTAGCCAATATTACGATTGGTTTAATTATAACTTTTTAAAACTAAATGTAAATAAAACCTGTTGGGTTCCCTTTACTATAAATAATGTAACAGTTCCAATTGTCTTAAAACTACATAATCATGTAAAAAATAATAATTCTTGTAAATGTAGTTGTTTAACTAAAGCTGACTCTAATAAATATTTAGGGCTTACCATAGATGCTAATCTAAATTGGAAAAAACACATTTTAAACCTATGTAAAAAACTAAATTTTTCTACTCATTATTTTTTATCTTATTAGAAATGTGGCTTCACCATCTTTACTCAAATCTTTTTATCATGCAATAGTAGAAAGTATAATCTCTTATGGCATAATCTTTTGGGGAGCATGTAGCAAAACCTTAATTAATAAATTATTTGTTTGTCAGAAATCAATAATAAAAGTCATGTGTAGAAAAAAAGAGATTATAGCACTATAAATTTATTCAAAGAATCAAAAGTACTATCAGTCAACCAAATATATACTAAAAATATTTGCTCATTCATTCACAAAAACAAAAAAAACTTTGAACAAACTCAAAACATTCATAATACAAGATATAAATGCAAAAATATCTAAAATCAGAAAGTAGTCATAAAATATTAAATTAAAATCAATTTACTGTAACGGTATAAAATTATACAATACTATACCTGAAGGTCACAAAAAATATAAAACAAAAACTTTTAAAAATAAAATTAAGGAATGGCTCCTAGAAACTCAAATTAACCTACTTTTAGAATAATTAATTTTTTTTTCTCTTTTTATTTAACTAAGTTTATTGATGTATTTTTTATATTTTTTTTTCTTAACTTGTAATCTTGTTCTTAAATTTTAAATATTTGTAAAAACAATTTTCATAACTTATTATTATGTTTTCCTCATAAGCTTGCACGCCAAATTTAACCTCTTACATTTATTACTGAAAATGTCTCCCACACTCAGGACTTCCTTGTGGGATTTCACGTGTTTTATTTTATTGTTAACTTTTAAATAATGTGCAAATAAGTTGATAAACTGTAACTAATGATTGTAATACTATTGAAACTAAATTGTACCTATTCTTAATGTATAAAGATTGTATGATAAAAATGTGAAATAAAAGCTTTAAATAAAAAAAAAAAAAAAAAACAGTATAAAAACGGATTTCATCTTCTTTTTTGAGGATTTAAAGCGCCTACTTTACAGCTGCCCGAAAAAAAAAGATTAATATACACCAATGTTTTAGTGACCTAGATAAAGTTTTATACTGAGAACATGCAAGAACTGACCCAAATTGAGTTCAGTTGATAAAATATTTAACATAACAGTTATTGATTCTAACATTAAGTGATACAGGATATGAACAAACCTTGTTGGTAAATAGAATATACATTATGTCCAGAAAATAAATGATTATAGAAAGAATAGTCATGGTAATCTGGTTTAGAATCCTCAGGGTCAGGGATAGACTCATTCTTAACACATGCATTGAACTTCATAGCTACCTGCCTCAGCTGCAAAAACAAAATTATTTATAACAGAAAAAAACATGAGTTATTTATTTTCACCACATTAAGTGATGAAGAATCTTTTTGATACACATAATGTATTATATTATAGGTAATTTTATAATATACCTATATAATATAAAAGTATATTATAAAAAAAACAGTTTAGTTTTTACGAAAGATTTTAATCAATGTAGCGAGCAGAAATAAGTTGAGAATAAGTGTTGTGTTGATATAATGAACGGTGGAGAGAGAAAACACAAATAGTTATAGTATTAATATTAATTAATAAAAGAATATGATATTAAATTCCATAGGCTTCTGTGGTTATCATGAAGATTTAGGCCTTCCGGTGTTGACTGAGTCAACGTAGATGAAGAGCCTGATGTTTCAGGGATGTTGGACACAATACCCTGAATCGATCTGAGTGCAAATTTTTAAGGCATTATGTTTTCATCTATGTCCAACATCTGTGAAGATGACTCCCATAGTGGAGATCTACTTCAACACAGACACCACCAGAAGACCTAAATCTTTAATAGATATCAGATTTTTTTTTATCTTAAGATAAAAAAAATTATTAATCGTTAATTAATTAAAAAATTATAACATGTTCTAATCAGTCCTAGGTTCCAGTGTAGTCACACACTTATAATACTATAGACTATAAGAAATAAGCCCGCCCCCCCCCCCAGGATATAAGGCTGGATAGCACCTGTTGTCAACCCATTTTTTTACATTTATACATTTAAGGAGCTCAGAAGTTGCAAGTCAAAAGTGCAAGTCTGTTAGGTTTATTTAACACACATTGACTGACATACACTGAGAAAGATTCTTGCTTACAATATTATAGTCAAAGTAGATTAATACACACTTACAACATGATAGTAAGGATTATAGATCTGTAGCGGAGCATGTGATGAAAACAGAGCTACAACTACAGGGCTATTAATGGAAGTAGTAGTAGTAGTAGTAGCAGTATCCTGAGAGGGTATTTGCAGGGAACTTGATATCAATTCATTCTTATTCATCTCATTCTTTATCCATTTCATTATCTCATCAAAATTCATATCACCACTATATTCCTAAAAAAACAAAAAAAATAAAAATAAAAATAACTTCATTGAGCAAAGTATTACAGACAAACAAAACGATAATGTTATGTTTAGAAAGAAGAAGGAGAAAATAAGTTGACAAACAAGTAAAGAGCAATTGCAACATAATGAACTTAGAAACTAATGAATATACCATAACAAACATTGCATAGGGTCAAAACAAGTAAAGGTTACAAATACAGGAAGGTAACATCAGTTTATAGGAAAGTGCAATAGTCAAAATCAAAAGCTTGGCTAGTAAACTCAAAATTTTGAATGCTGTCTTTTGAGTTTTTTCGTTTTGTCATGAATCTATATGTTTGACTTATTGTTTACAAAACATAGGTCTATGTTTTTCCCTTTTTAAATCATAAAAAAATAGTAAGAAACTGTAAAAATACCAAATAATAAAAATTAACACATAAAAATTAAGTAAAATGACCTGCTTCTGAAGTTATGCCAAAGTAGGGAATTTCATTTTACTTTGGTGGGTTTTTTGTTGTTAAAACATTAAAATTCAGCACCAGCGATATCAATAAGGCCAACTTTTAATAACTCGACTTGCAATAAATAACATACAATTTTTAAGATACCTGAATCTAATGAAATAATTTTTTAACTTACCATCCTCTTATTCCAAGTATAGAGAACGAAGGAAGGAGTTTGATGAACACCGAGAGCTCTGTTTATTTTATCATGAGTTAAAACAGAGAAGATTAACTTCCTGTTATGATCTCTACCTGACATCTTCCAGGCTAATTTGTATAAAAGATTATAACCTCTAGATGATCTTAAACCTTCCATGTTGAGGCAACCAACTAGAACAGCCTACAAGCATTCAAGAAAGAACTATTAATCACAGGCAAGCAATAATATAATTGTCAGTGATATTAATGAAAAAATAAAAAGTAAAAACAAAATAATAATTGTGGAAAAGTTAAAAAATTCCTGGGGTAGCTTATTTATTATATAACAAAGCTGAAGAACAGACTAATTAGTTTTAAAAATGTTTATGAAGAAATAATAAAATCACAAAGAAAACATGAGAAAATGAGGTTGTTTATAATAATTTTTGAAGAGAGCTATGATTTTTAAACAATATGTTTTAGTACAGTCAATGAAGCATAATACCCCGATTTGCTTCCTATCGATGGAATGACTTGAAATTTGGAATTAGTCTTATCTTCAACCTTAACTTGAAAGGTGACATTGACCCACAGGGTGCTTTTTTCTTGGGGGGTGTGGCCACCCCATCTCGGGGGTGGAAATTTTCGGTCAAATAACACCAGAAATCGATCAATTGACTTATTTAAAGAAAATAATGTAGTATGAAGTTTTTTCAAAAAAGCAATACTTTCCGTGTTATTAGCGATTGAAAAATCCGAATTTTCCCGCGTTTTTTAACAATTTTTTGGCAATATCTCAAGAATGAATCATTTTAGCAATAACTTTATAAGGAACAATTGTAGTAGATAAAAAAACAACAAATCCCATTTTGCAAAAGTACTTTAAGTGCAATAGTAAGCGAGATATTGGAGGTAGAATCCGGTTTTTTTTGTCCGTACTCATATCAAAGTATTCAAAGCCATTTAGCAGCAACAGATGTATTTTACGATATGTCTATAGAAAGGTTTTATAGTGCCTGAAAAGATCTTAAAATGAGCACTGTTAAAAGTCTTTTGAACGCAAATTCGGTGATTTGTCATATAAAAAACCAGGGACATTAAAATTTTTAAACAAAAATGTATGAGTTTAGTAAGCACCATTTCCACCAAATTAAAACTTAATCGTATCCCGTCAGAAGATTACTTTAATGTGATGATATCAATGGGATCATAGTGGTTTAGCCGTTTTGGAATGCATAATTTTCTAAAAAATTACGATTTAAAGAAAATTTTTCTTTTTTTTCAAATTTTTCAAAAAAAATGCTTTTTTCTTGATATTCCAAAAAAACAATAAAAGATACGCAAAAAATTGTAGAGATAAAAAATATAGGTATTTTTTTAACAAAAATTTTGGTTTTTTATTTTTTTCTTTCAGTTAAAAATTGTCGGAGATATGACTGTTCAAAGAGCACGCGGTAGTACAATGACAACCTATTTTTAGCCCTTTGACCCTTCGCCATTTGAAAACGATGAGTTTTACACCATATGTTAATATATGGTGTTAATATAATAATATAATGTTAATATAATAACAAATTTGTAGCTCTTTTAATTACCTTCAAAATAATTTTTGTAGATTGCGCTAGCTTAAAAATTGTAGGAGTTATGGTCAAAAAACAAAATGCTTTTTTTTTAAAATTTGGTAAAATTTAATTTTCGGAGCACAAAAAATTTTGGAGCAGAGTGAAATAAACGTAAATTGTATGTATGTATATGTATATAATATATATATATATATATATATATATATATATATATATATATATATATATATATATATATATATATATATGATATACGTAAAACATATATGCTGTGGAGACAACTGCGAGAATAACCCTCCAATTGACCAAGAAGATCACGACAGCGACTACGATGCTAAATAATGAACTTATGATTTTTGTAAAGTTGTATCCATTGATTTCTTGTACTAAAGTTATTTTTATGTTGCATTTAATAAATAATACATAATAAATTTATTATTTTCATTCAAAACCGATTAATATAAGTAATCGCATGAAATTAAGTTTTAAAAAAATACATTTTGCAAATTAGGGTTGGTTTTTGGGGGTTGAAACTTTAAACAATTTTAATTCATGTACTAGAATAAAATCACACGTGCTAAATAATTAAATTGTATGACAATATTTTATGTAAAATATAATGTATGAAAATAATTTTTAACATTTTTAAACTTAGGGTTGTTTTTAGGGTTGAAAAGTTTAAACATTATGATACTCATTCTTGAAAATGTGAAACGATATTAAAATCATTTTCAGTCATACAAAAGTTTTTTTTAATTTTTTAATATAGAGGTTGTTTTTAAAATTGTACAGTTTTTTTAAGAGTTGAAAGGGAGTAAAACATATCATAATGATGTTGGAGAACGTGAAACAATATTCACTCTGCATTTAAATAATTTTCAGTTATAACAAAATATTTTTATTTTATTTAAAATTATTATTTTTAAAAGTCGTTTGTGGGGTTGTAAAATCATTTAAGGGTTGAAAAATGGTTCAGTATATAATAATCAACTTAAGTAATAATAATAGTTTTCACACATTTTGTTAACAATTTAAAATGCTAAATCTGAATTTTTGATAAAGGGGTGGTTTTCATCCCTTAAAAATAATAAGCACCCTACGGGCCAATGTCACCTTTGAAGGTAAGGTAAGATAAGCCTAATTCCAAATTTTCAGGTAAATCGGTTGATAGGCAAGCCAAATCGGAGTAAGGCTCGATTTTCATCTTCAAATGACTGTACTATTTGGCTTTTATTTATTTATAAGCTTTTTCCACATCTCAGTATTTATCAAATTAATAATAAAATCTTAATACATGATAAAAAAATGACTTCCATTTGAACGTAACTTTTTATAAGTATAATTTTTATTAAATTTATATTTTGAATCTGTTGGAATCATGGCATCCTCATTATCAAGAGTTAGTTGAAAAGAGTCATATTTATACCACCCGTTCAGCTCCTAAAGTTATAAATCTGCCAGCACATCGCCTATCTAAGACAACTAAGTCCGCCAAGTATCAAGCCATCCAACTTTTAAATTTGATTGACATGGAGACTCTTAATCTTTCCACAAAAATGTTTAAAAACAAAGTAAAAAACTATTTGTTAGAGAACGCTTTATATTGTGTTAGTGATTTTTCTATGTTGTAATTATTATTATTTTTTTTTTTTATTTGACAAAGTGATGCTATTTTTTTATTAGTTACCACTGATTTTGTAAATAAATAAATAATAAAAAGCAGGGTTATAACAACCCTGGATAAATATGTTCAGCATAACTGGAAACATATAGATGGAACATATAGGACAATAAGTAGATATAGTTCCTCTTCAGGATTAGAGTAGACTTCTAGGTGTTCTGTTTAATTAAATATAATCCTAACAAAAACACTCCATGAAAAAATGCAGCCAAGTCTTGCGTAAAAAGTTATGATATCATAGTTAACGCCAAGTCTATTCATTCACTGTTTTCATACATCTTTAGAGATATAGATGTTTATTTAATATCTGCAAAAGCCTTACAAAATTTAACAGTAAAGAAATTTCTGATTAGGCAAGAACGCAGAGGTAAAAATTAAGTAATCATGCATTTATTCCTCAAATTAATATTGAAGGTTTCTTTTAAATAGGTATTACTTATTTGTACAACTACTCATGTTTTGCAAAACTCAGTAGTATCAAATTATATATATACCTATTTATTCATTCTAATTCTATTAGTAAATTTTGTAAGGCTTTTGAGTGCATAAGTTGCAGATATGAAATAAACATCAATATCTCTCAAGATTTATAAAAACAGCGAATGAATAGACATGGCGTAAACTATGATATAACTTTTTACACAAGACTTGATTGCATTTTTTCATGGGTTGTTTTTGTTGTTCCGATATGATCTTTGCATAAGCCAAATTGTAAGATTCTAGGTTAATCCAGTAAAAAGATACAAGGGGGTAGAAAATGCTCTGAATAGCTTTGAGAAAAGGGTGTTCGTCAGTGCCAGCCTTGGATATGAAACTTGTACCTTATAAAGCAAGATTTGGCTAGGGCACTGCCGTGCCCTGAGATTATTTTGAATTTACAAAGCAACAACAATGTGGCCGCGAAACAAGAAGGAATAAGCAAAGAAATAATAAAGGAAAAACAATTATTTCTTTTTTTTAAAAAACATTTGAAAATCTAATTATATGAATTCTTTAAATGTTACTGAAAATATCACAAAAATCATTAATTTACACAACACAGTTGCAAGGCTGAAGATCAGCATGTTTTGCTGCATGATGAGAAGATCTCTAATAGCCAAATTGAAAAATAGAAAGTCTCGTTTTCCCCGAGGACTTGATGCTAGAGCTTGACGAGTAGTTTAGGGAGGAGCAACCCAAAGACTCTGGTGCTAAGAGGAAGCTTTTCTCTCTAAGAGAGGAGGAACTGCAGGAGTTAGAGATGCTGCTCCAGGACTGATCTTCTGCTGCTCAATGACTGATCTGCTACTTATACAGAATTGATCAGCTTAAGAAACCTGACTTACGCATTTACGTACTTTCTTTTTTTTCTTATTGCTCAATTGGTTCCTTTTTTATACATATTTGCTAGCTATAGACAGCTACTCGTAGTCAATAGATATATTACTATTCTTATTTTTATATTTATCTGCCCTATATCATTTTCCTACTAATCATAAATCACAATGAAATATAAAAATTAAAGAGTAAATTGCACTCACATCGTGTCTAAACCTGAGCTGCCATATTTCAGAAACAGAGTTAACTCTCACAATGGGATTCATGACAGAATCAATAAATTTGATAATATCATCGGATGTGACTGGTCCAAGATAATCAACAGCATTTAGTGGTCCCTTGTAGGCAACTATCTGAGGGAAGCGAGGAATGTTTTTGAACGTATTCCGGCATTCACTACCAGGTTGCCAACAGTTAACACTGGCAAAATAAACCTAAAAAATAATATTTTAACTATTTATTTAGTAACTGCTTCATTTAACAAATCATCAACAAATATAATTAAGAAGTCAGTTGATTGTAAAATAAATGTCCTCTAAACATTTCTTTAGAGTAAGTAGTTGTTAAAACATTAAAATTTTACTCTAGTTTTACTAGAGTTACGAGGCGTCAAGATTCTGGCGGGACAGTCCCGATATTTCAATATAACATATTTTTCATAAAATATAAAAAGTGAAAGCATTTTTTGTGGAAATATTGTATTGTTAAACAAACAGCAATTCTAAAGGAAGGTATTTATATTTTAAAAAACCAAATATACTTTCAGTCATTTAAAAGTATTATGTTAATTTATGTTTGGTCTGTGAACAAGCTTGTTGTCGTATTTTAAGAGTCAACAAGGCACATGACATAAAAAATTCTTCAATGTTAGTCTTACGAAGTGCACTAAAATTTACATGCTTTAGAAAGATATTTATTGCTTTAGCAAGTTATTATTCCCTCACTTCGCGCATTAATAAATTTCTACAATTCAATAGCTGAGTTGCATAAATGGACTACTACTCAACCCCTTCCCAAGCTTGCCAGATTTTTTCTACTTGATCTTAGTTGAAATCCCTAAGTTTTACAAAAAAAAAAACATCTAAAACAGTGCAATTTTCTAAAGGAAATTACCTAAATTGCTTTTAATAAAACTTATACTTGTATAAACAATCTAATCAGTGTAAAGGAGTGAATGTCAAGGTAGGGGCTACTAGTAAATAAATAAATAATAATAAATAGCTTTATTTAACAAGTAAGTACAATTCGTGTACAATTGTTATTAGACAAATAACTTAAATGTATAAAATTACTAAAATAGACAGAAATTAACGCGGACTATACATAAAAAACAAACAAACTAACATAATTCAACAAACTGACGAAAAAATACACATATTAAACATGCTTAGATTAATGCAATCTTTGAATTTATAATTTAAATTTAAAAAAGTCTGATTTTCAGAATTATTTATAAAATTAAAAGAAATCTTTCTTAAAGTAATCACTTATATTGTAAATGGTTTCAATGTAAGCAGTTCAGAAACTAATTTATAAAAAGCTTAGTGCTTTCTATCTGCTAATACTACTTGGTAAGTGATTATACAGTTTATAGCTGAGTATTGCTGACTTTGCTGTACTTAGTGGTACTGTGCTTTCTAGTCGTCAAGTCATGTCTGTTTCTAGTATTGTAAGTATGTACGTCTGAGTGTGTCTGTAGTTGGTCCAAGTTAGCTCTTATTGATTTTAAATTTTTTAATATGTAGAGTGCAGGTAAGGTTAGTATGTCAAGTTTTTTAAAAATCGGCTTACAGTGTGCCCTATGCTTTGCTTTTACGATGCACCTCAAGATTTTTTTCTGGATTCTAAGAGTTTTTTCAGCTTTGCGAGAATTTCCCCAGAAATCAATTCCATACAGCTTAGCCTCTACTAAACCATAATAAATATTAACTAGTTCCATCCTCACTTAGATAATTTCTCAAATTTTTAATAATATAATAGCTATAATTAAGTTTTTTATTGATCGACTTTATATGTACATCCCAGTCAAGCGTTTGATTAATATACAAACCTAAAAATTTTTCCTCCTTTATTTCCTTGATGATTTTATTGTTGTAAGTTAATTTTAAGTTGACTGTTTTTTCATCAGATCTATTCGGACTACCACCTAGCTTTAAGTACTCAGTTTTTGCTTCATTAAGTTTTAATTTATTTAACCTAACCCACGATTCTAGCTGTTTTAGAACATTGTTAGACTTAGTTTCTAAATTACTGTCACTGTCAGCACTAATGATGATGGTTAAATCGTCCGCAAATAAAACTTTTATGTCTGCTTCAGTTAGGACTTCAGGTAAGTCGTTTATATAAAGAGTGAACAGTAATGGACCTAAATTGAACCTTGAGGCACTCCTCTTTTTAGGTACCCCACCTCAGATTGAAATTCCCCATTTTGGTTGTTAACAACAGTAAATTGCTTTCTGTTTTCTAAATAAGACTTATAAAATAAAATAAAAAAAAAAACTATTTTTATTTGCCAATAAGTATACAAAAATATACAATAGCTTGAAGTCATATATAGTTTAATAAAATACATAAAATAGTTAGAATACACTTAAGGTCATATATAGTTTAATAAAATACATCAAATAATTAGAATACACTTAACAATACATGACGTAATTATTTATTTAATTAAAAACTCTGATAAATTATAAATGGGTTTTTTCATGAGCAATTCTTTGCATTTTGATTTAAAACATTTTATTTCATCAATGTCTTTTATATTTTGTGGTAATGAGTTGTACAATACTACCCCTGAGTAATCTGAACTAAATTTATATTTTGAAGTTTTATGTTGGTTTATTCTTAATAAATTTTTATTTCTGGTATTATAGTGGTGCTTATCTCCATTTTTTGTATAATTGCCAAAATTTTTCTTTACTTGAACTAGCTGGTTTAGCATATATATGGCTGGTATTGTTAAAACTTTGAATTTCCTGAATAATGTCTTGCAGGATTTTCTAGGTGGTATATTGCCTATGCATCTAAGAATTTTCTTTTGAATAATTAAAGATTTACGCGCACAAAGAGCATTGCCCCAGAGCTCAACACCATACAACTTTGACTTGACAAGTCCATTATAAACCTGTAGAAGCTCATTTTCAGTTAAACATTTTTAAGCTCCCTGATTATATAGTAGCTTGAGTTTAATTTCTTGTTTGTTTCTTCATTGATTTACCCAGCTAATTGTTTGATCTATTTTAACTCCTAATAATTTAGTAATTTTACATTCAGCGATATTATTGTCATTATATTTCAAATTTAAATTATTATTTACTCTGTTCCCATTTACCCTATTTACTACTCGAATAAATTCTGTTTTAGATTCATTAAGCTTTAATCTATTTAGTCTAATCCACCTTGCTAGTTGTTTTAAGGCCATATTAGCGGTTTTTCCAATATGTCATCATTTGAACCAACAAAAACCATAGTTACATCATCTGCATATAGAATAATTTTATTAGACTTAATGGCCTTTGTAAGGTCATTAATATATATAAGAACAACAAAGGTCCAAGTATAGACCCTTGTGGTACTCCTCTAACCAATATTTTAGGTTCAGACTTAATTTCTCCCTTATCATTTTTAATTACAACGAACTGAGTCCTATTTTCAAGATAAGATTTTATTAGTTCCCATGCAGTACCCTTATACCTAATCTGTTCAGTTTCTTCAGCAGTAATTGATGATCAACCAAGTCAAAAGCCTTGGATAAATCAACAAGTATTGCCAAAATTTTTTCACTATTATCTAAATTATCATACAAGTTAGTTAACAGATTATTTAATGCTGATATGGTTGATCTGATTTTCTAAACCCATATTGCTCATCAACTAAAACTCCAAATTTACTTAAAAAGCTCATAAATACGTCATGTATTGCCCTTTCAAAAATTTTAGAAACTATTGGAAGATTTGAGACAGGCTATAATTTTCAATTAATTGGGAATTCCCTTTCTGTTTATAAATAGGAATTAATTTAGAAACTTTAAGTTTTTCGGGAAAAAACCCGTCCTTTAACATTTTATTTACAATTATAGTTATAGGTCTTACAATACTATCTGCTATATATTTATTATTTATTATTTAAGTAATATACGTCATTAGAGTTAGTATTTTTCAAGTTTTTTATTATTTATAAATTTCGCTTTCAGTAAACTTTTTAAGAAAAATAGAGTTTTCCACCCTGTCTATTGTACTAATATAATCATTAATTTCTTGATTCGTAACAGAGTCAAGGTTAACCCTGGTAAATTAATATAATGGTTATTAAAAGCATCAGCTACTGTTTTGCTATCCCTTATTATTTTTTCATTTAACTTATTTGAATTTTATTATTTTTGTCATTACCTAATTACCATTATGTTCGTTTACTATTTTCCAAAGTTCTTTTGTATTATTTGTATCTATCTTATCTTTTTTCCCTAACTACATCCTTATTGACTATTTTAATAAGTTTTATATATATTTATATTTTTTATAATATGGAACTATATCCTTGTCAATTTTCTTTTCCGCGTGTAAAACCCTTAGCATTTCCCCCGATACAATCAAACCTGCAGTCAATACATCTTTCTTACTTCTAGCTTTATTAATTTGAAATTTCTTCACAGGCATGATATAGTTTATTATATCTAATAATTTACTATGGAAACAATCATACATTTCATTGACACTCCAGGTATCTGCAGAAGTTTCATTAATTTCATCCCATGTTTCATTATCTAAAGCATAGACCAATTTTTCTAGATTTCTGTCAGTAACTATTCTGCATTCAATAAATTGCTTCCTTTTACTTTTTGTTAAATTTTTATTTTGAATTTTAGTAGATATAGCACAGTGATCAGATAATCCTAATTCTATTACATTACTATTTATTAAATGTTTACTTATATCAGTCACCATATAGTCTATGGAAGTGGCAGTCGTTTCAGTAATTCTTGTCGGTTTACTACAGGTGTTAGTTAAGTTATTTCTTTGAAAGATTTCGTACAGTTTTCTTTTGTCTTTTTTGTCCTTCATAGAGTCAATATTTAAATCCCAGTTAAAATGATATTATTCTTATTACATGCTATCTTATCTAATAGCTTTTCAAGAGATGTAAAAAATTTCAAAACTACCAGCATCAGACCTGTAAATATTTAATACTATATTGGTAATATTTTTATTACCTAGTTTATACTTTATTTCTATCGCAGAGCACTCAATAGTAAGTTCTATGCTTATTTTTTCTATATCATCCCTTCTTTTAAAACTATATAATTCACTATCTTGTTTAACCCATATACCCGACCCCCCTCTAATATGCTTAGTTCTACAGTAGTAAGATACAGGTTTGTATCCCCTAATTTGCACAGCAGTGAGTTCACTTTCCTTCAACCAGTGTTCAGTTAAGCATAACACATCCCACTTATAAACTTCACATGCTGCACTTAAAATTTCTGTTTTGTTATTTAAGCCCTGAACATTCTGACATAAAATATTTAAGTATTTCTTTTCGTCCATTATATTATTAACACCCCTATCATTAATAAGTTGTTTTTCAACGTTGTTAGACATTTGTATGTCTCTGTCAAAATTGCTCAGCATAAAAAATTATTTTTGTCAATTATTTGTCCCTCAGATGATTTATTTTCCACACAGTGAAAATGCTTCCCGTACTTTATAATGTTAGCCCATACTTTAGCAATTTTTAATTTACCAGATTCATTTAAGTGTAAACCATGCCGAGAGTAATCAAATCTATTTAAAAAATTATTTATATGTACAATTTCTATATTTTTTCCATTCAATTTTTTAACGAAAATATTATTTGCATTATTTATTTCCCAATTTGTTTTTCTCCCCAAGTCATATCTAAAAGGTATTTCATTAACTACAACATTGGTGTGCTTACAATTTAGAATTTTTTTAAAGGCTTGCTTTAACGTCAGATTAGTAGCTAAAGGTTGATTGATTTTTTTCTTTTATCAATACTAGCGTACATATTGTTTGTAACTACACCGAGAGCATTTATAGTTGATTTCATTTTCCTATAACCATATTGGCAATTAGTAAGTACCTTAAATTTTCTAAAAAATTGTAAATCCTATTATGAATAGCTTTCTCTAAGATTTTAGATATAATGGGTAACATGGTTATAGGTCTGTAGTTGCCCATATCAGTAGGATTACCTTTCTTTTTATCTAACGGTTGTTAACTTACCTACTTTCATAATGTCCGGAACTCGCCCTTTTTAAACATATCATTAATTAAAAATGTCAATGGTCCTATTACGTGAGATATTTGTTTGATAATTTTAATATTTAAAAAGTACAATCGTAACTCCGTTTGTTTTTAACCCTTGTGTTATTTTACTGATTTTGTCCTCTTTAAAGTCGTGTACGTATATTGTATTCTCTATAGTCTCTACGTTACTTAAATAATTATTAATTTCAACTTCAGTTACATGGTCCGTCTGTACGTCAGGTAGGTCGGTATAGTACTTGTTAAAAGCGTTAGCTATCTCTAAACCGTCTGTACATTCTGTATTATTGATATTGATTTTGCTTAGTTCCGTATTTTTAATTTCTTCGTTATTAATTTTTTTGACTACGTTCCAAAGTTCTTTGGTTGTATTATTCTCACTTATTTTTTTAACTTCGTTTTTATATTACTTTTATAAAATAGTTTAACAGTTTTTTTATAATTTTTTTTTATACTTTTTATAGAACGGTACGATATTTTCATTGAATATAAATAGTATTTAGCCCCTTAACAAGGCCAAACAGAAATCTGTTTGAAAAGAACATTATTATCTGAAACTTGGAAACCCATACATTTTTTTGAGCTTGATTGCACACAATTTTGGTTATTGTTGGGGTTATATAAGTATATTTGTTACAGAAACAAACCCTCAATCAAACTCAGTTATAGCAATGAAAATGAAATACTGAGCAACACAAAATTAAATCACAGTGTTATGTAAGATTCCAAGAATCAATGTTAAAACTAGAGTCAAATGTTATTCTTTTAGATACCTTTCTTGATATTGATAGTATTACACACAGTTATAATAAGTTGACAGCAAATGAGGTTAGTCCTAGGTGTTAAACCAAGCCCACAATTTCTTATCAGGCCAACCTCATTGTTTCTAAAACTATTTTTTCCCACCTGTCAACTGATAATAACAGTGTGCATTACTATAAAAAATCTAGGAAAACATAGGTATGAAAAATATTATTTTTAATTGTATTGATTACCTCTTGTCCATAAAATTGAGCAGCTTCTTCAAGCACAAGTCTTGCATCTTTAGAATCAGCATCCCATGGAGCATAGTACATAACAAGTGACACTGATGACTGTCCTATATTATTCATGAGAGTATGAAGATCTCCTCTATAGAAATCATCCACACTGCATCCAGGCCAGAAGAAAGGAACGGCTCCTGACACTTTCTTCGTTTTTGATTGCCTGTAAAAATAACAAAAGGACATACAATACACCATCCCAAATATTTAGGCATATAGATTGAGGGAGATCTTTGCATTCTGATTGGTTTAGAGGTGGGAACACATTGCTGTCAACTCATAACATAATTGTTATGTTATGATAATTAATATAATATAACATAATTGTTAGAGTTTAAGAGACTTAGTGGAAGCAATTTTTCTTCTTTGATAAAGAGTTAGGAATTCTACAAGAGCATTCAATCAGCTTTAAAACAGCTGCTGATGCATACAAGAAGAAGTATAGTTTTTTCCAATGTTTTTAATGAATTTACAAAATAAAAATGAGCTTATGATTATATAAGTAAGTGAATATGAAAGAGATTTTGTACCTATTATTATTTCCATTTATTTTTCAAATACCAAAGATACATGAAAAATAATCTAGATGGAACCAGAATTATCTGTTTAGGTGTTTTCAAGAAGTCCACTGTTCCACTGTTATGTTAAAGAGTTGAATTTAAGCACAAAAATCTAGTTTTAGGTCCAGTTGTGCTACCCAGAATATCAAACTTTTAGGACAGCTAATTTATTTTTTCATCAGGAAAATAAAAAAAAATCTTAAGTTTTTGCATGCGACTACACATGCACTTTCATTTTTATCACCACAACAGCTGATTAAAGAATACATTATTTTTAAAGTAAAGCATTAAATGCAATAGTGTGTTACAGCCTAAGGTAAGTACAGTCATTGTTTAGTTGTGCAAGCGCAAAAATTGCCCTAATAAATGTCTCCATTTTTCTCAAGAGCGAGTAGGCTTCCTCTGCTCCCTTCTCAAAACTGTTCTAGTTAAATTATTTTTTTTTTTGATATCTTTATTTTAAAATAAAGGTTAAGGTTATACGGCAACATAATTGACAGAAAGAAGGCTACACAGCATAATATCAAATCCTGTGCTTTTATTAGTCAGTGGCTATTTTAGTTTCTTTGTATTCCGTTGATATTTACTACGTACACAGTGTATTTTACAGGTGATTAGATTCCATAAGCTCTTATGGATTCGATAAATCGATTGAGTCAGATGAATTCATAAGGTTTATTTGTGAAGGTTCACACAGGTAATAAGAAAGTTAAAAACAAAAACTATATATAAATAAAAACAGATTAGTTACACAAAAGTCCTTTATTTTTTAATATATAATAATAACTATGTTAAATAATAACAAAAATAAAGGACTTTTGTGTAACTAATCTGTTTTTATTTATATATTGTTTTACAAGTCCACAAATAAGAAACTTTTTAATAACAAAAACTATATTTCATTAAATAGTTGATTCTTTGCATAATGATAATAATTAAGTTACACTAAAAAAATATGTATCAAGTTATTTGGTGAAAAACTGTATTACTTATGTAAAATAATAGTTTGTCAAATGTTATACATTAAATACGATTGCCTCTCAAGGCACATATGGCCTATCAGAGGAGTGATCTGCATATCCGACTAGATTTCTTTCACATGGTTCTTATACAGTGTATTCAACCCTATTTAATAGGATCCACAGATTTAGTATGCTGTGTGTACATAGTAATTTCTATGTACACACAGGGTATTTAACAGGTGATCATATACGCATTTACTATGATACAGTTCTTGCACCATATCTGTTTAGTTAGACCAAAACATCGTGTCTTTTATGGTGAAGGTTCACTTTTGGTTATAAGGAAGTTTAAAAAAAACAAAAATTAATTAAATTGTGATTTCTTTGCATAATAATAAAGTTACACCAAAAAGTATAACATTCTAAAGTTATTTAATGAAAAACAGTAATATTTAAGATAAATAAAAGTTTGACAGGAAGGTTATGCGTTAAAGGTAGCCTCAGGTAAATACATCTTATTTGGGGATCCACTTAGATTCCATCTCCCTAGTTCTAGCATATCCAATTGAATTCCCTCAGCATGGTTCATACAGCTAATATTACCGTATTTAGATATCGTACTTAATACAATCTGTGGATTAGGAAGTGTGTGGGAATGTACCATTTTTTTAGCATATTCCTTCATATACGAGAAATGTTTTAATTTTGAAGCTGAATCACTTACTGTTGTAGTTCTATACTCTATAGTTTAGGTGCAATAAAACAAATAACGAACTCAATGACTATTGAATATTCCATTTTATAACGATAAAAATTAAAACTTACATCTTCCAATAACAGCTGCTATTAATAAACAAATACGATAAGCAAACATAATAAACTTACGAATTGATAAAAGATGCATAAGCAGTGAATATAACAGCAAATATAAAACATAATTCATTAATAATAAATAACATGTTTGGTTTTTTCTCCGGTTCTCTATCATTTTCTTTGGAATTATTTTCTTGGAGACTCGGGCAGTCTTTCATGTCTTATTTGATACATTGAAAAGTGACGCTGAGTATGAAACCTTATTACACATAACCATTAATTAGATTTAGAAAAATATTTCAAAATATCGATAAATTAAATTAATAGTTCAAGTAATTTAAAAGTAAATATTAGAAAAGCTACGTAAGTTTTTAACAAAATGATTTGACACACATTTGATAACGTTATCAAAACTCAATGTTTCCAAAACTTCCAAAATGTAAACAAATTTAAACTAAACGTAGATTTTAAAAACCTCAACGTTTTCCAAAATAAGGCACGGTCGAATTATCCTCGACCTTTTAGATTCCTTGTCTAGAACTCGACATCGGATCACCAACAAACCTTTCCTTATCATTGTTTCTTATTGGATTTTTTGAGTTGCGTTAGTTTTTTCTTAATTATTCAGTAGTTAGCCGGATTTAATATATTATATATATATATATATATATATTATATAGGGGATGTGTAATGTATTATATATATATATATATATATATTATATATATATATATATATATTATAATATATATATATATATATATATATATATATATATTATATATATATATATATAATGTATTATATAATAGGGGTTGTGGAAGAGCAGGGTGCTCCCTGAACATCTCCCTTTTTTTGTTAGAAAATCTTATATTATAAATAATAGACTAATACAAACCATTGTATGTATACTCTAACAGGAAATAAATGATTTTTATTTATTTATTTTATTTATTTCTGATAAATGAAGCTTATCTCCGTAATCTAGAGCTATCAAGTTTAAGTTTTACATTCGTATCATTAAAGTTACAGGTGTTTAAAGTTGGGTGAAAAACTGTCGTTTTAAAGGACTGGTTGTTTACTTTAGTTCCGTTCAAATATTTCAATTACTATTTAAAACTGGTTTGAGTTATTATTATTTCATTCATCTGCACGCCCTTGTCCTTAGTTTCAAGGATTATTTACATGCATTCAACATTTTATTTTCAATTTAATTTCGTACATACTAAGTACGAACGCCAATGTTATCCATGCATTTTGAAATGCCAATTAAATCCTAAGCAATTTTATACTAATATAACTACTATATGTTGGAAATGTTTTTCATTACCCCTTTGTTCAACATATCATAGATGTTTGTACCCCTCCCCCCCGGTCAACAATTTTTACAACTGTATATACCCCTGTAATTTTGAGATAACCCCCCTCCCACCCCGAGGAAAAATCTCTGAAAGAAACCCTGCATCCATCACTATACATATAGTTAATAATATTAGTAGTTATCACTAGTAGTTAATATTAGAAAAATTTGTTCTTTACCTGTTTAATTTTTGTAACGAATAGGCATGGCTGAAATATGTTATCAAAAATCATTTAGAAAAATTGCCCTGAAATTCCTTATTATCTACACCCCTGCCTGTGTGATTTTAGAAGTTTGCACCCAAAAAGAAGTCCAATACATGTCTAGGGTAGTGATGGCTTAAAAGAAGATTATGGCCCCGTGTCCTTTTAGCCCAATTAAAACTTTATATTTTCACTTTCAATTTAGTAATTTAAATATGAATTAAAATTATCTATAGATGTCTGTATACATAGAATAGAGAGGGAATAAACTTATTAAGTGACTGTAAAAATGTATTAACCTTTTGTAGTCTAATGACCCAGTCTTTAGAATAATATAATACACGTATGTAGCACCTTCATAATGAGGGGCATACCACAGAGTAATATAGTATAACTAATCAGAGATGAGGGGCATACCACAGAGTAATATAGTATAACTAATCAGAGATGAGGGGCATACCACAGAGTAATATAGTATAACTAATCAGAGATGAGGGGCATACCACAGAGTAATATGTATAACTAATCAGAGATGAGGGGCACCACAGAGTAATATAGTATAAACTATCAGAGATGAGGGGATACCACAGAGTAATATAGTATAACTAATCAGAGATGAGGGCATACCACAGAGTAATATAGGATAACTAATCAGAGATGAGGGGCATACCACAGAGTAATATAGTATTAACTAATCAGAGATGAGGCATACCACAGAGGTAATATAGTATAACTAATCAGAGATGAGGGGCATACCACAGAGTAATATAGTATAACTAATCAGAGATGAGGGGCATACCACAGAGTAATATAGTATAACTAATCAGAGATGAGGGCATACCACAGAGTAATATAGTATAACTAATCAGAGATGAGGGCACTGATTAGTATACCTTCCTCTATGATGAGGGGTTATTTAAAAATCAGAATCAATTTAAATAATTATAATTTTTTGTTTTTCTTTATTAACAAAAAAAAGTTTTACAATAAAAATAAAATATATTTACATAAAAATCTATATTTCACAGAAATAATAATAAAAATTATTAAAATTACAAATATTACTACAATTTACAAATTATTGCAAATAAAAAGGTCTTTCCACTCTTGGAGAGGTTATCAAAATTAAATAATTAAAAACATATATAAATTGTGTTTTAAGATATTTTATTGGAAATATTGAATTACCAGGAATAGGCAACTACATATATATAAATACATCTTTTAAATGTATTTTTAAATACAATACAAAAATGTTTTTATATACTTGCTTAAAATATTTAAATACCGGAGAATGAAGTGTTTTTCCCAACCTTGTGAATAATAAAAGGTTACTATCAACTGTCACTAACAATAAAAATATAAGTGTTTTATATAAATCTATAAATAAGATGTAATATTAATTGTTATTAAATTTAATAAAATAAAAAATTAAGAAAAAATTGTATTTTAAATGGAATAGTTAGCAACAGAGATACCAGCGCTGCGTAATATGAGTAGAGAACCAACTATTGGCCGGACATAATCAAAGATTATGTAGTATACTACATAATCTTTGGACATAATGTGAATAGGCCAATCAAAAACCAGGAAAAAAATTAAATGTGCTACACTTAGTATTATGTAACAAACTCCTTTTAAATGGGTTAATGTTTAAATAAATTATTACATAGTTATAAAATATAATTTTTAATTTAAAATTGACAGTAGTTTTAATTTTAAAACAATTGGATCATTAACATTCGATTGTGATGCTTTTGTAAAAATACAGCAGTCAAATATTTTTTAATTTTAAAAATAATTTGATGCAAATAAAGTCAAAATGAATAAATAAAAATAAACTAAAATTATGATTCTAATTAATTGAAGAAAGTATTAAGGCACAAGAAAAGTAAGGCACATAGATCAGAGGTAAAGTTTTTCATGGATAAATTAGTTTTAATTTAAAAAATTATTACCACAATGTGAAATGGAACAAAGAGTTTAACAAATATAGTCAGAAAATAAAATAATTTAAAAAATAGAATATAGTGGGTGTATGTTTCATTTGAGAGGTTAATATGTTACAAAAGTTGAATGATTTAATTTAAATTTAGTGTAAAAAAAATTAGAACACATGAAGCCAAGATAGGAAAAATACAGAAGCCTAGCTTCAAAAGCAAGAAAATTTAGGTTTATTAATAAACCTCAAATGAATTTAAATTTAAAGCATTTATTACCTAATGCAAAAATAATAGCCTGGAACAACTATTCAAATTTAATTTATAAGGAACTTTCTGACATGTTCCACTTAGAAAGTAATGAGACATAATCATAAAATTTTAAAAATTATATAATATAAAAAGAAACATTTTGAGTTTCAGATTTTGATATATCAAATCTTGAGCAATTAATAATTACTTAAAACATCAACATAGAACTAATTATGTATGTAATAAGGTACTTTTGTAACTTTGCAAAAGTACATTCATGTCAGCTGTAGCAGAAAGTCTCTAGTTGTATCACGGTTTACACAAAATAGTCAAACCAGAGTAAACAAAAAATGTTGCTCATAAAGAAAAAAAAGTTAAAAATTTATTTTAAGCTCAGTTGGAGCTTTCCAGTTAAGCTTATATCTCGTGAGTTTATTCACGATATAAATTTCATCCTACTTTTTTACATATTTTCAGAAACTCAATATCCCTACTCAATAATATAATTCCTAAAATTTTACAAAAAAATCCCAGACATTATTTAATAATAATAAAAGACTGTTCATAATTATTATAATACAACTAAATAAATAATTAAATGAAAAAAATGCTTTGTACATTTAAAATATTTTTACTTGTAATTCAAGAAAATAAATTTTCTTAAATTAATATGATTTTTATCAACAATTATCTTAAACAGCTATGAGACCTTAAAATTTAATTAGTTTATTATTATTATATTTTTGCTCCTATTTTTACTTTAAAAAAAAAATTACATCATTCTTGCAAGTACCATTCCAAGTAAATTACTTAATAAATTAAACTTTTTCAGAGAAACAAAGCAAAATAATACTTTTATTAATTATTTAAATTTTTTTTATTGAAGTTGGATAATTTAACATAAAGTATAACCAGTAAAAATAGGAACAATAATAGAAATAATACAATTATAATAATATAAAGTAAATAATAATAACACGAGTAACAATATCACAGATAATACTACCAAACTATGAAATTTTATCACATAATATTTTAAGTGTAAGGCATGATTTTGTCCAAATTTGAGTTTAGTGATTTATTGTGAATTTTCAAAAGCTTAAAAGATTTTTTTTTTAAATGTAAATATGAGGTTATTTTTGGGTTGAGGTAATACTGGTTGAAGTGAGTGATCATTTATATAAGAGACTTACATCTGACATTGATTATTTAATTGAAAATAAAATACAAAAATCAACAAAAATATAATTAAATTTCACATTAGAATTACATATTTTACAGGCTCTATTTAATATAACATTAATTGTGCTTAAATAACAACCCAAATATTTATGTTCTCAATTATAATTTTCAAAAAATCATAGTTTGATAATGTTTAATTAAAAAAATTTGAAATGTATTCACTTTTTATTAACTAATTTATTTAAAAATTAATATTTTTTTTTTATTTACAAAGAGGAATAGGAATAATATTTATAAAAATTAACAATAATTAATAAGTACACATAACAATTAGAAAGATAAAGGCAATTGAATTTTTAATTTCATTTAGTCCAAAAAATATGTTTTTACAAAAAGGGATTCCTAGTTAATGGATTATAAAAATAGAAAATGTAATAAAATAGAAAAGCTTAAAAATCACAAATAAGTTGTAAAAAAATTATAGCTTACGGAAGAGATCTCAATTTTTATTAATTTATATAATACACATGGTAGCAAAAACCAATAAATAAGTTCCAAAAATTGTGATATGTTCAACAATTTTCACAATAAGGTTCAATTATAATTTATATAATAATAGAATTTAATATTATTTGTTTTAAGACCTCAGACAAAAAATAGAAATAACCGAGAAATTATTATGAATAAACAAGAAAGATTGCACTTACATATAACTAATATGCAAATGCATATAACCCCAAATTTTAACTTAAACTATTACAATATAAGATAAAAATGTATATTCCCTACCTGGTTAAATGTAAAAAAACTTAAACCTGGTTAGACTAATAAGAGGTTTTAAACAGAGAACATTACATTTTCCAATACAGTTAACAAAACATTTTTTTAGACTAAATGAAACAAAATGTATTAAATCCGTGCTTTGGATGGAATACAAATTAAAAAAATCTAACAAATAATGAAAAAATCCAAGACTAAAAATCAGTCTACTAAAACAATTAATTATTGTCACTTATTTCAAATCATCATTGTACATATTTCCCTTTATTGCCACAAATATCAGTCAATAAGTTTAGAAAGAACATAAATATAAAATAAATATACAAACAAGGGGCTTCTTTTCAGAAATTTTACCATAAACCAAAATTTGAGTATTCAGAAGTACAGGCATAAAAGTAGACCTAAGCAGAAATTTGTTTCATTCATGATCATTGCTTGAACGCAATATAATGTGCAACAGATTAATAAATAAATTTAATTTCATAAATAATTCATCCATACATTACACAACATGTTAAAACTGCTTCAACAAATTAATGGGTTCTTTGAAATTTACTGAACATCCATAAAAAGAGTTGTTTTGCAGAATATTTATTCTACCAACACCACCTTCATTGAGCTCTGGCACTAAATACCTCACAAATAAAATTTAATTGTTAATTAGTAAGCCCCTCAGTGATCTGCAGAGTTAATAAGCCTAAATATTACACTTATTTCATATTTTTTATTTATAATACATTTCATTGAATTTTTTATGGCCACAAAAAAATTAATAATATTAAAGTACAATAATTTGTATTAAAAGTCTAAAACAAATTGATAAAATTATATACAATCTAAATATTTTACATAAATATTAAAGTTTTTTTTAAATAAAGGCTATCTAAAACTTTAAAAGGGTTTTAGAAATACTATTGATTTAGTTTAATTACTAAAAACATAAATCCAGTTAAATAAAATTTCATTTTAAAAATGTAAATTAAATTTTTTCCACATAAAAGAGTACAATAAATACATACATTATTATGTTTTTCACAAATATTAAATTTGAGCAAAAATGTATTTCTTTTGCAAAAAATATAATTTAAAATAATCAATTATTTAAAAAATAAATAAATAAATTGTGCATTATTTATCAAGTGATTAGGAATTATATTGTTACAGAGCCTTTTTACTCTATCTCTTTGTACTCTTCATATTTAAAATTAAAACCTTATGTTTTATGGCAAGAAAATGAATCAATTTTTATTATAAAAGTTTATTGTAATCACACACGATATTAAATTACGTAAAATTTTAGTATTTTTAAAACACTGATTTTATTTATATACACTTTTTGTTATAGTACAAGTCAATTTTAAAATTCTTTCAAGCTAATTTAATATTAACATTTAAACGGTGGTTTCATTCCTTCGAAGAGGCTGAAGTTCACGAAGCCTATCAAAGTCGTTGTAGTATTCGTGATCGGACTCTTCTTCGGAAGATCGTTGGTGGGGTAAAATAGGAACGCCGATGCCTGGGGTGGATGGGCCACTCATTAGGTGATATTCAGGATTGTCAACAAGTGGTCCTATGGCTACATTAGGGAGGAAATCTGGCCTGAAATTGCGTAATTTCCCTTCACTTGCTTCACCTATAAAAAGTAAGATTAATTATAAAGATTAGTAAGATTAATAGAAAAACAAAGCAAACAGAAAAACTGTGGAAAAAGTTTCTATGAAGAATTGTAAAATTATAAGTAATTCATGAACTTGTCTACTACTTGCTAATGATTCATAGTTAACTAATATATTAAACCAGTTGGACTGAATCCTAAAACTTAGTAGTTATTCTCCTTTTATTAATCAAATAGAACTATCATGAATCCAAAAACCAAACAATTTTAGGATAATCAAATTGTAGCCTAAGGTTCTAAATGCATATAACATAACCAACAATATAGGTAAACATCAGGGCGAAACTTTATCTAAAATTTCAATCAGAGAAAAGTGCATTTAACAATTAGGAATTATCTCATTACTATAGTATGTCACACATAATTAATTGACAGTGTGGAAAAATAGTGTTGAGAAACCAATGAGGTTGGCTGATATGAAATTGTGAGAGTGGTTTAACATCCAGGACTAACCTCATTGGCTCCCTGGCATTATTTTCCCACGCTGTCAACTGATTATAACCGAGTGTTACGCTATAGTATGTCCAACTGGATTTGTATTGAATGGTTCAAATAAGTATCTCTATTTGAAAAGAAGATTGGCAAACAACATTAGAAATGAAAATGACTTACTAGGTAATTTAGAATCACCAATGAGATCCATGTAAGCAGTGGTGGCCTGACTCTGATGAGGTGAAGGCATTAAGTAATCATCCTCATCTACTGGCAAGACAAGTTTAATGTCCCCAACCTTGGCGTCTCCTTTACACATACCTTCTCCTAGCTCAAGATCTAAAATACAATAAATGAAAATAAATATTACGTAATAAAAATAACCGATGATATCTTAGTAACAAGGGTAAATAACCACTTTACTCAGTATCAGGTAGAAACTACCTGATGAATCAGTATCAGTGACATTGTAGGATAAAATTTTAAAATGAAAGAGTGTAAAACTCTCAAAGAAAACCCCACTATCCTACTCTTAACAATGAAACATTTATAATCTGTTAGACTAACCACTTAGAGTAACTTAAACTTCTCTAAGCAAATCAAGTAATACTCCATTACTTTTAAGTTAAAGTTTTAAGTATTCCATAGTTTGCCAGCAAAAGCATTAAATTATAGAACCAAGTGAAATCAAGTAATAAACAATGATTTATAAATAGCAATAGCTTCACTAAATAGAGAACTGAAAGATTAGGTTATTTCTGTCTCAAACATTTTAAAGGAAAAAACACTTATTAAATAAAAAATAAATGCAATATATAAATGAAAATATTGTTTACCTTTAGGTTCCAAAGGATCAGTGCAGTACCTCTTAGGCAATGTTTGAGCCCAAGGATTAAACTGATTAGGCAGTGGTGAAACAGATGGTGAATTAGACTGATTCGATGATGATGATCTCACTTTAGGTTGAAGATATTCATCACCTTCAACTTGCTGACCCTCACCCTGTCCTTCCCCTGAGTAGCCTTCTTTGTCATCATGCTGAAAAAATAAAGAATTTGAAATACATGAAGATGTCAACAAAATTTAAATTTGTATTTCTTTGTTAAGCAAAGTTTGGTCAAAACATACATTCTTGGGTACTGGTATGATATAAAACCGAGAAAAAATATTAGGAGAGAATTGAATGATGAAAAGAACAATATGCACATGGAGTCGGGTTCATAAGCACTCATGAAAAACTAAAATACTAATCTTGCATATTCTTTACCTTTTAGAATATGGGTAAGTTATAAGCAATTTGGATAGTGAAACTGTAGTTTATATAGTGAAAATATAACAACCAAGCATTCAAAGAATAAATAGGTTACCTGAGATGAATAAGATGGCAGTCTCATGAATTGGTCACCCTGAATGACCAGGTACCTGCCAGGATCCCTAGCCATCTTGGCAAACTCGTCTGACAGTTCCTTGAAGCCAGGACGATTTTCTGCATCCAGCATCCAACATTTAACCATCAAAACATAAACGTCTATTGTGGCTATGTGTGGTTGGGGTAATCGTTCACCTTTCTCAAGGAGTTCTGGAACGTCTCGAGCAGGAATATTTTCATATGGTCTACCTCCGTAAGTTAACAACTCCCATATTGTAACACCTGCAAGTAGAATCATACAGGAAAGAATTTAACAAGAGCTTACGTGAAGAAAGGAAATGAACTACTTAATTACAGTATGTAATAATTAAAACATCCATTAGTAGTATATTAATAAATATTACCTCAGCTAATAGTTATGTTTATGCAAAAGGTTTTAGTTTTGTCCAGGACCTAAGCAGCAGTTATTTCATGAATTCATAAATGAAGTTTCTAACAAAATACAAATTTATCTTAAGCCAATAAAATGCTTCAGTACAAAGTTTCGATACAATATGAAAAAGTTTTGAATTGTTGAAGCTGTCTTTTTTAATACCACACTCCAGGCTGATTTAAATCTTAGGATATGTTAAAATGTATAACTTTATTTTATAAAGTATATATTTTTAATATTTAATAAATGACAATCTAATATAATAAAAAAGTTGTAGCTAATATTTGGCAAAAAACAGTTTAACTTACCAAACGCCCAAACATCACTCTTGTGCGTAAAGACTTTGTGTTGAATACACTCGGGAGCAAGCCATTTAATCGGCATTTTGCCTCCAACAGCCTTATATTCATCCTCATTAATATCCAGTAACTTAGCTAAACCAAAATCTGTAATCTTTACACAGTAGGGGTTCTTGAGTAAAACATTCCTCGCAGCCAGGTCTCTGTGTACCAGCCGTTTCTCTTCCAAATAGAACATTCCTAAAAGAAAACCAAAAGAAATATTAAAAATACTAATAATCAGAATAATTCCAAACAGCATCAGATCATTTTCGCAAATTAAAATAATAAACAAATGATTATATGAAAAAACACCCACCATTTTATCACTAATTTTATGAAGATAGTAAAACAAATTTTAAGAAACATCTTTGATTCGAAAACAAAATGTAAAATTAGTGTTTAAAACAGGTAACATAAAGTAACACAGTAAGGCAACTAAATAACCTGCAACTTGTTATATGGTGCATAAACTGATTCTCTCATATATGTTTTTCATAAATACTTATAACTAGGAAGTGTTTAAAAAAATGAATATATCTTACCTTTAGCAATCTGAGTGCACCAATTGAGGAAAACTTGTGATCCAATTCTATCTTTGTTGTTCTTAACATAATCAAGAAGACATCCTAATGGCATGAGCTGAGTTACCAACATCATTTCAGATGCCATACAGACACCAAGTAATTGCAACAGGTTGGAGTGATCAACAGTTGCCATTATATAGGCCTCATCAAGGAATTCTTTGCTTGTGTTGGCACCCATGCGCTCTCGTAAAACTTTAATAGCAACAGGAACTTTAACCGATTCACCTTCAGGTACCCAATAACCCTGTAATTAGTAAAATTAGAAAACATTAGAAGTGGTAGCAAAAGAGAGAACTACTTGTTCAAATATATTAAAAAAAGGAAATAAAAATAAATTAAAATGTACAGGATATTTCAAAATATTTCACTAGAAAGAAAAGGTAGTTAATTTATTTAAAAAAGGAAGTAGAGACAGATCTTTTTATATCTGACACGACAATTATGGTAAATTCTGTTATAGATACTAATAGAAAGCTTAGATGGAGAACAATTCCTGAAATAATCGCGATATATAAAGAGAAAAACGTTGGCAAAGCAATACAGTGATTGGGGTGATTATCACTGTCATAGAGTAATTATTAATTTAAAATGTTTAAACATCTAATAACGATAATAATAAACCTGCTCAATAGTACAAAAGAACTCAAATATGACTTAAAAATATACAACATAGATGCGACTCGACAGACCTATTGTGAGACAACAATTAGTCCTTTAATGAGATAGTAACTTGGCGAAAAACCCGTCCCTTACTCTTTAAACTAGCCTAGGCCAAGAATTAAATTAATTATTTTTAATAATTAAAAATAATAAAATGTACAATAGTTAAAGAATTTTTTATATCATTCCAAATATTGCAACAAACCATACTTTACAATACTTGCAACAAACCATTAAACTTGCAACTTTACTAAACTTACTAAACCCTTAAAGTATGATGCCTTTGGACTTCACACACACACACACACACACAAAAATATATATATATATATATATATATATATATATATATATATATATATATTATATAATATATATATATATATATATATACAATACTTTGACTATTCTTAATTTTACAAAAAGAAGAACAAATAAATACAGATAACGTTATATAAAATTAATCTAAATTTTAAAGAGTAGAATATTAATTATAATTTTAGTGGCAACAATTTAATTGATTTATATTACCTTATGCACTGTGCCAAATGCTCCGTAACCTAAAATTCCGCCTTTCCTCAATTCGGCTTCTTTGATGATTCTCAATTTGGCTAGATTTGGTTTGACATTAGTCGGCCGGAGTGGTTCGTTGATGCCTTGCATAACCATCATTTTCACAACATTGTCTTTAGCTCGTACACTTCTATTGCAGATAAGAAACGCCACGCCCGTTAAAATAATGAGCAAAATGAAACATATCATTGTTAACAACCAGGCTGGCGTACCACTCTCGTTTCTGAAAAAATACACATTAACTTGATGGAAATTCATAATTTAATAAAAACATTTGCTGAAAGAAAATTAATTTGCAAAAATGAAAAGACATGAATGCAATAAACAAATCATAGAAGAAAATATCAAGGACATTTCTTTCTTTCAAAGCCAAGAAATAAAATTCCTGTTGACTCTAAAGAGCTTTTTAATTCTGCATGCTCAATTGATAGTTCCTTCCCTCTAACTAAAATGTTTTATGGGGTACTTACAATTTAAGAGGTGTAGGATCTTCAGAGCAATAAGCTGAACCGATATCTGGAAATATTTTGTACTTGTACTCGGGAGGACAGTGTTCCGTGCAATTAAATGCTGTAGTGTTGTCAAAGTTGCTTCCACCGTCCTAACAAATAACACACATAAACATTATAATAAAGTTTACAAAAATTTACACAAATTAAATGTAATTTATTTAGAATCACGTCTTAAGTTCAATTAAAAAAAATCAATTTAGCCTACTGACTGTCAAAACTTTAATTTTAAGATGAAGTTTAAGGGATTTAAATTTAAAGGAATTTTAAGTTAAAACTCAATAAATAACAATTAATTAAAATAAATATTTTAAATAATTTCTTGAGGTGTTCAAAATATTATAAATATTTCAAAATAATTAAATAAATAATAATTAATTCAATTCTTTTAGTTGATATTAGAGCATATAAAATATGACCAGGATAAGTCATTCAACTGTACAGATAATGAAAGACAGTGCAAGAGCTGGTAATAAGTTTTCAGAACAAATTTTGTTTAAGTAGTAAAGCAAAAGTAAGTATGTAAGTAAGTAAGTAAGAAGTGAAGTAAGTAAGTAGTGATGTAAAAGTAAGTATGTTGTGAAATAAGTAAGAAGTAGAGTAAAATTAAGTATGTAGTAAAGTAAAAAAGTAAGTAGTAAAGTACGTAAGTATGTAGTAAAGTAAGAAAGTAAGTAGTAAGTAAACGTAAGTATGTAGTAAACAGTAAGAAAGTAAGTAGTAAAGTAAACGTAAGTATGTAGTAAAGTAAGAAGTAAAGGTAGTAAAGTAAAACGTAAGGTATGTAGTAAAGTAAGAAAGTAAGTAGTAAAGTAAACGTAAGTATGTAGTAGTAAGTAAGTAAGTAAGTAAAGTAAACGTAAGTATGTAGTAAAGTAAGAAAGTAAGTAGTAAAGTAAACGTAAGTATGTAGTAAAGTAAAAAAGTAAGTAGTAAAGTAAACTAGTAAAGTAAACGTAAGTATGTAGTAAAGTAGTAAGTAAGGTATGTAGTAAAGTAAGTAGTAAAGTAAACGTAAGTAGTGAAGTAAGTAAGTAGTAAAGTAAACGTAAGTAAGAGTAGTGAAGTAAGTAAGTAGTAAAGTAAGTAAGTAAGTAAAAAGTAAAGTAAATATAAGTAAATATGTAATGGAGACAAGTAATTCAGTAGAAACCATACCAACTGGCAACCTATTTCATAAAAGAAATAAAATGTAAGAAAATTAACTATTGGATAATTGTTTTATATATACTTCCAAAAAATTATCAATATTTAGAATTGCTTACGAGATAGATTTTGAAGTTTCTGCAAGCCAGACAGTCTGACTCTGTTGGACCAGTGCATCCCTGGCATTGAGGAGAACAAGGCAAACAAAGCTGAGTGTCGTTATCAGCAAAGTGATCATTAGGACACTCGTCCTCGCACTGCTCTCCCCGCTTGTAGTTGGAACAAACTTGACAAACCTAATCATAACAAAGATATAAAAATTTGAATTTGAATGAGTGGATACAGTAAAAATGATAACTAAAACTTCTTAGGCACTTAAATACGCATAACTAAGAAATGTAAATTGTCTTACCTGTTCATGAAAGCCATATCCAGTACAAATCTGGCATCTAGGATGACATTTCCTGCAGATTGCTTTGCCAGCAAGAGGTTTCAGAGGACCTTGTTCTTGTGGCACAACATACTCATAGTAATACCCATCTGGACACTTCTCATTCTTTTGTAGACAACTCTCCTGTAAATTAATAAAAACATTAGATGGTCTACAATATGACAAACTGCCCCATAATTAAGAAGAAAGAAACTTTCCTTTTATCCCATTGCCTCTTTACAGGACTGTTGTTTACACGTATTTAATATCACATATTGGGCTACAAACAAGTTAGAGTAAGAAAAGAAAGTATCAATTTTCAAGGATTGTGAATAATCTCAAGCTGAATGAAAATAATTTAAGAGAATGTTTCTTTGATACAAAAAGTCAAATGACTATAAAATAGCAATTTTATGAACACAATTGTAAATGGATTTTTAAACCATGACACCAAATAAGGCCATGATTAAATCAAACACTGTTTCATTGATTGATAAATAAATTATATTAATACTTACTACAGTGACGTCTCCATTGATGATAGCTTTTTCACATGAAGTACAGCCTCCAGGTCCTATTGTGTTCTTGGGACCAGTACAACCCATGATGCAGTTGGAATGGCAAGGTTCGCATCTACCGTTGTTATTGAACTTGCTGTCAGGACATGACGGAACACAGAATGGTCCATCTAGTACGTTCTTACAAGCTGTGCAATTATCAGGACCAGGACCTCTACATGTGGATAAGCATTCTGAGTGACATTCCTTACATTGCTTATTCCCAGCTTTGTACATACTGCAACAACACAGAAATTACTATTAACAACAAAAAATAAAATAAAAAAAGGTTAAATCTGCAACTAGAATTTACAATTGACTTTGAGGAAATATTAAAGGGAATATAAGAAGTAACAAAGGACATTAAAAGGAAACACGTCAACAATTACTTCTTAGTTTATACAAAGAGCAAAGAATATTTATAATAAAATAAAATGCTATCTCTTGCATAAATTATTTTCTTTCTTTTATTACATGGTAGACTTTGTTACTATTCACCTTAGTTACAAATAGAGAGCTCAATGTAAATGCTACACAAGCTGTAACCCAGGACATCAATACATGAGGGAGTGCAAAAGATAGAAGAGGCAGCTCAGATAATAAAAATACTCTAGCTTTATATTTTGTCTAACAAATAACCTCATACATATAAATATTTATGGAAATATAAACAATATCTGATTGTATTGGAGTCAATAGCATCATTTGCATTATGAAAAATTGCACTGACTGTCCAAAGTAGTATAAAAAGTAGACTTACCCAGAGATAGAATCACAGTCAGATAGACAAGTATCTCCTGACTGATAGTTGGTACATGAGAGACACTGAGATGGTCCAGCCCCCCAACATCCTTCACTCGAACACTCACTATCACAGACCTGCTTATCAGCAACTAAACAAACAGAAACAATGTTCCATGTAAATTAACAAAACAACCAAAGTAGTATAAAGTTTCTCATAATCTCATATCAAATTTCAAAACTTAAAATTGAAAATACTAAGATGATTTTTTTTTAAATTTTTAAAACTTCTTTATTCCATATAAAATTTATGTTGCTTTATAAAGGTTAAACTCACTACATTTGAGTATAAAAACATAACTTAATACTTAAAACAATGTTGAATATAAAATTCTATTTAAAAGATAGTAAATAAATGATAGAATTAATAGGTCTTAGAAATTGTATGATCCAAGAAAAATCTTTATTTTAGATTTTTAAGAAGAAACAAAATATTTTCTGTAATTAAAGAAGACAGAGAAATGTATACATGAATGTATGTAAAAGGAAAGGGCAGGTCTCGTAAAACCTACACAACTAAGCCATCGCTTGCTCTTTTTGCCACTAAAGTATACACAAGCTTATTACAAATTGCTGGCTAAATTTTAATGTGGCAATAGACCCACTTCAGTGTCATGAAATTTTCCAACTATTTATTAAAAAAATAAAAAAGCTTACTAAATAGATTGTGCTAAATAGATAGTTCTTCATTAGTTTCTAATTAAGCAAGTCAGGATATTTGTTATTAAAATCGATTAGTATGGTCTTATATATAGCAATGTTTTTAGTAGATAATATTTTCATATTATACATATAATGTAAACTTGACTATTAGTTATTCTACTTACTGCACTCAGATTCATTCCTATTATTATGGAGCATAGATATATGTTCATTGGTGTTGGTTGTTTTAATGAAGCTCCAGTTAATATTTTTAGCGAAACACAAGTGTTTGTTTTCCAATATGGCAACACTTCCAGAATGAATTTTCTTTAATGAACGTAAACCAAGAGACCTCAGAGATGTTTTTACAATATAGAGAGATGCAAAGTACTCAGTCAATTGTCTGCCTCCTATCACTTCCAGATTCCTAAACAAAAAAAGATTATTAACGAAACTCATAAAAAAAATACCAACAAAGATTTTAAAATCAAAATAATGTAAAAAAAATAATAAAAGATATTAAGTAATCCTAAAAGATGGAGGAAAACTTTACATGCCTAATTTATAGGAAATTTAAATTTTTCAAAATTAATTATTTTCATACGTTCATTTCTGTAATAAACACATGGTTTGTTAAATTGTTGATTTTTTAAGCTGTGTTCCAAGAAAGGGCAAATGGGGGCATGGCCCGTCCTTGAATTTTTGTCGCCTATTTTAAAAATAAAATTATATTCTATCCAGGAATTTGTCGCGTGCTCCTACAAAATAAGCAACTGTGGACAGTTATATTCAAGTGTTTAGTAAGTATACTAATTTACTATTCTAGTTATACAGTAATTATAAGTATATTACAAGTATCTGTTTCCTTAAATAATTTGGACTGTCATTTAAAATCATACAAAATACTAAGCCTGCAAAACTTGATCAAATATAAAGTATACTAATTGGGTTGCCGGGTAGTAATTATCAAAATATTTGGGTCTGAAAAGTTGAGAAATACTGCTGTAGACTGCATAGTAAGTAATTCAGTAGCTGGAGTCCTAGAGTACTAGAGTACCACTGCCTCTGTGATTTAGGATTCACACAATGCCTTTACATACAAAAGCTATGACAATTTTTCAAATCATGTCTATCATTAAATAAAATTGAACTACTTATGCAGTAATCTAAATGACAAATTAAATTAAAGAAACTTTAGTAGCTTATAAAGTAAAGTAATCAACAAATTAATAAAATTTACCTAAAAAATGATAGATTGGTAAAATCCTTGTGGTAGCCTTGAATATTGATATACCCTGTAACTTCTCTAATGCTACTGAGAGCTTCAAGCCTTGACGGATGCATTTCTTTATGTAAAGAACCGAATGTATAATTAGCGTAGATATCTTGGAAACCTTTGAATGAGTTATCCAGAATAGTAATAGACCCTTGAATTATGGTGCAGTCTTTAAATGAGTCGATATTACCCGAGTGGATAGTTTCAGTATTTTCACATGTTTTAGGGCAGGGACCATCGCATGGAACACATTCTCCGTCTACAGCCTGTAACATCATAAAATGAATTATCAGACAAAAATAAACTTATAAAAACAATAATTAACACAAATAGTAAATATGAATGATTAAAATAATGAAACAGACGAAAATTGAACACTATGAAATGGTAACATTAATTAGAACTACAGTCCTGCTATTAAAAGAATCCAATATGAAAAGCATGAAAATCCTATGGAAACAAATTCTACTGGTTATTGGACCAAATCTAAAGATGGCAGAATAGAATAATTTTCCTCACAAGATTTTCATTCCGTAGATAAGGAATTTCCTTAGCAGGAATGAAATGTATGAATAAAAAAATCAACATTATGCATTACGTCAAGCAAACTAGTGCAAAAGCAAAAGGACATAAACAACAATAAATAAAATGGCAAAATTGATCAGTGAGCCATAATTACCAAATAACATTTTTCCACTTTGAAGCACAAAAATACAAAACAAAACTAATTAGTACCCCTATTATTATCACCTAGGTTTTTATTTGTTGATTAAAAAAAAACTATGTTTTAGTCTTGTAACTATTTTAAACAGGGGCTTCAACTCTTGGCTTGTGCCCCCCCCCCCCCCTATTTTCCCTCCAATTCTGATGCGTCAACAACATTAAACACATCATTCTCTGATGAAAATAACATAAATACATAAAATATTAAATTTGGTGTCAAAACTGAGATGGGTAAGGGCTTAACCACCTTAGATGTGAATAGCCTCACAAACCCTTGAAATGGAATACCGAACAAGTCAAAAGAAAAGGTAGAATTGAAGCAGAATTCTGATTAGAGTAGTAATATATTCATATGGTTCAGGGAACCATAATTTCAGATGGCTTTTCATTGTGTAATATGCTCTTAAGTATTAATTAATAAAGTATACACAATATTTTAATTAAAAATTATTTATGATATAAACTGAGGACAGCTTGGATTGCAATTCCACCGATGTAGGAAGCCAATAAATAACTAAATTAACAATTAAAGTATTAGTAATAATTAACCTTCACACTTTAATAACTATTTCAAAATTATCATTAATTAATCATTCTCTTCAATAAGCCTTAAATAATTAATTAAAAGATTATTAATTATTAGGAATTAGATAGATAATTGATGATTAGATAATTGTTAATAATTATTTAACTGATAATTGATAGATTTATATTGGAAAAAGATAGATAGTTGATATGGTATTGGTTTGACTTATACAGCTTAATTTGATGATCTCAGCAAAGGTGTACAGATTACACAAGCTTGAGTTTGTTGCCATTTAATTTCAATAATAATTATTTTATTACCTTTTTCTTAGGTGGACAGCTTCGAACGCAGGCGCCATTGTCTTTAAGTAAATGTTCAGGACATTTCTTGACACAGGTAGCTCCGTATGCATATTTACCAGCTGGATTTATTTCCCATGAGTATGTAGTTGGGTTGTACCTCTGCATAGCTGGACATTCTTGAGTACAAACACCATCATCATAGAAATTTCTACATGCCTGTAAAATAGAAATGTACATTTCAGTTTGGTGCACAGAAACGGAAATTTACTAAATTGTCAAAGTAGGAGCCGAAAAAAATTAATTTACCTACATTCATACGTTTTTTCTAAAGATAAATAAAATGTGTAACAACTTTAAATCTAATATTTAAGAAATGTCTAATCTATTATTAGATAAGAAATTATACATCTAATAATATACAAGAATTTACCAGAATTCAAAAGTATAATATTATTCTTAAGGGGAGTAATCCCTTATTCTATAAGGGAGAGTAATATTATTTATAAGTAAAACATTCTAGATCATTTCTGACCCTAAGAGTAGATTATTAGAGGCTTAGGGTTTACAAGGCAAGCAGGATAATGAATAAACCTCTAACAATAATTATTTTTTGTTAATATTTTTGTTGTTAGGGACACTAAAGAGACTACTTAATGGTTGTTAATTTTTTATTTATTCATTACGATATTTCGCTTGTATATTTCCAAGCATATTCATGTATAATCTAAAAAAGAAAAGGAAAATACAATTGTTTTAAATTTTTTGTTAAAAAATTTCAGAAGCGTTCCCCTCACCACGTATGTATTCCATTCAAAATTATGTGTGTTGAATTGATTATGCCCCTAGAGCCATAATTAATTATGCTTGTAGAATCATTAAAAAAAACGCTGAATAAAACATAAACAATACTTTATAGAACCAAAATAAAATGGATACTCACAATGCAGTCACTTTGTTTAGGTCCAGTGCAGCCACCAGCACAAAATAAATGACAACATTCCCTAGGTTTCGGCCCAAAACATCTTCCCTGGTAACACTGTGGGCTGCAGTTGATTTTGGAAAATTTCTGACAATTTTCAGGACCTTCGCCCCAACATCCGGCTTCGCAAGATGGATCGCAAGCCGAGCATTCTCTTTCCGTAGATGTAAAGTTATAAATAAATTGATGCTGAGCATCGGTTCCAGTTAATATTTCGTCCCAATTGATAGTTTTTATGTGACATAGATTGTAGTTATTATAAACACCAACACTACCGGATAAGATATCTGTAAAAATCAATTAATAATAAACACTATAAAAAAATACCAAAACTTGAAGGAATAAAAAAAATATTGAGGAGTGAAACTGTTTTGTAGGGAGGGAGTAAAACTAATAAATTGTTAAGATATTCAATTTATAATCATTTTAATCCACATTATTTCAGATTTTTTTTAGAATAGAATACAAAGTATCTTGGTATGATTTTCACAAAATAATTAAAGGCTAATATTCTAGACTTTTAGATAAAACGCCTTATACTATAATAATAATAATAATAATTAATAAAGGGTAAGGTTAATTAGGGTATTAAATTTAGCGTCATAAATAAATGGTATATCATTCATTTCTACAATCAAATTTAATTATAATATAATATAATCTTTAATATAAGAACTTTCCATTGTTCAGTAAAACACACGAAAACTCTGAACGACTCATTATTTTGAATAGTATTATTGTCAAATATGAAATAAAAAACAAAACAAAATATTAGTGAATTCAAATACCTCTGAGAGCAGGCATTTCCAGGTAATGCATCTTTGATAAAGTGACTAGGAGAGCTAATTCTGGTTTCATTACATTTAATTTGAATAGTGTTCGTCCTCGAATGATCTGCAGCCTCGGGAGTACTAATCTCTTTACATCTACATGTGATATTAGAACATAACCGGTCACTTCCCTGTAACATAGAGATAAGCATGTCAAACGTAGTAACTTATGAAAATAAATGAGAGAAAGTGTAGAAAAAATATTTTTAATCGATAAAAATCTATGAAAAAATAGAAGTGGTAAATAAATATGGAAGATAAGCTTCTCTAATTACTCTCTTACACACACCATGATATTTTCCCAATCTAACCAATCAAATTTACTAAACCTGCTTGTCTCGACTTGTTTTCGTACTTGGTTATTTAGCTGTTATATTAAAACGAGTTGAGCACTATCTATATAGTGTAAACAAAAAACGTGCTTTGGAGAATTACATTAATAAACACTAACTTCTTTAGAATTATTTGGACCAATAGGTACAACATCGTACACAATTGATTGTCAGATATCTATAATTGCAACAACTCTCCTTATTAAGAGATTATATATAAAGAAGATATATATATTATATATATATTATATATATATATATAATATATATATATATATATATATACTAAATTAGTCTGGTAGTGGGGCACGTGTTGTTTTTAATTGAAGCTATTGAAACTTAAAGTGAAGTCACGAATCTTCTGTGGATTAGACAGAAAAATGCATTCATTAGCCAATTATATTAAGTCTTTGTTTACGACTTTCCCTTCGCTGTAGTTTCCTAAAATGTTTTCTTGCAATCGCATTTAAAAGCATTATTTCTGTTTTAGTAAAAATTATTCAAGTATGCAATTACTATACCTTTACTTGACAATATTAAGTACTGATTTTCAAAAGTCATATTAAGTACCTTATGTATCTTAAAAATTAGTTGTTGTTAGTTCTTTGCCCTGACTTGCAGGAAATTCTTGCGCTTTCTCTGATCATAAAAATTAAGTACACAATCCTTCTTCCATACTTTTCATATTTTATGCTTAAATTACTTTTCTACATCTTAATTAACATGCTTACATTATGTTTACTACAAAAAGATAAAAATTATTTTCTCTCCTTACTATCTAGTAAAAAATTAACTGATAACAAAAAATGTACAACAAGTGTTTTTCCGTGTGACAAAGCAAATGTGCAAAATCGCTATTTTTTTACTTTTGTTAGCATCTAAGATCGCCAGTGTTTCTTTAAATTCTTAATCACTTCGCGTTATTATGCTGTGCTTATTAAGTACCTGTGACTTAATTTTCGTTATCTTATCAATTCCAGCGATTTTAAATTTGTTTCTTTATTAAGGTACAAGGAATATAGCAGGCCCGTAGCCAGGTAGGGGCCAGGGCGGATCCCCCTCTAGAAAAAATTTCGCTCCCTCTGACGAACATAGTTATACAAATCACATCACACTTAATATATGCATTACATACACATATATATATTATATATATATATATATATATATATATATATATATATATATATATATATATATATATATATATATATATATATATATATATATAATAAACTACTATTGAGGGTATTACATTTTGCCTATATTCTGGTTCAATTAGGGTTTTAGATCTTTGCGAGAACTTGACATCGCACAGGCTTTCAAAGGACAGCACGTGAAAGGATTTCCATCCCTCGCATGAAAATCCTAGAGGCCTCGACCGGAATTGAACCCGGACTTTGTGAACCCGGAGCGGCAGGCTCTGAAAACGACGACTTCGTTTGACTAATAGAAAACATAATATATAGTTACAAACCATAGTTACAGAAACAGGCATCAGGTAACTTTTTATTCCAACCGCTTAGTTAAGTACTCAATTTGTCGTTTTTAAGCATTCACTCGGTCATTTCTAGCATTATACATACTACGCAGATTAAAGTCTTAATCTAGTATTTTCCCTGAACATGTACCTCTAAGTTTAGATATCTCATTTCATGACTAATTCAAAATCAGGTTTGCCAAGTTAACACCGGCCTTGGAATTGTATCGCATATTTGAAAATAGCAATATATTCTAACTATTATATTAAGAGTAAGAAGTTAATCTTAATTCGGATTTGATTAAAGCTTTAAATGCCTTTTATTTAATTCTATTTTTTATTGCTATTGTTATTTTGGGTTAAAAATGTAATATCTAATTAATTTTTGTACATTTATAATGTATATCCTAAACATATATAGTAATTTATCTAAAATCACTATGATCCATGATGTAATTTAACCTCCCTAATTCAAATGATTACATCAGAAAAATTAGCAAAATGAAGAAATCGCAAAGTAGAAGAAAACAGTTCAAAAAAGATCCACCACGAAGAATGAAAATACATCAAAGCAAAGTTGTCATAGCCAATTTCCATGATAAAATTTTTAGAAAAATTTTCATCTGACGTTAATGAGGTTATTCCGATGACGGAAGTAAAGGGAAGGAGTAGGTAGAAACGATTCCGCTTTGCACCCTCATTCCAAAAATATATCTAAATTCAGTATATATCATATGATTCCCCTCTTAGAACCATATGCGGTTCTAAGAGGGGGGGGGGACTAAAATTTAACTTATTTCAGATATATTAAAAAATAAATAATGAAATCAATATATAAATTTTATATACATTATATGCTTAGTAAAATGAGCATTATGTACATTTTCATATTTTATAATTTGGATCTAAAAAGTAAACTTACACTAATTTGTACAGTTTAATTACCACGTAGCATCAACAGCTCTATGAAAGCAAAACTAAGTACTACACTTAATTAAAGGGTAAATGAGTTTTAAGTAAAATTGTCGTCACGTAGGTATTGCGACTCGTGCCAAAGTCGTCTAGATATTGAATAACTAATCAATCCTGTAGCTACACCTTTAATTTAAAACTACTTAAGCATTCTACAACGGTTCTTATACTTTGAGATAATTATTGCCCATGTAATATCTTATTTGATTTCCCTGTTTGTCCGAGAAAGGGAAGTATTGTAAAACGTCACTTTTCTTAAGTTTTCATACTTAAGAACGCAGAGGTAAATCGTTAGGGAAATAAATAATTCTAAAATCAAAGAAAGGCTTTTAAGATTTGCGATATGTTGGCTTTAATCTTATAGAAAACGCACAGAGCGTATTAAATAGTTGTATATAACAAATGTTTTTACAACACAAGAATTCAGTCGCTATTATTTTAGATCTGACATAAATTGGTTTAAAAACAGTTTAGATCTTCGTGACTGGAAAAAATAATTTAGGAAAACTTCTCTGCTGCAATAAAAAATGTGTTACAAAACAGAATCTTGTTTCTGTAAACAACCTTATATGTGACATTTTATGTAAATAATTTTACCATTAAAAAGTAGGAAGTAAATGTTTATGGGGGGTACCACCCTATAAAATAGCAACATATTTCGATGTTATAATGCGTTACAGTGGCAAGTATAAAAAATAAGACTTTTTCTAGGAGATCGAAAAAGGAAAGCTGGACGGAATTCCTTGGGAAAATTTCGTAAGAAGGATAAGCCTGAGGAAATTCAGACAAAGCTTTTGTCAATATTAAAAAATAATAGGAAAAAAGCATCAACACCGCAGATACATAGATATATTATTACTAGAGAGGCCCAACAGGTTAATTTTGAAAAATTGAAAACATAACCTTACCACCTTCGCTTATAAATATTATCAAATAATCGTCTTATACAGGAGAATGTTAAAAACATAAATAATGTTAGGGTAGACGAAAAAAATTGATTATAACCTTAACCCTCTATTAGAAGAGGTTTCAATGAGGTTACGCAGAGCCCTGAGAGCCCCAAAGAGATGTTTCAGGACTCTCAATGGATTAAGATATACTTTATTACAAAGACAAATATTACTAGAGGGGTATAACCTTTCAAAATATATTCTTTTCTTTTTTCTTTCTTTGTTTCTCTGTTAAATGTCCTGACTAAACATGTTGGACTGCTTTTTTATTTAATTTGTAATTTTTAGATTCTTATGTTGAGTTGGAAAATTTGTTTAGTGAAGGTGGACCCATGTATGTTAATTTTATCATTTATTAAGAGGCTTGAAACATCTTTTTGAAGCTCTCTGGAGCTCTGTTTAACCACATAGTAACCTTCTCTAAGAGCGTGTTAAGGTTATAATAATAATAACTCTTTCAATGTTTCGAAATTGGACCAATAGGGTCTCTCTCATGATAATATCTCTATATTTATTTTACAAAATAATAAATATATTCCTGAATTAATCTTTAATTGGTGTTAACGTAAATTAATTATATTCATGCATGACAAAATTGAAGGTTTTAGATGTAAAATATGTTTTACAAAGCTGACACAGCATAAACCTGTTAAAGGTAGTAATGAAGGTAACTTTATTAAATTACTTCACTGTAAATCTTTACTCCCATTAATTAAGGTCCCACATGATTATTCTAATTGATTAATTCTTCCATTGATTTATTCCGATTCTTATTGATATTATTCCATTAATATTAATTTATCTTTATTTCCATTACTAAGTGGCAATACGCCTCTTGCGAGTTGCCCCGTAGTAATATTTTAATTTAAAATAGATCGAGTTTCTCAACTTTTTATTTTTTCATACTTCAACTACGTCGTTAGTAGTATAATCTTTCTTTGTAATTTTCATTTAATTACTGGCAGGATTGTCTTACCTGATATACTGAAGAAAGGATATATCTAGATGTTCGTCTTGAAGCCATGTTAGTTCTAGATTTCCGTCGACATACGTGCAGTTGGTATACCTGTCTCTTAGGTTCCTGTAATGGTGCTCCCGATTGGAGGGCACAGACATGCGCCCTTCTGTCCCAATGCATACTGCAACAAAACAACAAACAACATTAGTAAACAGTAAGTTGTTAAAAACTTAAATTTTATAGACGTTATCGGATGTTGCTTTCGGAAGAAGGAATGAAATGTACTTCATTCGAAATTTAAACGATTTCAGTGCGCTCTTGAAATCTTAAAAATCGATTAAATATTTAAGGGTCGTATTGAAGAAGGTACGTTACTTCTAAGGTAGAAGACTACTAAAACTTCCTATTTTATTAACATAGAAAGAAATTTTACTAAATCTCCACCACCTCTAACCACATCAGGTATTAGTCTGGTGTTCCCTCCCAAAGTTTCAACTCTTTTAAGGGAAAGCACTTATACGGGAGCGGAGAACAAAGATTACATCTTAGCAGTCTCACTACATTGGGGAGGGGGGGGGCTGAGATGAAGTAGTTACTAAGCATGTAAACAGGGGCGAACCTGATTTGAACCTAGGTTAAAAATAGAGTAGAACAGAGATTGAACCTATGTTAAACATGAAAAAATGGTTGAATATGGGTTGAGCCCAATTTAAACAAGACATCATGTACTCTTTTGAACTGCATTAATATTAGCCAAGAAAACTTACCCCCAGGTTCTACCTAAGTAAGTCCATTTCGAAAACATAAATTTTCATTACTTCCATTTTTTTCGATTCTACAAAACCATTCAAAATATATGTTTTTATTATAAGAGGTGCTTACACTGTCTACAGAATGTTTTTATTATAAAAATCTCTTAAAAGTAATAATGTATAAATCACATTTTAAAATTATTTCAAGAAATAATCTTGATGTTCTTAAGTTAGGACTTAAGTACAACTTTGTACATAAAATTAAAGTATTAAACCTTTTTATGTAATTATAAAGCTTAGCTTGATTCCTTTGTTTATGGTGTTCATATAAATAATCCGTTTTTGTGATTCTGTTTGATGCAATTTTATATTTTTAAGTTCGAAATCTTCTTAAAATATTAAAGCTTAACTTTGTTTTACATAAGTATGATTTACATGAAAAAATTTAAGTATGTTGAGTACATTTTGACATTTTAAAACAACTTTAATTCTTTTTTATGACATATTTTTTTTCTTTTTTCGCCTACTACCGGAGGAATAGAGGAAAAGTACGATAATGGCTCTGAATTACCTGAAATTAGGTAAATATTTGACCTGAATTACCAGTTTGAATTGTAAAACAATTTGAGTCGTGTACTCTATGTGTTTGAGTACGTGTTTGTGTACTCTTAAAACCGTAGCTTCCTTGTGATAGGTTTTTCTCTATATTTCATCCTCAACAGGGGTCATTTTTTAAAAGGCTCATCGACTTAGCTGAACATCCCCTTTATTCAAGTTACATCATCAGGATCTTAACAGTTATAACAACTCTAATATACAGGAAAATTACAAATTACTCTATAAGCTGTGCAAGGGCGAGGATATGCACCGCTTCTTCCTTTAGTAAAGGCTTTAACTAATGCTATATTGAACATAATTAATTGCTATAGTATATTGTAATGATACGACTTGGGTTCTAATTTCATATCAAAACATCCTGTTTTCGAGAAAAAAGTGTTCCCAATAACCAATCGAACTGGATTTTGAAAAATAAAATAGAAAAATAGGTTTAACTTGTTTTTTTAGTTTTTTTGCAAGTATGTACAACTGCAAGTAAAATATGTGTATTGCAAGTTTGCGTATTTCCGAATCCCAGCTATAATTATTATTATGTAGGTACATCAAGATCATTATAAATACGTTGATCGTGAATACTGTCAAGTGTTTCAACCTCGTATAGTGACCATGCACTATAATTATCAGTTCTTATAAATTTATGAGATAAACTAAAACAAAAACTAGTAATAAAAATCAGAAAATGATATTAAGGTAATAAATTATACCCACGAGCTTTCAAAATTTATAATTTTATATATAAAGGTGCAAAATTATTTTTATAATAAAATAAATTATAATTAATAACATTAAAAGTAAAGTGTAAAGCGTTAATTTATGTAACATTAAGCTTATTATTTTAAAAGTTTAACAAAAATAAGTAATATATATTTTTTTCAAGGAAAACAGTAAATTTTAGCAACACTGATTACAGTGTTGCTTCCCGCCATTACGTGAGAAGCTCGGAACTCTCGTTGTATTGCATAGAGATATTTTTACTAAAGGGGCCGTATTGCTATAATTTGGAAACATCAAAAAAATATAACATGAACACCTTTTATTATTAATAAAATTAAAAAAAAAAAACTGTGCAAAATTACAGTAACAATAATGCAATGGAGTGTTTATAATAGAAAACAATTAATTGAAACCGATTGATTTACTATAACCTTAACACATCCATGAAGAAGGCTACAATAAGGTTACGCAGAGCCCCTGAGAGCCTCAAAAAGATGTTTCAAGCCCCTCTCTTTACTGAGACAGGGAATGTGCACCCATTAGGAATATGTCTCTATGTTATAATATTATGATATTATATTGAGGTATAATATATATGGATATCCTCAGTGAGTACCTCTTACAAAAAATCCATCTCTCCACGACCCCAACCTCATAAGTTCATTCTTCCTTTAAAAATTCGTTAAAAGGAACTTACTGTATAATAAAACCTTACTAAGTTCAGTATACATTTCTAGTTTAAAAAATTAAAACACATTTATCTAATAAAAATAGATCTATATGTGATGGGCATTTTAAATAGTTATATTGATTTGATATTAACAGCAGTAGTTTAAATTATAAACAATAAAACTAATATAAAATCAAATGTAAATGCAGTAAAGAACATTACACGCTTACTCAAGCACATTCTAACGAAATGCATGAGTCAGGCGTATGAATGTGCAGTGCATACTTAAATATTTTAAAAACACATTTAATAGCAAAGATACAAACATAGATGCATAGAGATGGACTCTGTATCTTGTTTATGTAATCATCTTTACGTATAGGTGTGTTGTTCTATGTTTTAATAAAACACGTTTTAATGTCAGTTTATTTTTCTAAGAAGCGTTGGCAACACTTTACAACCAAACCAGTACTGTGTGCTTATATTGCAAAATGAAATATTTAATATTATTTAGTTTTAATGTAAATAGTATAATTAAAACAGGTCTTAAATAAAGGTCTGCAACTAGCCAGAAATTGAAGTAAAAAACCAAGTAGTAAGTAGAGCCTAAAGAAGGGAACCTAGAACTAGTTGGGACACGAAGAAAGAAAACAAAGAAGTAGTTAGACCGAGAAGAAGAAAGGGATTAAAAATGAGGTATTTTCCCGAAGATTTAATTTGGTTCCTAAGGCAAGGCTGGAGAAACCAAGAATTATACATCTCAAGCTGCAGCAGAGGGAATTTTGCATTTTATCCCGAGGTGAAACCGAGGAACATAAGATTTCATTGTTCTCACCAAGAGAAATAATTATTGCGCGGATAAAAGAGCGAGTCACTCATACATTGTGCACACAATCAATTAGAATCTGTTTCAGGTAAAAGAAGCATCATATTTTGAGATGTCACACTCAAAATTTATAAGGCGTCCGAAAAAATATTGGATCAAAATTTTAGATAAAATATTTGATTGTTCGATAAATAAAAACTGTGATTTTTTGGGAACTCTACATCCCAGGTTCTCAGTTTATATAAGATGATGGTTTAAATAAATTATCGCCAACTTTAAAATATACTTTGAGCGTGACGGTTGCTAGCTAATACCACCTGAGGTTTTTCCCGCAGTGATAGACCGCAAAAACGCTAAGTTTAAATATCAAAACCAAAATCAAGTCGAGAAGTAACATGACACGGGAGAGGAATGTATGACAAGGTCGTGCCTCGCGCTCAGTCTAGTAATAATAGGTGTTTTAGAAGGAGAATTTGCATAAAAATGACATAAATACGTTTCTTATTGTTTTATGCTAAGTCATAGATTGAATAAAGGATTTGAGGCCACGATTTAATAGTCATAAATTAAATAATCACTTTCATGATAGAAGTAAAGTTATTTTTGAAGCATGGAATAAAACCATTTGTTACAGCAAGTACACAGAATGTTTGATGTACTCGTATTCTTAATACCATAGCACTTTTAGTATATTAATCCATTTAATTAGTTTGTTTTTAGCATATAACAAAACAAACAGGCCGAACTCCCCTTGTTTTGTTTCTTGGGAAAAATAACAAGTGATAAATAAACATGATTAATAAATAACCAAAGTTTTTTAGAAAACAATACATATTATATATTTAGAGTACTAACATAAAAAGTAAGCATTACTATATTGAGCATAATGCTTTTGTCCAGCCGCTACTTAGCGCTACAGTTCTTAATAGCAGTTGGTAATAACAGTTCTCTTTTCGTTATTTTTTTAACGAAAATTAGGAGGCATATGCCAAACGTTCGAATGACGGAAACTTAACATTGAATTGAAATAACATTCTTGGGGGCTTATCAGAACCAAACGATAAAATATGTATTATTCCTTCTAGAATACTTAGAATTATAACGAAAACAATTTAAATTCCTTCGGTGAAATACAAGATAAAACCAGTTTATAATTTTATTTTTTATTATTAACTTATTAAACTAATCAAGGATTTTTTATTTATACTTAACAAATAACCAATTATTAAATTATTTACAATTTCTTAGGAAAATTAAGAAATATAAGGTTAAGTTGCGTGTTTTGCAAAAATATTATTTTTTTTATGGTTTCTTAGAAAAATTTGGTGACCAATTGGATATATTTTTTGATAATGTTATCTGACAAGAAAAATAACAAAAACATTTTGTGATGAAAAAAGTGTACTTTCTCTAAAAAATGTGTAGGTCTAAAATTTTATCCAAGAAATCAACTTTTTACACCCAAATTTTATTCTGAACATTTTGAAATGTTTTAAAACCCACAAATGGGATATAACTATTTATTATATTTCTCAATATAAATAAAAAAGAAATACTATAGAACTTCTTATATACATATTATACATTTATTAAAATATTACATTTAATTTGTTTGTGTGAAAAGATAACGCCTACCATATCGTAGTGCTTTCTTATCTCTATTTTTCTATCTTAATTTTATGTAATCTAGAATAAAATTTGAAAATTTCCGTGTAATATTTTAAAATTTGGTGCTTTTTGGTAAATTACTATTTTTAAACAAATAAGTATAATTGATACGGATTCATATAATGACAATATATGAATATATATTATCATTATGTATTATGATTATATGAATTCATATAATATGATAATAATTACACAAATTTCATATCTAGATTTAATTTACTTCACAGATGTCTCAGACATCTTTAGTTTTTTATGAAAAAATCCGGCTAGAAGGACCAATATATTTCTTTTTTTATTTAATATCTGTTACTTATTGGATGAAGAAATATAATAAAGAAACAACAAGTTAATATAGAACAAAATATAGATATAATATAATTATTCACAGGTTATCCTCTGAATATTTGAGATAGAGAACAGATAACATGATATGAAAATATTAGGATGACTGAAATATATAACAACGTCTGACTCACGTTTCTTTTGACATAATTTAATGCAAATTTTCTTTAAATATCAAATTTCGATCTTATTTTTTGACTTTGAGTACACAAATGTTTTTCAATTTTATCAAATAAACAAATTTCTCGAGTTTTATCTAAATGTTGGTACTCTTAAGTAGAAATTCAGCATTTTCCCCTTTAAAGTAGTCACGAATTTATTTGATTATACTTAAGTCCAGTCTTCAGTTTTGAATTTATAAAAAAAGTTTAACATGGTGGACATTATTTGGAATAAAGATAATGTTTTCTTGCTTGTTTGTTTATAATGTCAAAATGTGTAATTTAAGAAGCGTGCAGACACTTTTGTAGTTTGTCCTTATTTTTTCTACGGAGAGCGTGCCTCACGACACGGTGTTAGCTCACTAAGACAGTCAGTCCGTCACAGGATAATATTTATATTCATATATTTAGACCCGGAAAAGCACTAAAATTTCTTTAAAGGGATTACATTGTCTCACGTAAAAATTCAAATTTGATGAAAACTAATGTAAGTTACTAAGATATAAAATACAAATTGTATCTTATTAACATAATTTTAAAAAATGGGATCGGATTTGCTATGCTTGTCCCTACTTCGGACTCGCTTCACTCGTTCTCAGAATATACAGGTCGTTAAATTTATACTTCAACAAGTCTCTAGACTTGCTTCGCTCTTCCTCAGATAGTAAATACATTACTTTCATTCCTCGCGGTCACCCATCTCGGCACTGAACACGCTCGATGCTGCTTAACTTGTACGATCCAACAAAATCATGGATACCTATGTCGTATTGAAACGAAAGTCGGTGAACTTATTTATTACAGAAAGGTCTACCCCCCCCCCTTGTACTGAATTTCAACTCAATTGGATTTTTCCGATTTTTTACAATTTAATAAAAAAACGAGACACAATGAGATGAAACTTGGCACATATTTATACATGGCTACATGCGTGCCAAGTCTCAATGTAATCACATTTTATAAGATACTAACAGTCTATTGGCGCAGCACAATTACATCTATAGACTGCTTTTTGTACAAAGATTAAACTTTCTCGTAAAATACACTGTGAGCTACGATGATCACACACACACACACACACACACACACACACACACACACACACACCACACACACACACACTCACACACGCACACACAACTTTGTAAAAACCACTTAGGAGGCATTAAAACCCCAGTGTTTTTTTGTCAAACACAATACTTTTCCGGTATACCAACGGTATATATAAGGAAAAGTAAAAAAAAACGTTTACTTTACACGTAATAGTATTTAACTCATATCAAAATACCGTTTTCTTTTATCGTTCGAAGGACATATGGCATTATAAAATGAAAATGAAATAAAAAAAAGTTGTATAAATAAATATGTGTCTTTAGGTCTAAGTAAAAAATAAACAATGATATAACAAGGTATTGAAACTGCTTTTTACAATAACAATAAGGTAGTAAAAGAGAGAGATAAGTCCATTTAGAGGAGTGAGTGAAATAAAAACAAATGCGTGGGTAGTGGGACTCGAACATGGGACCCCAAGGCGACGTCTTGTCTAACAGTCAACATGTCACATTGTCTATTGTTAAAAAGAAATGAGCATTTGAAATTGTAAATTTGAATTCGAAACAATAACACTACTTTTAATTACTTTTGAGGAAGTTGTACACTGCACACCTAAGAACAGTAACAGTACTTGCCAGATTTTATATAATTGATACAATTCGCAAAAAGATGTTAAATTCCTCTAACAGTTTTTAGATCATTAATTTTTCCCCAAACAGATTCCCCCTAAGGTACGTCTTTGATAATCCCTCTAACGGATAATAAACCTTTGATAATTCCCAAACAGATAATAAATCTTTGATAATTCCCAAACAGATAATAAATCTTTGATAATCCCTCTAACGATAATAAATCTTGAAATTCCCAAACAGATATAAACCTTTGATAATTCCCCAAACAGATAATAAATCTTTGATAATTCCCCAAACAGAATTTAAGTCTTTGATATTTCCTTAAACTATATGTGGAATGGAATTAACCAACTAATACAGGTACAGGTACATTTGGTACATGTTCCTGATTTGTATGCTTTGATGGGTTGATATTGAGTTTCAGTTTAAATTGACACAATTTCTTCTATTTCAATCAAACATACTAAAAAAAATATGTGACATATAAACAGACAATGTCATATAATTATTCCTACAAGTAAATTATTAAAACAAGTAAAAGACCACAACTGTCCTGCAACAATCAACAAATATTTTGGCATGCAACTAATTATTGACGTGTTAAGAAATAATTATAACGTCTAAATATATTGTATTATAAAATATTAAAAAAAGCTTAAGAATGAAGTACTTCAAAAAGCTAAATGTAGATCTAATATGACATTTTTATAATTCTTCGAAATAATTGACATTTACAAAGAAACCTTACTTTTTACCCTTAAAAAAAGAAATATCTAATACATTGTAGAAGATATTAACTTGTTTGGATGGGAGTAAGAGTAAGGTCGAAAGAGAAACTAACGATTAGGTATAATATAATACTGGAGAACCAGACGTCAGGGGTCGCCGCAAAGTTCATCCGCCAAACCATTAAATACCAAGCTACACAAAACTTCACACTTGAAGGCCCAATAGATTTTTCAAAATTTAACAAATATAAAATATTTAAAATAATAAATATATAAGTATTTTCTAAGCTTAACTAAAACCGCGATTTCTATTAAAAAGGTCGGAGTAGAAGTTAGAATATATATTTGCCACGTTGCCACGGACAGCAAATCTGCCACGTTGTGTAGTTTTTTTACTTATCGATTTACATATATATATATATATATATATATATATATATATAATATATATATATATATATATTATATATATATATATGTTAACTATGACCAATAGTTAAGTTGATAAAACAGTTGTGTAGTTTTTTTTACTTGTATCGATTATACGAGGAATAAATATATAGGTACTATTTGTAAGTAAATATATATATATTATATATATATATATATTATATATATATATATATATATATTATATATATATATATATATATATATATATATATATATATATAATGTTCAACTATGACCAATAGTTAAGTTGATTAGACAGTTGTGTAGTTTTTTTTACTTGTATCGATTATACGAGGAATATATATTATATATATATATATATATATATATATATATATATATATATATATATATATATATATATATAATATATATACATGTTATAAATGTTCAATTATGACCAATAGTTAAGTTGATAAGACAGGACGTACCTATACTATAATATGAAATTGTGTTATATTGTAAAGAATAGTTGAGAAGTAGTATAAGGAAGAGTTTTGCATAAAGAACTCGTAACAGTCAACATGTATTCTACATCAAACATAATTAAATCTTAACTGAACATTTTAAGGCTCAATTATAAGTTACTATTTATCGGGATTTAGCAATGACATTGTTACACTTTTAAAAAATCAAACTAATAGAGTAAAAGAATGCACATACGTATACATTTATGTGTTTAATTTTATTAAATATAAAAATAAACATTATCATAACCCAGGTAAACTTCTTACTGTTACAAACCTCAGGAAAACAAAAACAATAATAAATAATCGTGTAAACAAACTATCAAAGAGTGAATATAATTAATAGAGCGTTCATATGTTTATACAAACAAATATTTACACTTGAATTAATATTGAGGTTTCTGTCCAAAAAAAATCTAAGGAAAAACCGCAGCCTTGAATTGATAAATAAAAATCCATTTTCCTTATCGATTTGGCGCCACTTTGTTAAGTGTACAGGTCTGACAACTTTACAAGAAAATAAATAAAAATTTACTCTGTAATGAAATAGAATGAAAAAGATCCGAAATTTTTTGGAAGTTAAAACAACAATAATAATAAAGAAGATTAAAAGTCGTCAAAAGACAAAACAGGTTTTCTATTTTATTTTATTTTAAATCTAATTAATGTTCAATTTCGAAATAAGCTTTAATTTCAACAAAAACGATACAACTAACGGAATTAAAATTTAAATTTTTAGGGCTTTTTAAATATTTTCAGTATCAGTAGCTAAACTTATAAATATCAATTACATTCATCGTCTACTTTGTCTGATCGATGGTTTTACTTGGAAACACGGACAAAACTAGAAAACAACGATTCGGTTACCTGCAATGAACTTTTATATAAATAATGGAATCCAAAAATGACTATTTCGGTGAATTAAGAGGTGTTCAAAAGTTTTTAACCACCCTAAAAGTGATAGATATGGTGATTAGGGAGAGGTGATAAATCACCAAGCAAATAGACCACGTCATTGAGTCCTTTTTGCTAACACTTATAGAGTCCTTGTGTGAGCATTTAGCGCCCATTTCACAGAAGAACCGTGGCTTCACTTAAGTTTTTATTCAAAACAATCGCTCTACTGCTAGACTAAGCTTACCTTATCTCAAAACTTAAAGACAGAAACGTATCGAGAGTTCTAAATGTTGCCTAAATCCAGGTTTCTTTAGGGTTAGGGATTTTTTACGAATATACATTCCATCACAGAGGCTCGAAACTGCCAGCTTAAAGTTCCTTGCGAAGGACAGCATATGTAAGGATTTCAATTCTCATGAGAATACAAGAGACCCTGACAAGGATCGAACCCACACTGTTTGGGAAGCAAAACGAACGAATTTTAGCTCAACCGGGGACTCTTTAGTTCACTACAGCAAAGTTATCATTTGAATTAATCCATAATATATATTTCAATATATTTTTTTTAAGCTCAGATGTTTTTTTTTTTATTTAAAACAGGCTTTTAATTAAACTCACTAAGCATAAGTTTTTAGCATCTTTATCAAAATGATTTAAAAACGGTAAATCCTATACAAAAGAACACGCGGAACTAGAAGTTCATAATTAAAAATAAAATATTAAACAAAGGAATCAAAGTATAAATGCAGCAGTATCAAGTTTAAGGATCTATAACTTAAAAATAAAGCATTTATTTCGTGCTAAGTTCAAAAACTTGTTATAAACTTAAAATAATAGGCTTTAGTTCTATCAAGGCCAAATAAGATCTTTTCTTGAAGATTATCCGCCATTTCTTTTTGAAATACAAGAAATTATAAAGGTTCAGAAACTGAAGAAGGTAATCATAATTTTTGAGAGGTTTCATGAGAGACGTGCCTCGGAGGCATCCATACACCCAAACTATTTTACCTTTTCTTACTGCGGCTGCTTAGAGAGAAGCACAATCCGTCTTAACTTGAAATTTCCTAACAAAACTAAGATTTATAAACTAAAGTGCCTTGGGAGTAATTTTGATATTAAAGTATGGGATAAAAGATTAAAATTTCATAAATTCCAAGCCACTTGCAAAGTAACATTTGAAAGAAATCTTTACTTCTAACATAAGAAGTACTAAGTCATGATCAACATACTTAATACACAGGAATTAAAGATACCAACTTAAAATATTATACTTAAATAAAACAAATCTAAACAAGCAGTTAATTTATACACTCATATAAAAGTTACTTTACAAGTCAAATTGAAATAAACTTTGTTTGAACTGAGTTCTCATCATTATTTTGAGTCTGTTTACATCAGATATAAAAGACAAGAGCATTCATAAGATGAAACCAAATATCCATCAAATAAAAACAAATTAAATTCGGGTACTTCAGTACTTTTCCTCAGAAATTTCGACCTCGCTTCGCTCGTCCTCAGAATTATAAGGTAACCAAATATTTAGGGTTTTAAAGCCTTAGGTTAATCAAAGCGTAGAAAATTAATTCGGTAGATAGACATTTGATCAAATGATACATGTTATACTTTTATAACGTGTTGACGAATGAATTAAAGACTTGGGATCATACTGGGCTGTCTAGTTTTTTATTAGTTGAGTTCTTTATAAGAAATTAGCACTATATTGTACCAAGATTCAAGGGGGTTTGAAGCTATTTACATCAACGGTGTTCAGCCTGCCTTGTGATTTTGAGACCGAGTCACTGATACACGATTTAATCATTTAAATTTAAAGCGGTAAAACGTCATGATTTTGAAAGATGTAAACAAACTTTTTCGCACATTTTTAAATATTGGGACAAAAAATATACATGTTCGCCAATTTAACATGTAACTAACAAACAAAGTAAAAAAGTTCAATAGCTATAGAATTTCCACTACTAATTCATTATAAGTTTCGTTATTCGACGAAATATCAATCATTAAAAAGCAAAGAAAATTAAAATTTTAAAATATATTAATTAATACTTTCAAAATGGCGACCAATATTACGATGAAATTTTGGGGATCAATTGACTACCTACACATGCACATTAGGTTTAAATTAAACTCGACTGGTATAATTTTCGATTTATAATGATTTTTTAAAAATTTTGGATGACTCAGTAAAAGTATAGAAAAGAATTTTTAAGAGAAAATTTATAAAGAAAAATCCTTCTTTCTTCGTTTTTCCTCCTAACAGGGTATGCGTCATTAGGGAACTAACAAGTTTAAGCCCTCGTTTAAAGGTTAAGTTGTGCAAGATTTAAAACACAAAAGGAGGTTTTTTAAGTATTATCGTTAACATGGATATTTTTAGCTATTTTGGTATTATCCAGAAAAAGCAATTGTTTCACGTACTTTCACTCGGAACAGGTAAGTAAGTACCTGATCCTTCCAAAAACCACCGAAGTACTTTTCTTCTTAATCATTCTTATGACCTTGTTTTACAGGTATTTTTTTACAAGTATGGCCTCAGAATGGTCAAAATAACTTAGAATATTTTGGGTGAAATGTACTAGGACCAGTAATGCCACAATAATAATTCCAAACAATAAGGTCACAAAAAGAAGATGCCAAGTTTACAACTTATTTTATACTTCATTAAAATGATGGCTCACTCCGTGGCAAACTTAAGCCTTTAGATATCTAAAACTGTGTTAGCTACCAATATGGCTAAAGCCTTGTTAAACTCAAAATATACAAAATAATTTTTTTTAAATCAATTTTTTAAAATAGTTTTTGAAATTTTTACTCTTTTTATTTTTTTTTTTTTTTTCTTTTCTTTGCTTCCCTATCTCTTTAGAGGATTTATAATTTCACAGGATTTATAATTAAATTCTACAGAACTTTTCATAATTTACTTTAATCCTTATGGTATTTATAATTTAATTTAATCCTCATTGGATTAAAAATGTAATTTTATAAAATTTTCTTATAATCCAATTTATTAATTACAAGATTTATAATTTCGTTTCCCTATAAGAAGAAAGGAAAGGAAAATTAAGTTAAAAAGAATTAATCAAAATAAAATAATGGAAGGAACAAATACAAATTATGTACTGAGTAAATAAATATGATAAAATTATAATCAAAGATGTTATTAGAAACAGAAAATTGTAAAGAAATCAATAAATAAGGACTTTTAATATAAAAATAAAAAGAAAAAATAAAGATGCTCATCCTTGAGTAATCTTAACAGAAGATTTTTTTTCACGGCGAGAATATAAGCTATAATGCAATAATAAAAGCATGAAAAAATAAAAGATATAGGAGGCTGTGTAATATCCAATCAAGTTGAGGTGAGATGCTGATTTTGTAATCTCTGTACAACGTTTTATTAAGTATAACCTTAATTATTATTACATAAAGCCTTCATGCATTGTTATTTTTTAATGTATTAAAAAAATGATATAACAATTGAAAGTATGGTTATAACAATAAACCCTATAAGGTTATTTACAAAGCATGCCTAAAACATAAAAGAAGAGGATAATTTATAGAATATCAAAGTAGGGTTTAGCAATATTAAAGTAGGGTTTAGCAATATTAAAGTAGGGTTTAGCAATATCAAAGTAGGGTTTAGCAATATTAAAGTAGGGTTTAGCAATATCAAAGAAGGGTTAAGGAATATCAAAGTAGGGTCTGATGCATGGCATCTGCATCAGTACAGTGTATTAATAAATAAACGTAAATGCTTATCACTGCATGCTATTTATGTATAAAATACAAAATAGTAAATATATACCATCAATGCAATTTATTATTCAATGCAATTATTTTAGACCAATTAAAAGTAAGTAAGTGAAATTACAATTATATTTATGTTACGTATATAAATTATACAGATTAATTCCGTAACTTAAATCTTTAAATTTTAATAAAAAAACAGGAAATTTATGACTAAGAGAGACTAAAAGTAATATTTTTAGATGTTTATCTAACACATTTTTAATAAAATATTTCTAAAAATGTTTCAGTAAAAAGATATTAAATAGAATGTTTCAGCTGCTTTTATACCATACATTTAATTTATTAAAACTTATTAATTTTTATTAAAGATCTGATTAAAAAATAAATACTTAGTTATCATTTTATTTTAATACTTATTTATTTTATTTACTTTTTTAATTTAATTTTTTACTTGAGTTTGCAGTAATAAATAAAACTTTCTACAAGAATTTTTTTCGAACGGAAAAAAATAAATAGAAAAATAACTTAAAAGATCTTTTCAGTTTAAAGAAAAATGTTCTGTTCTTCTTTATCTGTTCAAAGAAGAATACTTGCAAGAAAAACTTAAAGAAAACACTAAATCAATTGATTTAGAAACATATTCTTTTGTATATATAAGTTATTTTGATTGCTTTAATTTCATGATTAATAATCAAAATTAGATATAAGATCGATGAAGAACCAACAGTGTTTCCTCAACATATATCTTAATAAATGATGATATACATTTCATCGACAATATTTCTTTATTGCCGTAATAATCCTGAAGAACAGAAAAAGAACTAAACATAAAATATTGCAACGCCGCGCCGTCATCTGTTTCTTTATTGTCAACGCTTTTTATGAGTCCAATGATCTTTCAGCACCTAACGATAATGCAGTTCTTTTCCTGAGACTTATACAGGAGTCGAGAACTTAGCAATAATGAAACGCTCTGTGTTTTAAAGCTTTATGAAGATAATCCACCTGGACCTAGAGCTCGTAATAAAACTTTAAAAGCTATAACAGCTAAGATATTATTGTTCAATTCTTCATAATATAATGCGAATCACATAATAAAAATTTTAAAGAATAATGTGTTTAATGCGGAATTATATTACGGGCCTCGGCGACTCCACAAAATCGCCTACAGGGCTAGAAACATATTGGTTGAATTTTGAAACATGGAAAAAATAACCTGACCACCTTCGACTATGAATAATCAAATAAACAGAACAAACTACCAGTGAATTATACAGTAGAACGCTGAAAATATAAATTAAAACACAAACAGTGTGTAGGAAGCCGAAAACATTTGATTTCTAATAACCATAACTTACTCTAAGAAAAGGTTTCATTGAGGTTACACAGAGTCCCTGAGAGCCCCACTAAAAATAGGCCTCTCAATTTATTAAGATAGGCTATGCCCCCTCTAGTATATATCTCTATGGTGGTCTGTCTTAAGAAATGCTGCAACCGTAACAATTTTGAATTTCTTATAAAAAAGTTGACAATACTTCCGGTCATTGAATTATTATGTTCTATTATTAATTAATGATCTATTATTCATAAAATAATAATATAAATATTGGTGTATTATAATTTTTTAAGCATTTTAAATTGTATTTTAAATTTTTTAATAAAAAATATGTTAAAAGTAGTCCTCGTCAACTAAATATAGATTCTCTTATTCCGCATCACTTTTTCTATCTATGACCGATTTTATTAAAGCCTTAGCTGGTTTTTATCTTATTATATTTGTTTCTTATGATCTTTCTTCATTAGTGAATATTCATTATACATTTATAAAATAATTATTTGATGTTAGGGTGGTACCCCTACTTCATTCCATTGTGTTTGCAGTCCTAAACTCCTTCTATATTTTAGTATTATTCTAAGACAACATTGATATTAACATTACAGCAAATATTAACCTCATAATTTTATATTTAGGGTTCTATAATTTAAGAAATAAAATAAAAGCACAACCTTACTAAAATTAAATACAAATCAAAAAGTTCAGATCTCACGAGTTTATTTAAACAACTTGCTCCATTATAAAATATAATAAGATCTTTTAATGCTGCCGCATTTAAGAAAGCCAATGTATAAAAAAAACATATATGTACGTCTTCATATAAATATATGTCAATAAATATAGATAAAACAAACAAGACCATTTAAAAAAAAACAATAATATTTTGTATGTGAAATTATGGATATATAGCTGTTTGAAAATTTAATTATATATTTATAAAATATCTAATTATATTTGTCTATTGTAGTAAAAATATAATTAAAGGAAGGTAATAAATGCTTAGAGTTGTTTATTAGTTCACTACAATACCGTGGAGTACACAAAGAGCGCTAGTTTCTTACAAAAACATTCCATCAGGTGCTTTATTGTCTTCAACATAATCTCCAACCTTAAAGTACAATAGAACAAAAGAAGAAGAAACGTTTTTTTTAAAATCCTTTTCTTTTCCCGCCATTTTGTATTTAAAGAAATAAAAAGGGTTAATCACAAAATTCTTCTCTTTTAATAGCTTTAAGAACTAATAAAGTTTTTCGCTATTCTTTTTTTTTTGTTTTATAAGGTTGGTAACAGAAGAATCTTTTTTTCTCGTTGTTGTCAGAGATGTAAAACTAATTAACTTTACCATATTTGAAAAAGGTTTCTAAAAAAACGTGATGAGCAACACTGCCAACTTCAGGAAAAAAGTGTTTTTTATGAACAACCAAAAATAAAAGAAAAACAAATTTAAAGAAGCTATTAAAAAAATATTCGAAGCTTAAGAAGCAATTAATTTTTCTTATTTATTTCTATTTTAAGTTCTTAATGAAAAACCGAACAAAAAAGCTTATAAAAGTATAATGACTTTCAGGCTGTAAAACTGTCGTGTTAATTTGAAATATTGATAGCAATATCTTTTAAAACATTAAAACGGCAATAAACAATATTTCTGCCATGTATTGCTCCAAGTATTCAATAAAAAAATACAATAATAGATCCAAACAAAGCCGGTCAATAAAATAAGTATTTATAATTTGTAACTTTTTCCTCTTCAATAACCAAGACGAAAAAGTAAAAAAAAAATTGTTTTTTATGAAAAATAGAATAAATTTAAAAATAATGAATACCACCCCCCTGTTAACATTCCATGCCATCTCCCTGATTAGAGAAGTTTACAGTAATAACTAACCAAATATTATTTGACCTACCTGATTTTCAGCAAAAACTCCCTTCCACCTGAAAACTGGTGGAAACAACTGAAGAGGAAAGCAGCTAAAATATATTGCTTTACTGCCAGGAATGACAAATAATATTAAATATAGAAACATGATAAACATATCGAATCAAAATAACAATATAAATTGATGGTTCAACATATTACATTAAATATACAAAACAAAAATGAATATTTATGAAGTAATGTTCAGGATATAGTTTTCTAGATTATTTAATGCATTTTTATACCAGACGGTATAAATAATGTCATAATAAAAAGTGATTTTGTCTCAGGGGAAGTACTTTTTACAATCCCTTGGGACTAAAGTTGCAAAAGAAAGAAAGAAAAACTATATCCGTATAATTATTCATTACTTAAGATAAACAAAAATCATAATTACTTTTTCCTTTGACAAATTCTGAATCGTTGGCGAGAGCGTTGATATGTACAAGACAGGCAAGTAGTAGCGAGATGAGTGGCCTCAAGTGACGGGGCGTGAACGCCGGTATCAGCATGACGATGAACTACCTCCATAGCCCCATTTCATAGCTTAAGACACATCAATATACACCTCCTGTAACAATTAAACAACACAATATATTAGTCAATTAATGATTTATAAAGAAAAGTCACAAAGGGCAATACAAGGAGTTTTACACAACAGACAGCTGGATAAAGGTAACCTGCAGGCAACCTCTGGGGTAGGTTTTCCAGTTCCCGCCACTAATCATTTTCTAAAATTTTCTAATTTTCCATAAATAATTTTCTAATTTTCCACTATTAATTTTCTTTTCTAAATAATTTTCTAAACCTCCTATACTTTATTATAGGATTTTTCATATAAATTGACTTTCATCAATTGAAAGTGATGTTTGGAAAATAAAAACGTTATCATAGCCCTTATTACAGGTCAGTTTTGCTAACGTCATGAATTTAGTCCAGCTATCTATTGCTAAAAACTTATAGTTGGTCACAAAATCCCCACCTTACAAAATCAAAACCAGCAGTAGGTTATTACTAGGTCTTCATTGGATTCCCATAAACGAGCGATAGGTAATTACTAGATCTTTACAATAGGTTTCCATAAGGTCTACACGAGCGATAGGTAATTACAGATCTTTACAATAGGTTTCCATAAGGTCTATACGAGCGATAGGTAATTACTAGTTACAAAGGTTCCTAAGTTCGATAGGTTAATACTAGATCTTAAAATAGATTCCTTTAGGTCTACACGAGCGATAGGTAATTACTAGATCTTTACAATAGGTTTAGGTTACGACGATATTACTAGATACAATAGGTTCCCATCACGAGCGATAGGTAATTACTAGATCTTTAACAATATCCCATAAGGTCTACACGAGCGATAGGTAATTACTAGATCTTTACAATAGGTTTCCATAAGGTCTACACGGGCGATAGGTAATTACTAGATCTTTACAATAGGTTTCCATAAGGTCTATACGAGCGATAGGTAATTACTAGATCTTTACAATAGGTTCCCATAAGGTCTACACGAGCGATAGGTAATTACTAGATCTTTACAATAGGTTCCCATAAGGTTTACACGAGCGATAGGTAATTACTAGATCTTTAAAATAGATTCCTTAGGTCTACACGAGGATAGGTAATTACTAGATCTTTACAATAGGTTTTCCATAAGGTCTATACGAGCGATAGGTAATTACTAGATCTTTATAGTTCCCATAGGTCTACAACGAGCGGATAGGTAATTACAGATCTTTACAATAGGTTCCCATAAGGTCTACACGAGCGATAGGTAATTACTAGATCTTTACAATAGGTTCCCATAAGCTTTACACGAGCGATAGGTAACTACTAGATCTTTAAAATAGGTTTCCATAGGATCCACTCGTGCATTTGGGAGGCATAGCCTAGAGAAGATTCATGTAAAGGCCACCCAATCCTTTTAATAAGGATTCTCATAAAAACCGACTTTGCAGAGAGATATATATGCATTCTTTTGAAACCAGTGGGAAAACTAACAATATAACTAAAATGCTTAAAACCTTGCCTATGGGAATGCTAACAAATTGAAATCCATACTATAGTTGGAGGTTAGCTTGGAAAGCGAGAGGGCATAACCTGCCATGTCATCAATTTGGGCTGCCCACTTAGAAATTTAGTACAGCCGTCCACTACCAGCTATGGTAAGCCAAATATTGGAGTATAGAAATAATGGGATATATTAGAGTGGGACGGGTTTAGTTCTGGTAGTTTCCCTCACCCACCTTAGGTAATCCAAAGAAGTCATCATAGAATAAATACGAGCGTCATATTTCAAAGCGAAAATACAGGACATCGGCCCGCAGTTGCTTCGCGACCAGGAGGCCTTTTGGCTTCGCGGCCCCATTGTAGTTTTTTGAATTATTTGTTGTTTTATTATTATTAGTGGTTACATGGCAATTTACTATGTATTTAGCAAATTTTTCCCTATTCTGTTCTTCAGGCCTGCGAGACTCGCAACCGCCTCTTCGAGTCCACATTGTTGTCGTTTATTTTTACACGGCATTATGCCATGTATCTAGGCAATTTTTCATAGCCTTGCCTCATAGGCCCAGGCTTGTGATAGCGATATATGGCCCCTTTGGGGCAAATACAAACTTGGCGTTTATCTTACACCCACGGTATAGTAAAAGAAACCTTATTTTCACTGATTGGCGATGACGTCAAAATAAGGTTATTTGCCAATTGCGCCACTTACAATGGTCCGATTGAGCTAAAACCGGTTCCAATCTTCTCAACAAACCACCGAATAAGAGCCATTTTCATGATGAAAATTCGCTAAAATAGAGGAAACGCAAGGGAGGAGAAATAATAATGTATATAAACAATTATATCATTTTACAAACTATTATACATTAACTATAATAATAACAACAATAAAAATATAAATCTTAATTTTTCCTTTACCCTCCCCATTTTTTAATTTCATTTTAAATTTATTTATTTACTTAGTTAGACACGTGACAAAGAAAAAACTTTTATATTTTATTAATTTCCAAACTTAGTCTTTTTTGTCATTTTCAAGAACTGACGAAGCTCAGGGATCTTGAGCTTCGTCAATGAAGAAAGTCTTCATTGACTTCAATAATCATCAAAAACTTTATTCATTCATTTATAAATTGATGAAGAAAGTCTTCATCAATTTAATTATTATTATAATTTATAACAGTCTAAAGTTAATTAACTATAATAGACGATATATTAATATTTTTTTTTTTGAATTAACATTAAAATTCATCGACAGTGAATAAAACACAAACTAAATTAAAAAAAAAAGTAAGACTAAAGACATTTTTAAACGCAATAACATAAAGAAAAATATTATTTTAAAAAAGGATTTATCATAATAATTAAATTTATGTTTCTCACTAAATTTTGGAATTATCTTTTTTTAAATTAATGAGCTTTTAAGAAAATATTAAATTCTTTTAAACAAAAGTTGATACGATAATTTATTGTTTATATCATACTAATGTAATGTTTAATGCTTCTAATATCTTTTTATTATTTTTAAAACCGAAGAAGAAGAAAAATATAATAATCATAAAATTGCAAAGAATAAAAAAGATGAAGAAGAAACTTAATAAAGAAGGATTATGAGAAACGTGAAACCATTTGTCTTAAATTAAGTTTTTTATTTTTTTTCTTAAGATTTATATCGCATGGCTGAATTATTTCTGAATATTTTTTATTTATTAAAATGTGTAATACAGGAAAAACTTAAAAATAATTTAATTATTTCTATTATAATAACATACGTTTTTCATGTTATTTTTTAAAACTGTGTAAATTTTCCACTTGTATTTATCGATGGACGTAACTATCAAAACTACAAAGAAATATTTCTATCATCGCAAATTTAATTTGAAAAATATATGAATTACAAAAGTAGATTTCAACGAAAGTTCAGGATGAGGAGTTAGTGGTTTTCATTTTATATTTTAAAATGAGTAATAAAAACTTTCTTAAAAGATGTTGAGAAAGAAAATTAAAATCACAGACCATTAAAATAAATTGAGATAAAATATATAGATATATAAGTTAAGATATATCTTTTTGGATTCAGGAGGCCCCGATCCAAGGGGGGGGGGGCTAATCGAAATTACCCCCCTCCCTTCATACCACCCTTCACTTCCGTTACCTAATTTAAATATCGCCATAAGCTAATGTTTTTGTGCTTTTATTCATTGATTTGTAATAAGATGCCCACAGTGATGGGTAAAATGTCACTTCCCCTATTCTAAATTTTGAACCATTAGATATAAATTGATAAAAGTTTTTTGAGTATAGGGAACTTTTTTGTGTCCCATGCATCTCACCCGAGCAAGCGATAATAGGAAAGTACACTTTTATATGGCGTTTTGGGTTTTAGGGAAAAGTGACGAAAATATAACACAAATTCAAATGATTTTTAATGACAATATTTCAGCCTCAATTTTGAATTAAAAAGTATAATTTTTACACTTTGGGCACTTATTCCCGCCAAAAGTAGTAGTAGGCAAAACTATGCCAGGGGCAAAATGTCTTGTATTCATACCTAGAACCCAGAAAGTCCAATAAAACTATACCTTCTAATTTACTTTTTTAAATTTTTTGCGGAATCCGGTGTTAAATACACCATCATGAAGATATTCACTTCACACAAAAAAGTACCAAGTCTAACGGTTAAAACTTAAGGAGGGGGAGACTTTTGATTCGCCATGTATATTTGCTCTTCCATAAATTTAAAATAACAATAAAAATAAATAAAGCCAAAGTTCTTATACATGCTTCAAACAGCATTTAAATTACCTTCAAGTACCACCGTATACAGGACCGTAGGGTCTGATGCTAATGCCCTAGTCAACTGTGGGGTCAGCAGCAAAGGTCTTTTTTTGGAGGCGGCCAATTTGGCGGCCTCCGACTAGTCTATCCCAGTCAGCGGTGTCTGCTACGGCAGCAGACGCGCGATTTTTGTGATTTAGTGACGGGGATAGCTGATGATTTCCAAGTGGTAGTGGAAATTAGCTGAGCACTCCCTACACTCTGGTGGCATAAAGCTTTTTATCTTTTTTCGACCTTCCAAAAAAAAGAGTATTCTAATGTACAAAAGTACCTTATGTTAAAAATTAAATTAAATTATATTACTATTCATTCGTTTCAGGGACTTTCTGTAGGAAAATAAACTAATGGAGGTTAGGGTCATGCTCATAAATTCTATGACCCTTGATTAAAATGTCTAATGATACTCAATTCTTACTTTTTTCTCACATCACGTCAAAATATTTATAATATATTTTAAGCTTTAAAAACACCCAAACAATTTAATTTTTATTTTTCTTTAAATTTTGGCTTTTCATACAAAGCTTAAAATATAAGTACGTAATTTATTTTCATCGTCTTTGAAAAAAACAACACTTAAATATGCAAAACTCATAAATTATTACAATTTTTTAAAAATAATCTAAATAAATATATATGTATATATATTTTTTCAAATTTTTATTCGCCAAAAAAAGGTATTATTCGTCTTAATTTTAACTTAAAGAGAAAAATCTTATTTTTAATCATCCCTTTTTCCCTTTTGTTGTTATTTTTACTTTTAAGTAAAAAAATAATACTTTAAACATTAAAATTTTAAAAGAATTAAAATTTAGATGAATTAACAGCACATTGAAAATTAAATTTTACGAAAAAGTGGTTAATTGTGGTAATAAATTATTGTCTTCTTTGATGCTATTAAGATAATATGCTTTTAAAAGAAGCAATAAATAAAGATTAGAAGTCGTCATTCTACCTGTATATGAAAAATACAGTAATATTAAGCCAAAAACGCTACTTCGTTTTAAAGTCTCTGTTTTAATAAGTTTACAGTTGAAATATTCTTTATATTGAAATTGAGTATACTGTTTCACACTTTCTGAATATTTTTTATAATGTTTAGTATCTAACCGGGGATAGTAGCAACACTCTCTAATTAGATGCTCTATTAATACTTCTTAAGTACATTTATACTCTATAAATATATTCTATTAATATTCATCAAGTATTTTTTACTCTATGAATATATTCTATTAATATTCATAAAGTATTTTATACTCTATGAACATATTCTATTAATACTCATCAAGTATTTTTTTACTCTATGAATATATTCAATTAACGCTTATGACGCATTTTATACTCTATTCTATTAGAGTATAAAATTATTACAATTATTTTTATTTTAGCTAATACCGTATACTAAAAATGAAAAAACAAACGAGGGGAATGATATTTATACTTTATAAATTTACACTATTAACTTCTTACACTTAAATATAAACCACACTATCGACTATGCTAAATACTAATGAAATATAAATATTAAATAATAGGTGCTATACTGTAAACTAATTAATATACTACGCATACTTCGTGTTTACTTTTTAACCGTATTGACGGTGCAGTATTTTTTTTTCAATACACTATATCACAATATCAGGGGAATACACATTATGATTAGAGGTGCTTACAGATTACCAACTTCTACCTCTTAATTCCTTATGCATGCACTGTAACACTAAGTGATTAGAGGTGCTTAGAGAAACCACTTTCACCTCTTATTCCTTATGCATGCACCTGTAACCACTAAGTGATTAGAGGTGCTTAGAGATTACCATCTTTCACCTCTTATTTCCTTGTGTTATGATTATACGTGCTTATAGATTACCATCTTCTACCTCTTAATTCCTTTTATAAGAGGTATTTACAAATTACCACCTACCACATTATAATTATTATAGAACATTTTTCTTTCTTTAAAAATTCGCCAAAAATTAAACACTGATTTCATTAATAAGAAAAGTTAAGTGATTTAATTTAATTAACAGAAGTAAGTTATTATAATGGACTTAATGACCCCTATTACGTTGCTCATTCATATTTTGAATAATAAAATCTTTACCCATCTCAAGCTGGTAAATATTAAAAATTATTTTATTATTATTGTATAGAAATAAGAATAATTATATTTTACCCTGTTATTCAGGATATTAATTCTATTATTACCCTTATTATATCATAATACGTGTTTCAATTTTACATTGAGTGCAAATTAAAAAGATAATAATAATAAAAAATATATATTCTCACAGACAACTCTAATAAAAAGATCGTCACAAAAATCTTGTTAACTCCAATTATTTTCGCTACTTTTTATTTATTACGTTTTTTTGTCTTTTATTATATTTTTGCCTGGTTAATTTTTTTGATCAGGTATTATAGCTTTTTGTGCTTTGGATCGAAAAAAATGACATAAAAGGTATAAGGAATATAAGTTAAAAATAGGAAAAAACGAACAAAATTAGAAAATAATAAGAACATAAAAGAACAAGAGTGATTATAACAAAGGTATAGAAATCGCCAATATAATCGAAATAAGGCGAGATAATAAAAGAATTTTTATACTTGTAACAATGTTCTCTATATGATGCCATCTTTCATATATATTTGTTATTTTTTCTTATTATTCTGGTTTTCGTATAGAAAATTGTATCTTTCAACTTTTCTTCTTCAGAGGAAAGAAAATCTTCTTTGGTCCGGAACTAATCATGTAGGACGCGTTACTCTTAAACCAAGATGAAAGTCAAGGATAAGACAAAAAGAGAGTGGTGGTTCGAGGTGGTTAGAGGTGGTTTATCCATGATGCCCCTTATCCCTAAAGATGCCTCCCACAGTGGAAGCGAAACGTCGGATTCTTCATCTAACATTGACGCGGTCACCACCGAAAGACCTAAATCTTCATGAAAATATTTTCGATGGTGTGGATACTATACAAATAAAATAGTGTTTTATTTCATTTTTAAATTCACTTATTCAGAGCTATAAATTTTCTAAAATAAACGCTAGATCCAAAATGTTATTCAATCTATTCATATCTTAAAACTAAAATGAATAAATAACTCATAATCTTTTATGCAAGATAGTAATAAATCATACTAAAAAAAAATAAAGTTAAGACGAAGAATATATTAATCATGTTAAGAAGGTAAAACACTTGAATTGATAATAAAAACATCTTATCAATTTGGAAAATTCAAAAACTATGTCAATAATGATAGACGTCTTAAAGTCTACCTGGAATGATGCACGCTCATAAAAACAGAAAGATAAACCTCACTAGTGTACGTAATGTAAATACACACTAGTACAATAATAATACAAATACACCAAGAAAGTAAGATAACATATAAATTACAAGTTAAATAATGAAATAAGTGGCAAACACGGAAAAACAAATAGATATAAATTAAAGTAAACTTAATACAAAAACAGAAAATAAACACAACTATTTGAATATTAATAGGTACCTTATTATTTTCGGTAAATAATTCTCTTAGACATATGCTACAATAAAATTCAGGTCAATGACATAACTGCGTTTAATTGTGATATAATAATTATACATTTTATGTTTAAATATGATAAATCTAATAAAAAATTAAAATGATGCATTAAACGTTTTTTCTTTTAAGTTTTAAATCATAAACAGAGTATTTTTTTTATTTATTATCAATGTGTTAGTAAAAGCCTTAATTTGCTCAAAGAAAGAAAGTTTTAAAAATAACATTTAAAAAATCGCACAACAAACTAAATTTACTAATAAAACTATATTTTGATATAATTTTGATAAATAAAAATGATAAATTTGTCAAATAGTTATTGATCGCTCCACTGGTTTCATAACCTAACAAACGAAATACCAAACAAAAATAATACTTTACTACTATAATAATACTAATAATATTACTCGAACTAGAACACCAAGTAAAATAACTTATAAGTTAAAATCAACTTAAAACAAATTAAATAAAAACAAGCCCACTTTGCACAAATGATAAAATACTACTAAATACAACATTATAACAAATATGTATTTATATTTACAAGTACCATAAATACAACTGTAGATAACATAGATCCTTGAGTAACACCTTGAAAAATTTAACATCAAATATTATGTTTGAATTTATGGACAGGAATCAATACAATAGTGGTGCGATTGTTATGATTTGAGAATTCAAAATTTACGCTCTCTGAGTTTTTATTATCAGTAAGATTCCTAATTAGAGAGAGAGAAAGAGCGACTTTGATAAGACATGAAGCAGAGTTAAAATATTGATTTTTCTGATCTATATTTGCCCTATTATATATTTTTAATACCTATAAATCTTTGTAAAAATGTTCATATCTTTAAGGAGAAATACAAAATTAAATACGTCAGGATGCCTTTAAATTGTAAATAAAAATACACACAAAAAGTTAATTATATCATGAATTTACGTATACAATTAATTTCTTACTACAAAATATAACGAAACCAATTTTAGAAATGATAACAGTAATTCTTAAAGTACCTTATAATCATAATTGTATACAATCACTGCAATTTATTATAATAATAGCCTATTTCTGTATAAGAACTAACATTTAATACATAGAATTGGCAAATGACTGAAACAAAACGAACAATATTTGACACGGAGAAGGATTTACATCTGCATTACTATTGCAATAAATATTACTCTTAGTTTTAGGTACAAAGATATTTATATATGTGCATTTTACCTGAATCGCTATGTATTAGAAACTAAAATAACCAATTTTCTTGGTTATACATTTTAATCTTTAAAAGAAAAGAAAGAAAGCAAAACATAAATAAAGGAAGTTAAATGTAACAAAGTTAAATAAATAATAAATTCAAATAATAAATGCAAATTACAATAAGTAAGATGTTCTTGTATCATATAACAAATCAACATTTCAAACAAAAATATTCTTCTCCTCCTTTGGAAAACTTGTTTTAGCTAAATTAAATTTACATTTAAATGCGTACGTCAGGCGATATGAGCGTTGTCAAGACCAACTTTTCAACAAAACGCTCATGCAAATAAAAAAATTAAAAATAATTTATTTATTTATGTTTAACAAAATATTTTCAATTGCAATTGAAGCAAGGAGTGTACATATAGAAGTAATACTTATAAACAAACATACACACACACACGCATATATATTTATATATATATATATATATATGCTCTATATATATATATATATATATAATATATATATATATATATATATTTATTTATATTTATTATATACTATTTTATTATTACTTTATATATATATATATATATATATATATATATATATATATATAATATATATATATATATATATACACAATTACGTACATATATACTCCTTGAAAAAAATAAATTTAAATAGAATTTTTTATTAGTTTACATATATATTTATGATAAAGCTTCCATATAGTTGCAGTAGAAGTATAATGACTCTCCTCTACATAAATTAATAAGTATTTATTAAAACATAATTACATTTAAAAGTTATATATCCAAAAGTAACATGCAATTTTGATTAGTTTTAATTCGACAGTTGCCGAGGCACCCCTTATGGGGTTGGAGTTACTTAATTCTAAATTTCTTTTTAAGATAGCTCTACGCTTTGAGGTAGTAAATTAATTCTAAAATTTAAACGATATACGTAACACTGTATTTAATAAAAATGATGAATTCAACCCCGGAATATACTTTAATAATGGGGTTACAAATTTTTGTGTTTGGATTTCAACCTACAGTTGAATCCTATGTGTGGACGTAATGTAATAACAGCAAATACACCATGACCAGACCATAATGAAAGTTAATAACAAAGAAAATTACAGTAAAGAAGATACAAATGTAAGAAGAAAACAACTCGCTAAAAGTAAAACTAAAGGAAAAGTACATCAAATGATTTCACGACAAAACATTTGGTCATAACCACGACAAAAAGAAAATAATGCCGCTGAAACAGTAAATACCTCTCGACTTAACTTCACAAAATCCCACTCTGGTACTTAATAATAACTTCGTGCAGCACGGAGTGCAATCGTGCACTTATTGCAACACGAAAACACGACCTACAGTACCGCAAAAATACGTCCTATCAAAAATCTTCCAATAGAATTAAAGTTTTTCCTGATCTCGTTTTATAAATGCTGTTAATAAAAAAAAAAATATGTCATTATAAATTCAAAGTTTTCTTTTGTTTGAAGTTGAAAAATAGCAACTGGTTTAAATTTAATTTTTCAATACCGTCAAACATTATATTACATTTTGATTTATACATCAATACGTTACACAATTCTAGATTGATGTTTTTAGTAAGAAACGTCTTGCAAAACGCGCTTGTGCTTTTATTTGTTATTTTGTTTTTATTTATTTATTTTATTGTATTGACTCGTGTTTTTAATCGGTTTATTTGTTTACTTATTTTTCTTTTTTATTAGCTTACTCTTATTTTTCTGATTTATTGTATTATTTTGTTTGTTAGGCTAGCACTGATGATGACCTCTTGTTAGGTTGAAAGCGCTTTGCTATAAACAAATATATTTTTGTGGAGAGACTTCGTCCTCATTTATTAAGATGAACTCTATTAACGCTCACCTTAGTTCTTCGCTTGTGCTTCATTAGAAGAAAATAAATCGCTTTTACATTTTACTTCAGAATAAAAATTAAGAGGATTATTGAGTTAATGTTTAACTTAATGTTGTCGAGTTGTTTTCCTGCACAGAGCATAGAAAGTTAAAGTAAAAGCTTATGTTGTTGAAATAATAAATTATCAATGCCTCGCCAATTCAAGGCGTGGCATTGATAGTTTAGGTTTTTTATAACGTAATCAGCGTTATCTCTCTATTTTTATAATTCGCATAGTTATGGTTTTAATTATTTTTCGAGTCGATTAAGAGACTGTATATGAGGAAAAGAAAGGAAGTCGAAGAAAGGAACGCAGGTCGATCCCCTTTTTGCAACCTAATTCCAAAAAAATATATTGTCTAGGATAGGAATACATATTTTATAATAGTTCTAAAATACTGCAGAAAGATATAGTGCGGTTAACTTAGTTTTGAATACCTTAAAAAACGAAAAGTACCTGACACGGTAATTTTAAAAAACAAATGTTATTTTTAAATCGACTAGAAATACTTTCAAAATTAATTGAATCCTTCAAGAAATTAATAATACCATTTTCTTAGCAAGAATGTAGTTATTTAACTTGAAATAGCGATAATTTTAGATTTTACGTAGTTCTCAGCTTTTACTATTTCATTAGGTCCATTAGCTTTTAGTCGACCACACATCTTCAGCGATACATTCTTCAGCGTATTCTGAAGAAAGTGTTACAATTAAAATACATAGAAGAACATTATCCTATAGGTGCAGTCATCAATTTCCATCATAAAAATTATTTAACATTTTTGGAGAAGATAATCTTAAATGATAAATAGTTTTAAATTTATCTTATAATTAGAACATTAGACAAACATAAATTTTATTACATGTAATCAAATGTAGGCAATACAAATTGGCAACAAAACTATCAAATAGATAAATCAATTATAAAAATGAAACATTTATAATTCAAGTTTTTTAAAATTAATAAGTGAATAAGTTCTAATGTAAAAAGTTCTTTGAACTTTCTCATTCCAATATCCATCGGTTAGAAACCTGTTGGATTTTGCATATCAATCATTTTTTACTTTGAACATATATTTGTTTCTTAAAAAGATTTGTTTTAAAGCCGTTGGAAGTGAAAAACATTCGACATGGGGTTTAAGATGAGAAAAAGAATAACGAACAATCCAATCAAAATCTCTTACATCATTCATTTTAGTCTTTGACGTTGCTTCGAAGTTGCTTAATCTGTTTGATTTTGTAAATTATTTTCGTCTATAATGTGTTAGGTTACTAAAATTTATATAAATAAATACAAGTCAAAAGAAATTATAAATTTTTAACTTTAACAATATATAAATACATATTGAAAATAACTTATTGGTAAATCAAACGCATTTGATATTATTAAGAGACATACATAAATTAGGTAAGTATAAATTCTAACGCATTCCGATGGGAGTCCAAGCGGCTCAAACATAATTCCATCGATAGGTTTCTTTTTCGAACTTCAATATCTAATTAATGAACTGATGATAAATTAAACTAAATAATAACTATAAAAAAGTAGACATCAGCACTTATATATACGTCACTAAATAATATAACAAATATATAATTAAGTAATAAAAAAATGAATGTACGAATTCATTTAAATTTTGTATGCAAAAAATATAAATTATTATTATAAATATTATTCCATAAAAAAATGATTGACATATTTTATAATTTACTAAAATTGTATCCACGACAACTAAAAATCACGAAGTGTAAAATAACAACAATTTCGTGTTTCATCTTCTTCTTTAATCAACTGGCATGAACTTTATGTTAAGTCATGAAGTTCACGTATTCTTCAAAATTAAATTTATTTATACAAAATAAAAAAAAATATTTAGCACAAGTAAGTATGTTTGTATAAATATTATTAAATTTACAATTTCAAAATAAATTTAAATTTACTATTAAAATAAACGGACAGCTTTACTTTAAGTATTATTAGTTGTATGTTATCTGTGGCTATATATAACCGAAAAATTAAGCAAGCACTAAGTTCAAAACAAAAATTGTTAATAATTTATAATAAACGTCTGAACCTTTATTAACTTTGACATGTGTAAAAAAATCTAAGAAACGAAAACTTCGTAATTGTAATCAAGTTGAAGTTTGGCGAGAAGTTTGTACCTTTCACTGCGCGCTGTCACGATTATCAAATGGCATTAATAATCGACAATATTCATCGATACTTCTCAGTGCTAAAAGGTTAATTATTCAAATCTTAATGATGTGGAATTAACGAAGTTTTAAATATTAATGTTTATATGAATAGTTAAAATACAATTAATCATATATTTTTTTTATTGAATATGACGTAATAAAGTGTGCAACAATGACCATTAGTTAGGTTGGTAAGAGTGCATGTATCTAAAGTAAAGGCCTATGTACTAAAGAACTAGGAACATAGGTAACTGTGTACCTAAAAAGAGAATATTTTGCACAAGCAACTAGAAAGAACATGCCATGTGTACAGTCGAAATCAAATATTATTTCATTTTCACCAAAACTATTTAGAATGAAAGATGAATTGTAAGTACATATTCAGGAAATATATACGTATTTACTATTGTAAAATCCAACTAATAAAGTAAAAGAATTGAATATATATATATATATATATATATATATATATATATATATATATATATATATATATATATATATATATAATATATATAAACATAAGTGTAGGCATAGCAAATTATTTCAACTTACACAAATATTGAAATTGAATACATGCACCAATATTAGACCTTAAGGACTACAAAACCAGGAACTTATTTTAAAATAATTTTATCATCAAATAACCGTCACTTGATGACTACAATTCGCTGCCTAAAAATAAAAAAGTATAGTAAACGTAGGAATTTATTAGCACGATTTAGGCGAAACCATCCAGTCAAATTTTTAAATTATTGTAAACTAACCCCCATTATACTGTGTGTAAAGCTGGGTTAAGATTTATTATGTGCTGATTTGTTTCTTTTATATTTTATGTTTAATAAACCAATTAACTTATTTGTGTGTTTTCTAGTCTTAAATTTTATACTTAACAGACCAAAATTTATAACCAATAGTGTATAGCGATGGATGCATAAGAACTTAAAAAATTGATCTAGCCCGATAGGGCAGGTACTAAAACCCATATGTCCCTTCTAACTTTTCAATTTCAAAGCACATCGTATTGGTTGGTACCTTTACAAAATTATGGTACGTCTAGACAAAAAAAAGTACCCAGGTACATCTGTGGGAATTTCATGGTGTACAATACCTTATACCTGCATAGTTTTATGATTTTTTCATAATAATATTTAATAAACAATTAGAATAATGCAGATAGTTTCTTCATTAAAGTAAGATCAACCATGAGAATAATAAAACTAATCAAAGAAAAGAAAACAAAAAATAAAAAGAAATAATGGAAACTAAATGCATAAAGTAGATTAATGCCCACTTATTTTTGTGGGAGAATCTTTTTCAAATTTAAGGAGTAAGTTTATATTGGTTGATAGTAATCTAGAAAAATATTTTTATAAAATTAAATAATAATAAATTTTTATTTCCACCAAAATGAAAAGTTTACAAATAATCAAGATGGAAGCCGTTGCGAAAACGCAACACTGGTCTTCTTATACAGGGTCAAAATATATAAAAATTATTTTTTTTGAAAATGCCCTTATTTAAAAAAAATCCTTTGTTTTAATTTTAAAATTATAAATAAATCCAAGCGTGATGATCTAGCTAGTACTTGCCCCTACATTAAATTAAGCTTAAATTTATATATATATATATATATATATATATATATATATATATATATATATATATATATATATATATATATATATATATATATATATAATATATATATATATATATACACTTGTGTGTGTGTGTGTTTGTAAGTATGTATGTATATGTGGACATTGATATATCGAAACGTAGCATATTATTGCTCAGCTATATTTTTCCTTCTTTTAAATAATTTGATTTCCAATTGCAAAAATGTGATCATTAATTTGTACAAAAATGTTTGAAGATTAAAAAAATATAAATAACAGAAAAGAAAATTAAAAAATGCTTAATAATTTATTACCTGGTTATCGGAATTAGTGTTTTATACAACTAAACACTTAACTACCTGCATGCACGATACTTCACACAACTACAAACACACACATACACTAACACTGACACCCAACAAACACACTACCTGACCATCCGGGATCCCGACACGAATGCTTAGCAACAAATTAACAATTCTAACCTCACATTAATAAAAAAAAACATTTATTAAAAATATTATATAAATTAATGTCTGTTAAAATATAGTCACTTTTTTTTAACCTATAGAACCATTTATTAATCTTTTCAATTTTTTCAAACTTTTTTATCTTCTTAAAATATGTTCATTTTATATTTTTTAAATTTTATTAAAAAAATACTTAGTTTTAAAAAAATCTTGAAATAAATAATAATAATTTAATTTAATTATTACAAAAATAAAAACAACCTTAAGCCCATTATTTATTTTGGAAATTAACTAATATCAAAAGACAACTAAAATTGTTAAATACATTACAAATTAGTTTAAGGAAATAGCAAATAAAGAAAAAAAAAATAATTTTAATATATTGTTTTAATAACGAATACATACATTCATGACCGAAGCATAAAAATATTTTTAAAACAAACGACACAGCACAACCCAAGTAGGTAATATATTTGGCACGAGCTCATAATAAGCAAATATTAGCGTTTAAGGCATATTGCTTAAGAAAATCAACAAATAAATAAAGCACAAAAAACAAAAGGTAACGACAACACTGAGTAAATAGTGAAATAATAAAGTAAATTTGCACAACTTGGTCAAATATTGATCCTTGCAAAGTGCATTTTTCTATGAATGTATTTTTTATACAATTTTACTTATTCAATTCTTCGAATATAAAATGTAAAAATGACAAGCATAAGTAATAAGATTAATCAAAAATCAACTTATTGATAATTGTATATAATGATAAAATAATTATGAATATATACGTTTCAAAAGTGAGAATTTGTTTATATCTGAACTGATTAATATAGACACTTTAGAAAATAGAATTATTGGGAAAAATATATTATAGGCTGTTATATTCAAAAGGACAGGGCAATACAAAATATATACAAGGTAAAAGCAAGTTTAGTAAAGTTACAAAGTTTAATTTATACCAAATTGAATATAAATGTATTTAATTATATGTAATAATAAGAATAGCTAAAAGACATTGAAATACTAAAATGGAATTAAAAGTTTAAACTTTGTGGCTGTGTTAAGTGTGGGCAAAAACTTTATAATTAATAAATTAAAAGTAATAAAATTTATTAAGGTTTAATTGAAATTATCTTTATTGTTACTTTTTTATTATTAACTTAATACCTATAATTCAATTAATTCTTCCTATTTCTTCCAATTCTTTCAATTAAGTTAAAAAAGGTTTCACTAACTTCATATCAACTTTACTATATTCTCATTAAATAAGCTACTGTGAGAAAATGTTCAGTACTGATCTATACCGCTACAGACATGATCTATAGACTACATAGATCTTCCCAAAACCCAAGTTTTGAAGCATCATTCAAATTAATAACTGAGTATCAATCAACCATATAAATATAACCTAAAACTTCAGAAAAAATTAATCAAAAGTTCATTTTACTTTTTAGAGTTAACAGTAAAGAAAAAAGACCGACTAAAGCATTAATTTATAAAAATTACCTTAAATATTTTAAAGAACAAATGATTAGTTGAAATAAATAGATTAAAAAAACGTTTAATACCATTTTTAATATCATATTTTTAGCAAGATAATACGCATTTTAATAATATTGTAATTAGAAAAAGGATATTTTTAGCGAATTTTGAAAGAATAAATCAGGTTGGGGTCATGGAGGGAGGACTCTGATCAGAGTATATATATATATATATATATATATATATATATATATATATATATATATATATATATATATATATATATAAATGACTATTATAGAAAATACTGTTACCAGGAAACAACTAATTATTTCGCTGCGACCTTTAGAGTAGTTCTAAAAATTAATAGCTTATTATTAATAAAACACATTTCAATGCGTATTTTTGAAACCAATAAAACTTAATTACTTAATTTTGATTTTAATAGCTTTATTTTTTTTAATTCGTTAACAACATTTAAATCTATAAATATTAAATTTTGAAATATATAAAAAAATCCAAAACATAAAAACTTTTGAGAAAAAAATAAATATTTTATGGAATGCGTTTTCAGAATGGACAAATGGACTGTATTTGATGCGTGTTATTTATAATGTAGTTGATACAATGTAAGGTGATACAACTCTAAAGCGTATATTTATTATTTGTTTAGTAATTTAATTTAACATTATTTTAACATGATTTTTTATCCTAATGCTTGACATATATAACACAACATGACAGCATAACGAATCCTCAATTTATGGTCAAAGTATTAAAGTTTTAACTGAAATATCAGATATCATATGAGGAATCAAAATCTTTATAATCGTTGTAAAGGAAAAAATCTTTTTAATTCCTTATTTTATGGTCATTTTTCTAAGGTTTTTATTACTTAATTTTTTTATTGCTATTAACTACTTGAAATTTCAGGTTTAATCGACAGGTATAAAAATCAAGTTTTTTCTTTTATTTTACAGGGACTTTTCTTTTAAGATTAAGTTTTTATTATTTTTTTAGTAATTAAGTATATTACTATTTTTTTACTATTCTAATCTCATAGACCGTTATTAATTAACATTTTTACCAAGAAAATGGATGTAAGCATTGAGATATTATTACTAGAAAGGCCCTATTGGTTGAATTTTGAAAGATCGAAAAAGTAAATATCATCAAATAAATAGTACAAAATTACACTAATTTTAATAATCTAACGTTTAAATTACAAAGCTAAACACAAACAATTTGTGAAAAAAGACAACAATTGATTTTTCATAACCTTAACTCTTAGAGGAGGGTTCAATAACTAAGTACACACAACACACTAAATCCGCCCAAGGTATTAAGTAGGATAGATAAATACAGTTAAATACGCTGTATGAACCATGACGGAGGGAATTCAGTCGGATACGCTAGAACTAGGGAGGTAGAATCTAGATCGATCTCCCGATACGCTGTATGTACCTTCAGAGACGATCGTATTTAAAAATACGGGCCTTCGGCCCGTAGCCGCTACGCGGCCTCGGCGCTTCGCGCCTCGTCCGCTCCGCGGCGTCGGCCCTCCGGGCCGCTTCGCGGCCCAGGGGCCTCACTGTGGCCGCTTTGCGGCCACATTGTTGTTGTTTTGTATTATGTGTTGTTTCATTATTGTTCTTGTTACATGGCATTTTGCCATGTATCTAGCGAATTTTCACAGCCTCTCCACACAGGCCCGCTTCGCGGCCTGAGTGGCTTTCTCACAAACTTGATTTTACTAATTGAGATTTTATTAATACTCTATTATTAATAGTATGCTATAATATTAAAATTAAGAAGCATTATAAACAAAAATATATTATTCATGATTTTTGTTTTTAAATAAAAATACCGTTTCCGTCACTAAAGATTAACAGATTGAGCTGAAACCGGTCGCAATGGTTTTAGAATGACTTCAACCATATAAAGACAACTTCAACTCTTACTTACATTTATGATTGTTTATAGAATTTAAAGAAAAATGTCAAATTTTTTTTGTAAACAAATTGTTTATTTGAGTAAAATCTTAAGGTTGAAAAAAATATATTCATGATTATTTAAAATAAAAATACCGTTTGCGTCACTTAGGATTGTCCAATTGAGCTTAAACTGGTCGCATTCGTTTTAGAATAACTTCGACCATATAAAGACTACTTCGATGTTCTTCCTCTTTACGGGTCTGCTTAGCTCAGCGTGGTTCAGTGGAAGCCATTTTTGCCCAGTCTCTCTGGGACAGTAGGCTTACCATAATGGAGCAAGAGGTAGAGGTATCTCTTTTATACTATATCCCCACCCTCTAACACTACTGAACCCAACAGATATCGTACTAGTCTTTGACCTAGACGTATACATATATACAAGATTATATATATATATGTATACCTATTGCGCCATTTGTGATGGTTCGATTGAGCTGAAATTGGTCTTAATCGATTCAGCTAGTCGTCTACCTAAATACTAGATACCTTGTTTTAAAGCCATTTTAAGTTTCAAAAAAATTTTTTTCATGACGTCATAACTTTGGTTGATGACGTCATAATGTTTTTTTATAAACAATAGGCCTCGTAACCTCCTCAACATCTCGCGATTTGCAAAGTTTCGTTTCAATTTGAGAACGCCTTCGAGAGTTATCGTTCGCCATACGAAAGGGTAGAAACTCTTACATACATATATATATATATTATATATATATATATATATATATATATATATATATATATATATATATATATATATATATATATATATATATATATATATATATATATATATATATATATATATATATATATATATAATATATATATATATATATATATAACTTTATTCGGACATATATTTTTGTTATCAGGAAGCCAATAGGAACCGATTCCACTCACTCCCACCCTCAACTTCCGTCATCCGAACAACCTCATAAGCGTCATTTTCATTATGAAAATTCGCTAAAACCTCAAAGCACTACAATTTCACTTTATTTCATTTAAATATTACCCTTTTTCACCAAATAACTTTTCATTAACGCAGGAAAATCACAATTTAATTAAGTTACTTTATGTTTAGAACTCCCTTATAACCTAAGCGAATCTTCACAAAAAAACACATCTTTTGGCGGGATTAGTAATGACGTTATCTGACTCGATCGACTAAATAAATAAGATGCGAGAATCGGATCGTATTTAATGCGAATGGAACACGATCACCTGTTAAATACGCTGTGTGTACGTAGTAAATGAGGTTGGACAGAACCCTTGAGAACCTTAAAAAGATGTTTTAAGGGTCTTAAATTAATGAAATAGGATATGCCCACGCCCCCTCTAGTAATATATCTCTAAAGATGTAAGTAAATTACGATAGTAATGAATAAGCTCGCATTATAGAGCAGTATAAAGCGTTCTTAAGATTATTAGTAGGGCTAGTTGTAACCTAACTGGCTCAAGTATAACCTTCCTTTCTGAAAAAAGGTACTCGTATACTAAGGGCCTAATTTATTTGCAAGGTAGGGTATACTAAAACCTTATTTTCAAGACTATGGTCTCACTGTCATCTCGAGACATTAGTGATAGTAGGGAGAGGTGATGAACCACCTAGCAAGTATGCCATGTAGTTGGGCCCTTTTTACTAACTCCCTTAGATAGAAGATAGTGATCTACCTTATAAGACCTAATGGAGGTATTCTGCCTCTAATCTACAGAAGAGCCATCTACATAAGTTTTTTCTAGAAACAACACGTGCCCCACTATAAGACGTAGCTTTCCTTATCTCGAAACCATAAGACAGAAACATAGATATATTTTATATAAAACTACTATGAGTTCCTAAATTTTGCCTTATCCAGGTGGATTTAGGATAATATTTTACGAAAATATATTTGGTAATTTAGATGTGAAAGCTTCGTGAGAACAGCAAAATAATTGAATAGTTAAAAAAGGAAATCACAACAAACTATTTCCCTTTATAAAAAAATAAGCAAGTCGGACAGTGAACTTTTCTTTTAAATTACTTTCATTTTATACTTGTGAGGGAATGTTGAAAAATAGCGCGAATTCTTTTAATTAAATAACCCTAACCCTTAAAGAATTTTTCTTGGAATACTTTTTCTTATGAGCTCTTCTCTTTCATCATAAAATTCTTTTTAAATCATAAATTCTTTAAAATGATATGTAGTTAACATTTCTTCTTTTTTTCATATTAATTTTTAGATTTTCTTTTAAATACCTTTTATTTTATATTCTTTACTAGTAATTATTGTCATTTAAAACGTTCTTTTTATTTGAAAATATTTAAAGTTTGTTCCTTTAAAAAAGTTTTAAAGTAAATTTAAGATATTTGATCTTCTAAATGTGAAGTTTTTAGTGTAATTGAAGCATCATTACATCGTAATTTTTCGAAGAAGAATTTTATTTAATTTACGAATTATTTTTTTAGCGCAATGAAATACTCTCTTTGTATTTTTTTATTTTGACCTTTTAAGATTAATTACAGTGTAGGTTTTTTTTGAATTCACAAATTCATTTATCATTTATAAAAGAACATAATAAACAACAAAATATAAAGATTTAAAAGTTTCTGAAGTATAAAAGTTAACTTATGGGTTAACACTAGAAGAAAATCATTACGAAACACATTTTTAATAACTTTATAACTAAAGTTGATAAGTTTAAAAAGGTAATTAATGAATTTTGAGGAGCACGAGCAATGATTAAAGTTACAGAAATTTTAGAGTTAGAAAAAAGCATAAGCAAGATCATACTTAAGTATGGGAATAATATTAAGTATAGTATAATATTGCGCGGATACGCAACATAACAATTTAGGATTTGACTAGGATGGATAAGTTTATGATTAAAATTATAAGAAGAATATAAGTAAAACAGATAAGTTATAAAAGGTTTTTGAGAGTGTGCTTTAGTGGTACTTAATCCAATGCCTTCTTAATTCCAAGAGGGGGATTATTATCAGTGGGTAGCCATCTTTTTTTATTCCTTCTTCGAGGGTCACGATTTTTTCCACCATAGAGTTAGTAGATACTTTTAGAAATAAAAAAAGAGTTCTAGAGTCACGGAGTTACTTAAAACATTAAAAACGAAAAGAATCTTTGAAAATAAGATAAAAGCTGAGAGAAAAATACTTGAAGCTCATGGGAAATAAGTGAGGATATGCAGGAAAATTACAACTCTTGGACCAACATAAGACTAACTAATACTTTTATGTCAAAACAAGAAATTGATTTTTTTTGTTTGGATATTACTTGAATTTTTATCGTTACTAAAAAGTTTTTTCGGCAATATTTGAATTGTTGTAAATATTAAAGGGAATACAAAAAATGTATGAAAAAAAGAATAAGAAATCATAATAAAATTAAGAATAAAACATATCATAAAAGGTATTCAAATTAAACTAGCAATTAATAATAAGGATAAAACTTACGTAAACAATTCGTTAAACAGGAGAAAAGAAGTAGAATGAGGTCATCAAAACTTACCTGTAAAAAGAAACAAAAAAATAATATAAGTTATAAAAATAAAAAATTAAAAACGCTTATGTTTTGTGTTAAGAGGTTAAGCCAATAAATGAAGACCTGAACCTCATACGTGGTGATCACAGACATTAAAGATCAAAAGGTGGGTCGCGGAGAGACCTGGGTTTTTGATTGATTTTTTAAGGTGAGATAGTAAAGCTTGGTTTCATACTTGGCAACTTATAATATTTAAGGAATCAAATAATAAAATCTCTAATAAACACATCTCGATTGCTATCAGAAAAGTCAAAAGAACATAAATTTTCTTTTTCCTTTGTTTTTCAACAAAAACTGTACCTAAGTCATTTCTTAAACCACAGCCTTCTTGATATTTTTAAAGCTCTAAATAACATGTTATTTCACCAACAAGACAATTTCTTACATAGTTATTCTTTTGAAACTTTTGTTTAAAATCTTAAAGTGTGTTTTGTGTTTTTTCACAAGTTAATTTAACAAAAAAAACATATTCTCTTAACTACATTAAAGTAAAGAAATGGCGGTAAATTCCGCGCGGTAAAAGAATAAAAAAAAGTTAAAAGGCGCTTTTATTTCTTTTTTTTAAACGCGCAAACAGAACAAGTCTTTAAGTGGTCATTGTGCCGCTCATTCTTTTCCTAAGTTAATAAAAAAAATAAAGATACTTAAGAACAAAAGATGGCGGAGATCAACCGCAATTTTGAAATAATTTCGTCTTTTAGCTAAAATAAAGAATTATTTTGCTCCCATAAATTATTACAAAACATATGGAGGAAATGTAAGATCTGGTACAACTGATTAACACTTGTAAACAAACATCTTCTAGAGAGCATAAAAATATATTTTTCCTTAATTTAGTGAAATTATATTTTACCAATTTAATATAATATTGCAAACTTACATTATGATTCTAATACATAACAATCACCTGTTCGTTAGCATCAAATTTTCAAGCCTCACAGTTTTAACTACTAACTAATTTTGTCTATTTTCAAATCGAATCTAGGAATGACATGTAAACTAAGAATACACACACACACACACACACACACACACACACACACACACACATACATATATATAATATATTATATATATATATATATATATATATATATATATATATATATATATATATATATATATAATCATTACATTATGTAAAATAATAATATGCAAAACTATTTTTCTTAAATGCTGTATAATATATAATCTACCATATTTTCTATATTGTGTTATATTTTTGAATACAATTTTTGCGTGAAGTACGAATAAATATTGCATTTGTTACATTTTACAAACTATCATTAGCACAAAGAAAATAAATTTTAAAAACTGATTTCTTTGATTTATTAAAGGAAGTTGTCTAATATTAAAAGGAACTTAATTTTATTTAAAATTTAACTGTAGGCGAGTCACTTAAAACAACAATTTTTTATGATCTATAATCAAATTATACATAAATTCTAAAGAACGATCCAATAAAAATCAATATAGTTAATAGAGATAAATTTATAGACCAACCATAATTTATCAATAACAATATAAAAATAGATATTTGATCTATATTTCCATTTATAAATATAAAATATATTTCAGCTTTTTTGTAAAAACCTTTTTAATAAAATTAGATAATAGATATAATTTTTGAATAAAATCACATTTCCTAATTATTAAATTAAATTTGGTTTAATTATTCTTGAAAATTGAAATTTATCAATTTTACAGTCTGGAAGTAGGAAATCCTGCTACTGATAAGAAATCAGGTTGCTATAGAAATATTATTACTAGAGAGGTTAAATGATGAAACATCGAAAAGTAACCTGACCACCTTCGTTTATAAATATAATCAAATAATCAGTACAAAATTACAATAACTTATATAGTAAAACGTTAAAAATATAAATCAAAACACAAACAATGTGCGGGAAACCGAAATCAATTTATTAATTACAACCTAACTCACACTTGAAGTATTAATGTATAGATGACTATGAGCCCTCTATATATATATATATATATATATATATATATATATATATATATATATATATATATATATATATATATATATATATATATATATATATATATATATATATATATATATATATATATATAATATATAATATATGGGAATACCTTTTGAATTACTTACTTTTTGAATTCTTAATTTTTACAATTTTATTTTGGGATCAGAGCTTGTAATTAAGTTAAGTAACATTATTTAGAAGTAAGGATATTTTAAACCAGACAGATCTTATGAAGAATAGATAATAAAAAAAAGTTTTGACAAATAATAAACAAATCCTCTAGCATAAAAGAATACGTATCAAAACGTGTTTTTTTACAAATGCATAAAAGTATAATATAAAATAAATAAATAAAAGGATTATAAATAACTTTTAGTTCTATATGGAATGTATCAAGGCTAGACATAAATCATAGATATATACATAGTACAGTTATATCTCATGTTATAGATAAAGGCGTAAACAAAATTCTGGCGCGGAGGTTTGCAAGCAAGGCGAATTTTTAATCCATTTCTTGCTTAATTTCCCGGTATATAACCACAGCAGTATGTATAATGTTTTGCAGTATGAATTGCGCATATATATCCCATAGACAGACTATACAATACAAGGCACAGCACTATTAGCAATCTTTATTTTTAGCACATTTTATTTAAAAGAAAAGTTAGATAGTTAACTTGTGATGGTACTGCTGTGGTGATAAAATATGTACCAGAGATTTAAGTAAGAAACAGATTTATGATCAAGAAATAACGAATTTAAAAGAAAATTCCCCAGATTTGCGGACCTCCGCGCAAGAATTATTTTGAAGTTATAAACTTATATACCGTAAATATGACAATTAAACATTATCGCCAGTAATAACATTCAATCGAATCGACTCTAGATTGGCTTAATTTGATTTAGCGCCCCAGAAAACATTGAAAACGAAACCCTACTTAAATTTAAGTATATACTGAGAGTGAGCGTGAATGGAGTCCATTTTAAATAATGAAAGAAAAGCGCTTTGCCAATAAAGTTTTATTTTGTGGAGAGACTTTTTTCTTTCATTTTTTAAAATTTAAGTTTAAGTTGCAGTAATTTACCACGGTGTTTAACTTTGTGGTAACAGGATATTGGTCATACACTCCAGACTGGTTTCATTCGATTTAGCGGCCCAATAGACACAAATAGAAAACCTTTTTCTTTGTGAGAATTTTTAACCTTTAATTTCACCAATTTTTGAAAATTTGCTGACTCAGCAAACTATTCAAATATATATTTTAATGTTTTTAAACGCTTTTCCTGTGAGAAGGAACCTCGAAAACGGATTCTGGTTACGTTCCCGGGTCCGGCTCTTGCTATACAAGCCACCTCATTAGCGAATTGTTTTTTAAGAAAATTCGCTCAAAACTTAAATAACAAAATAAAACCATACTAATATAGTCTTATGACCGAGAAATATGATACATAACCTAATGTTTAACAAAAGTTTCATAATTCACACCTAGTTGTAAGATACAACAATATCAAGTTGCGAAACTTATCACAATCAAGTTTGTGTTAAGTGAGAGTACTTTGCATAATGCGAAGTTTATAGAAGGGACTTGTTTTAAAAAAAATCTACAAACGTTTTACAATGCGACGTTTACTAACACTCAAGTCATCGAGGTTAGTTGTAGTCAAGAACAATTAAAAATTAGTACTTTAAAAGAAGTAAGGAACGGAAAGAGTCTTCTATATTGTTAGAACTAAAACTTAACCAAGTAATAACTAACTTAGTTCAACAGGATTTGAAAGGCTCAAATTACTTTTAGCTTTAAAATTACAGCTATTCAGTTTAGAGGTTTGATAAAATGACAAGACACTGTAATAAAATTATCAAATATTTATAATTTAATATAGTATACTATGTTATATTAATTATAATTTCAATATAGTATACTATCAATTAAATTAATGAAGACTTTAGTCCAATTAATAGTCCAAAAAGCTCTAAATATAGTATACTAATTATAATTACTTTTACGTACTAATTAGCTCTTTTTCAAAGAGACTTATACAACATGAGGAAAAATTTAAAGAGACTTATACTACAAAAGAAAATATTCATAAATTCAAAGAGACTTATACTACAAGAGGAAAAATACATAAGCTCTTAATATGGCTTGGGTGGTTTAATACCATACCAGTACACTGGAGACGCCATCATTTTGATTTTTTATATTAATTGTATAATTTCACGTAAATATTACATTGTTTACCTACTATATTGTCTTATATTAAATAAAATTAATTTAAAATAGCTTTAATCATTATCTATCGCTTATATATTCTTTAATTATCTGTGCTGTATAAAATGATTTAATGTAGCAAAACTAAAAACACCCGCCATTCCTAGGGTGTAGTTTAAATTTTAGGCGCCGATAGGGGTTGTAAATGCTTGGGGAGTCTCTAGTCTCAGCAGAATAGGAGTGAGTAAAGTTATGGTACCTAATAGAAATAGACACGCTACCAGACCCCTCTCAATCACAGAGCTATTTTACCCAAGTCCTCCTTCAGGTAGTTTAAGTCTCTTTGCATATACATTGTTACAGGAGGCATACCTTCATTCAATACCTTGAGAGGCTTGAAAAATCTTTTTGGGGCTCTGTGTAACATCATAGTAACCTTCTACAAGAGAGAGTTAAGGTTATTACAAATTAATCGTCAGCTTTTCCCGAATATTTTTTTTTATAAACGTTCTAATGTATAAGTGGCTGCAATTTTGTGCTGTTAATTTAATTATATTAAACATTAAAGATTCGCAGGTTACTTTTTCGATGTGTCAAAATTCACCCCTTTCTAGTAATATACTATTATATATTACTAGAATTATAAGTAGTATTAATAACTTATTAATAAGTAGTATATTTATTATTTATTTAAATCTTGGAGGAATATGTTTTAACGCAAAAGGGGTAAAAGTTGTAACATGACAGCTCCACACTCTTATACGTGAAATCAAATTACAAAATACGTGAAGAACATGAAGAAACTTATCCTTGTCATTAATAAAATATTTATTTATGTTTTAATTAGAATTAATTAACTTATTCTTTTTACAATTGCTAATACCTAATTAAAATGGAAGTTTTATAAAATATATACAAAATTGTATCTATAAGTACGTGTTGCTATTATACAAAGTTTTTTTAAGAGCTAAAGAAATAAAAATCAAGATGGTGGACAATATTTTGAAGTGACAAGTTTGTTGTTGGACGAGACGCCTGCCAACTTTACTATACAAGGAAAAAACATGGCTTTAAGGAAGAAGAAGAAATGTTTTTTTTTAATACAACAGTTTAGACTAGGGTATATAACAGAGTAGAGTAAATGTGTATTAGAAAAAAATACAATATAAAGTAGAGTACAATAGATATAGTTATAAAGAGAAAAATAATAACATATCAAATAGCATAAAAGGAACAGAATCTAGGAATCTAGATTCGGCTAACAAGGAATCTAGATCATATAAGGCAAATTTTTTAAAAGAAAATCCATTGAAAAAGACATTAACAACAAACTTGATTGTTTTAAAACCTGATAATATTTACAAAAAATATCTACTCAATAATTTTCCATTAAAAGTCAAAATTGGCTCATACTTTTTATAAAGCTTCAGAAAGGATTTATCTACCAAAGCACAGTTGAGGTATTTTTTAAGTGCATAAAATAAAGAAATGAACACTTAATGTATAACTTAAACGCAATCTAATGTTACATCTAAAAAATATGCTTCATGATTATTCGAGAATTCGTCTATATAATCATGATTAGTCTTCTTCAAGTTCCTTATGATTAGGAGATTTTGAAGTTGAAGTATCTCGGGACTTTGATTATGATGAAGGTTATAGAAAACCATATTGGGAAGGTTACACTATGTGTTGATGAGCTGTGATTCTTTCTTATATAAAAGGCATTGGAATTTTTTAACAACAATAATTCACGATGCCATAATTACTCTCTTATATATGTCACTCTATAGCTTATGAATAATAAAATTACCAAATTAAACAAAAATATATTATGAGAAGAAATAAAACCAAAAATATTATTAACATAATATATTAAATATTTTTAGTTTAATTATAATTTTTATCAATCGACATAAGTAAAAGCACTATTACATTGGTTTTTTTTGGATCTACAATAATGATGGCGTCTATAGAACTTTTTTTAAAACATCATCAAAAAGATTCGAAAGAAGAAACGAAATTAGAAGGAATGTTATGATTAAAGCCGTAAAGTCATTGGAAGAATCTTCTAAACTAAATTAACAAATACAAAGATGAAAAAGATAATTAAGTAAAAAGAGTATTAATCAAAAATATAAAATAAAACAAAATTAAAGAAAAGTAATAAATAATAGTCAAAGTTTTGATGTAACGTTTATGTATGTTTTTGTTTTACATAATTTGAAAAAAAAACAAGCGTCTGAATTCGATAAATCTTATTGCAGTTCAATGGTACCACTCCTAACTTGCCTAATTTTGACTTTCTTTATAACAACCCTATTAATTTATTTATAGTACTAATGTCCGGTTCTCTTATCCTAGCTTTTCTTGAGCTTTGCGATAAAGATATTTTTTAGTGTTACATTAAAAATAATTCATATTACAATTATTTTCCGGACAGCAAAACTACACCTAAAGATTGATTTTTGTGCAAAGTTTCAATTCTCTAGCATAAATACGCCAAGAATTACTATGATAAAACACACACACATACAGACAGACAACTTTGTAGAAAACCATTCAGAAGGTGTTAAACACTTTGAGACGGATAATTCAGGTAAAATTCTGGTTTCGGATTTATTACAAACACAATACTTCTCCTATATATCCTCGGTTTAAATAAGGAAAAGTAAAAAGGGAGTTTGACAATTAGTAAAGCAATACGTCACAAACCAAGGATTGCGAGGATAAAAAGATTTGTTAAAGGAGTAAAGTGAGACATAAATCTAGAAAATAAAGATGCCGAAAAAGTCGTAGGCGCAACATTACACTGTCGCCACTGTGTAACTCACTGCAGCCTTTATTTAAAATTATTGCGCTACAGAGAAACATGTGGGCGCTCCAACAAATATATAATTTGTAAGTATTTTGTCTTCACGAAGTAATAGAGTCTAAAAGTACGATATAAATAAAAAATATAATAGTTTACAAGAAAAAAGACCCGATACACAATAGGTACTACCTAGGAGCATAAATACATATTCTATGGTACCAATCTATATAATGTCTGATTCTAACCAAAAGAAACATTTTATAGATGTAATTGTATTATATCTAAATATTTAAGTAAATATATCGTAACAATATTTATATTTATAAACATATTGTAGTATAGAAGTAATATTGGATATAAAAATATTTTTTATAGTAGTGCTTGAAGTTATGTATAAAATACGAGTATTCACGTTAGTGTTAGTATAAAGGAAGTCGAATTCTAACCGATGTGCACTAAACAGAGTTATATCCAAAGATTTTAGTCGAACCAAAAACCAATATAGGTGGATTGAACGACACTAAGTTGAGTTCTCAAAATATTTATTTAAGGTGGATCAATCATGAAGAAATTACAAGAAGCGGTATCGGTACATGGTACCCAGTAAATGGGTACAGAATTTTAAAATAGAACCCATTTTTCTAAAAGACAATAATACTGTGATTTAGAAAAATTGTTTTTTCCAGAGACCATTTAAAATGTTTTAAGCCTTACATTTAGTAGCTGTAGGCTATGCATGAAACGACGATAATGCCTCTCTTAGTCACTATAGTAGATATAGACTATGCATGGAAAGACGAAAATAATTTCCAGTGACAGTAGTAGATATAGACTATACATGGAATGACTATGCATGGAATGACGATAAGTAACTGTAGTAGATATAGATTATGCAGGGAATATAATACCTCCAATAATGTAGTAGATTATGCAGGGAATGATGACTGTAGTAGATATAGATTACAGGGATGACGATAATACCTCCCAATACTGTAGTAGATATAGATTATGCAGGGAATGACGATAATACCTCCCAATAACTGTAGTAGATATAGATTATGCAGGAATGACGATAATACCTCCCAATAACTGTAGTAGATATAGATTATGCAGAATGACGATACTGTAGTAGATATAGATATGCAGGGAATGACCTCCCAATAACTGTAGTAGATATAGATTATGCAGGGAATACGATAATACCTCCCAATAACTGTAGTAGATATAGATATGCAGGAATGACGATAATACCTCCCAATAACTGTAGTAGATATAGATTATGCAGGGAATGACGATAATACCTCCCAATAACTGTAGTAGATATAGATTATGCAGGGAATGACGATAATACCTCCCAATAACTGTAGTAGATATAGATTATGCAGGGAATGACGATAATACCTCCCAATAACTGTAGTAGATATAGATTATGCAGGGAATGACGATAATACCTCCCAATAATGTAGTAGTATAGATTATGCAGGGAATGACTATAATACCTCCCAGTACCTGTAGTGGATGTTTTTTATTTCACATACCGCACTATCCTCAAGAAATGCAATATTGGACTGATTTCCCAAAAGCTTTGCTGTAGAAACGAACAGCAAACGCACTTCTATAAATATTTCGACCACCAATAAAACTATTTCCTCAAATTATTAAGAGCAGAAGGAACAATCTAATGTAGCACACGTAAAACAGTTTGAAAAATAAGAACTTAAAAAACATCAAAACCGGTCTATGAATACATTAATAATGTCCTGTGACGGGTCCAGGTTACGACACGGTCGTAGAAGCTAATCCTTCTCTCAGTCCATAGCCAAACCACTTTATGACTAAATCTTTAATATTTTAAGAGCTATTTTTCAAAGGATTAACTGACTTACAAAAATAACCTTTATAAATTATTATTCTCCAAGTTTTTTTAACACTAGCATTATTTTAGTTTTTAAATACTCTTTAGAGTCTAAGTTTATAGAAAGGCTTAAATTAAAAAATAATAACAGCCTGCAAAGGTGTGAGCGAACTAAACTAGCTTACAGTGTAATCAATTTCAATATATACATTGCATATATATATATTATATATATATATATTATATATATATATATATATATATATATATATATATAATTATATATATATATATATATATATATATATATATATATATGTGTGTGTGTGTGTGTGTGTGTGTGTGTGTGTGTGTGTGTGTGTGTGTATGTATGTATAAAATTATATTTTGGACCAAACGTTAAAGATAATTAACAAGTTGTTAATAACACTTTAAAGTTTTAAAAATAAATAATTCATACACCAAATAATATAAATAAACCTAAAATTTGTATGGAAATAGCCCAATAAAATACAACATGAAAATTATTATTTCTTTCTTCAAAGGAACAAAAACAATCTCGCAGTTTTTTATCTCCAATTATTTTATCCCTCTATTTCCGGTTAAAAGGAGTAACATTTATAGATCAGTTAATTTACAGTTACTCCGGGGAAATTCACAATATTCTCGAAAAATCAAAGCCTAATAAAAAGTTAATAAATAAATTTAATAAGATAGGAATCAGAGAACCAATTGGAAACACTACTCAGAACCAATCTATTTTTTAAAATCAGTAAATGGAGTGAAAGTTACACCAATGATCTCTTCAATTTGTTTTCTTATAAGCTCCAATAAAATCGTTTCAACGTTAAATAAAACTTATTAAATCCGAAATTAAATCTGTTTTAGTAAAGGTCAGTTAGGTATTAAAACTGAAAAATGGTGTTAACAATACATAGGTATGATATAAAATCCGTTAATTATCTGTCAAAATTAAAACCAAAAAGTGTAGTAGTAAAGTTTTTTTTTTAAATTGCAATAGTAAGTTGTCAGTAAGTTTTAGTAGCAAACAAAGAATTCGCTTAAGCTAATTATAATCATTTTCAGGGAGCTCAACAGATTAAACAATCAATAAAAATTATATTTTAACTTTTTCAAAAGTTTTTAATAATACGAAATTGGTGCTTTATATATTAATAATATATTAAATAAAAAATATTAAATATATTAAAAACGTTTTAGATGTGTTTAAAATTGGATTTCACAATTATTAAAATAAGTCCGCAAAGTAAGTTGATCCTTGTTAAATTAACATTTAATTTTTACATAGTAACCTAAATAATGTATTTTAGGTTTAAGACGAAGTGTAAGACTATAAATATGTATGTAATAGATATGTAATATTATCAATGATCCACTCATCAAAATAAAAGTATTTGTATTTACTGTAAACAGCAAACCATATCTACGCTCATAAATTAAAAATCAGTATGATCTTAAAATAAAACTAAAAAGGCCGCTAATGAAATGTTAATTTGTTAATTATAAGAGAACTGGTTTGACACAAGGACAATTATCAGGACTCTAATTAGTAAAACTATTAGTAACAACACGTTGAAGTCACAATATCTCGTATTGACACAGTTCGTTAGCACTAACAAATTATTTTTCGTAGATTTTCAATTTAAGCTCTTAAATATTGGATGAATATACACATTTTGGTAACAAACTCAATGGCTGGTTTTACACAAAAGGATAGTTAGTTACTTACATTGCCAAAAGGCAGTGCTTCTATCTGAATAATTACTTGCCTAAGCCAAACTAAGTCGGACTTAGTTTAGCTAAAGTTAGTCTAACTTGCCTAAGTCAAACTCTTATAAGGTAACCTTATCGTTAAATCTTGAGAATAAGAGGAAATGAGTTCATTATAATTAATGAAAAGAAAATTTCTCCACAAAATAAAACTTAATTGGCAAAGCGCTTTTCTTTTCAATTATTTATAACTTACTCCATACACCCTCATTCACAAGTCAAGATGTAATGAGGGCAGGTCGAGCCAACCCGAGCGTTTCAAGGTTTGTACTGAGGATGGCCTCTATTTAGGTTGAGAGCGCTTTGCCAATAAAGTGTTTTGTGGAGAGAGTTTTCTTTTTCCTCACTAATTCCTTTATCCCATTAGCTGATTTTTCCCCAAAGGAAGTTCGCTAAAAGGAATGACACAAAAAGTATTGTAAAATTATTACAGTTTTAAAAGTAAAATATGAGTAAGAAGAATAATTTTATCCTTCTAAATTATTTAAATCAAGTTCTTTCCTTATCATCTTAAAAACTAAGACGAGCATTTAAAGTAGTGCGTGTAATACACAGGAAAAATTATAATAATTAATAAGATACGTATACACCTGTTTTATTAAAGATGTTTATACCTGAGATACAGTGTTGTCATATCTCAAAAGGAATAGACTTTTATAAGGTGCTTCAAAACTTTAAAAATGTTATAAGGACGTTAGTACTTAGGGCTTATATGAGCACTCGGGACTTATACCTTAAGGGAAGGTTAAGATACTATATGTTACAATAGATCTGATCTTACACCATGTTTGTACCTTCAGGTTATATTATTAAATATCGTCTAAGGACCAAAAGGTACCTCAGCTGCCCTGAACCTGAGATGTAAAGGGTCACTGTCCCGTATCATAATAAGATTTATGAGCCATCTTGACTCCACCATCCTTAGTATGGTAATCTCGAGAACCTCTAAACCCAACTTTTTTCTAAAAATATTTCTTTTAATTTATTATTTAGGATTTTTTTGTTTTTATGAAATGCCTTTTGGTTTAAGTAACTATCGTAACTTATTTCCAAAAAAAATTGTAGATTCATTTTGTAATTTTATTTTTTTATTCCCTAAATAAATCTAGAATCAGTTATAACTTATGATCTTTATTTTAAATAAAATCAAAATAAAGATGTTTTTAATTTTGACAGGAGTTTGACTGACTGATTTTAATTTTGACAATTAAGTCGCGTGGCTATAACTTTACCCTCTTATTGGTCAGAGAGGAAAGTTATATTAACGTCTTTTAATTACTTAAAACAAAATAGTCGTTTTGATATCTGCTAATATACATAAATTTTATACAAAATATAAGGAAATAATATAAAAATTAAATTTAACAAGAAATAACAAATAAAATATAAAATAAAAATAATAAACAAATAGAGAAATAGAATACACATGCATTTAAATATAAATTGGTTAGTCACATAACAACATAAGGTGCGAAAGTACGATTTAAAACAAGCCGTTAGAAATTTTTCTTGGCAATATAAGTCAGTGAGAAGCATTATAAAATAAATTTTAGTTATTACAATACTAAATAAAGAATAAATTAAATAAGATAACAAGAGAATATAACATTGAAAGTATTTTATTTCAAATAATAAATTCTAAACATTGAATATCAATGCAAATATTATCCCTTTTTCAAATATAATTACCATGAAAATAGGAATGGTATTTAATAAAAGGATTTTTTTAAATTTAATTTTAATATAATAATAAATATGTAAAACATAAGAATTAATAACTCGTAACCTAGACATATTGTTTTTTACGCACCTATGTAGTATTTAAAAAATAAGTTTCAAATGAACAAATCATAAATTTTAAATCAAATTAACTAAATAAAAAAATGAATAGTGTATTAAATACAATATGAAAGATAATAAAATGTAGTCGATGGTACCTAAATCTTAATCAATGCTTTATGTATAAGTTATATAAAGTTAAGTTAACAGAGTCCGAAGTATTGAATAGAAGAAATATTGTACATTAATATTTCAACACATGCACTTTGTCGACTTGCCATATACTGTGTTCAACTTTGACAAATAGCAGGGATACATTTAAAAAAAGAAATTTATTGCGCTGGACATTCATAATTTATATTTTTTGCTAAAATAAGCACCGATATTTATTAAAGAAATCTACGTAAGTTCTTGCTATAAGGAAGTTATTAACATACATGAATAAGTTAAAGGTAGGTATGTATAAAAATAAAAAAAGAAACGAATAAATAGATCATACAAAAGAACAAGATTTTTAGATAAAAAACTTCTCGGAACAAATAAAGCAATTTATATATAAACTCTCCTAATTATACAATTTTAAGTAATTAAAGTAAATATTTATAAATAAGAAAATGAAATAAAGAAAATTATTAATAAATTGACGTAGTTGGAATGTCATAAATACACCATTAAATCAAATTAATATGATTTTAAACAAACGTAAAATCATATCTGGTTTCAATTTAAAAAAATATAAGCAATAAAAATAAAATTAAATATAAAGATTAAAAATAAAAGGGTAGATAAGAGGCAAGTTTAAATCTGGATTCTTAAAGAAATAAATTTTATACGGGTAACATCATAAAACTAAATATGGCGGACAAATTTCTTTGAATGTTATTTACCGCCAAAAAAGATAATCTCTTCTGTAATTTACAACTAATCAGTGTAATTTTTTATAGTTAACTATACGTACCGTTTTTTACTAATCTTTATACAACAATAGTTTGCACCTAATTTCAGTGTTCACATAATCAAAATAAATTTCAAAATATAAATATATTTTATTTTTGAAAAGCTTTTACAGTATTAATTACTTATAATGAATATTTTTATTATTAAGTATTACAAATTATGAACAATTAATTTTTAAATGAACAGCTGAAATGTATTAAGAAAACAAAAAATACCATTTTGAGACATCGACATGTTTGAAGTTTCTCTTTCCTTTTAAAGTTTATACTAAAAACCAAAGTGTATCTACTTTTAAAACTAAACCTCGCTTATTCCTCCAAACCCAGATATTTTAGCTACGATAAAAATTTTAATACCAAGAAAGTTACGCCCATAATTCTCAACTTTATAAGAATCTTAACGTTTCGAACGAAAAAAAAAATTAAAAAGAAAAGAAGAAAAGATAATAAGGCATCTCGAAGAGACCAAAAGGTATGTAAGAGGAAAGAAATATGAAAAAATAATATTTTATACTTAATTTTAAATAAAAGAAGATATTGATAGAAATATACGTGACTTTATGGAGCAATATAAATGTAAACTATGTATGACTTTATTTATGACTACAAACAAAAATTGAAAGTAATGCCAACTCACGAAATTGTAAACATGACTGAAAAACAACAAATATGAAGTAAACTATCGCCTAACATAAATAATATTATTAAGAAATCATTAATTTAATACTTTGAAGTTATAAAAATCATAAGGTAGGGTTTATGAAGTTTTCTTTAAGTTGAAGGAACCATAATTATATATCCTCAAGGCTTTCAAACATTCTTTGTTTTAAACGTTTGTACATATATGTCACTTGATAATTTCGTCTCGATTTGAAATAAAGTAAATTAAAACTTGGATCCCTATCAGGTTTTTTATGTTATTTGAGAAAGTTGAATTAATTTGGTTTTATGGTTAATATTTAAAAAGAAAGTAATATAAAATATAAAAAATATAGAAAATTAAAATTGATATTTAAGGGTCACAAAAATACTTTACTGAGAGAATAGTTAGGTTGTTAAGATGAAGTCAGATCTTAAGAAAAAGCATCATAAACCGGTCATAACTTGGTACGAAGAAACAATACCACAACCTCTACAACTTTTCCTAGCATTATCAAAACTTATAAAGCTTTTGAAAGCGTTTATTACTTAGAATGATGTGCGTAATGTTAGAAAGGTGAAAATATTTACCGCTAGATGCCTCTGTATGCCTGCATCTCAGACACTACTGTAAAATATTTTAATCCTATTAAACATTTTTTTGCTATGAAGCGATTGCAAACAGTATTTTGATATTGAAAGATAAAACAGAAATAGTATGTGACCACCAAAACATACATTTTGTTATAAACTAATGACTTGATAAAAATAACTATTCGTCAATAAAATAAAAAGTTTTATTGTAATAATGATGATTTACATTGGCCTTCAATGTAAAAGAACTAAATTTACCTCAAAGGTTAGTTCATGACTTAGTAGTACAAATATTTACCTTCATTATTAGTAGTATACATAATTTTCTTTCGTTATTAGAAGTATACATATTTCTCCTTCGTTATTAATAATATAAATATTTCACTTTCGTTATTAGAAGTATACATATTTCTCCATTTTTAATAGTAGTATAAATATTTCTCATTCGTTATTAGAAGTATACATATTTCTCCTTCGTTATTAGTAGTATACATATTTCTTATTCGTAATTAGAAGTATAAATATTTCACTTTCGTTATTAGAAGTATACATATTTCTCCTTCGTTATTAGTTGTATAAATATCTCACTTTCGTTATTAGAAGTATACATATTTCTTCTTCGTTATTAGTAGTATACATATTTCTCCTTCGTTATTAGTAGTATACAAATTTCTTATTCGTAATTAGAAGTATAAATATTTCACTTTCGTTATTAGAAGTATACATATTTCTCCTTCGTTATTAGTTATAAAATCTCACTTTCGTTATTAGAAGTATAACATATTTCCTTCGTTATTAGTAGTATACATATTTCTCCTTCGTTATTAGTAGTATACAAATTTCTTATTCGTAATTAGAAGTATAAATATTTCACTTTCGTTATTAGAAGTATACATATTCATTTATCGTTGCGTATAAACATTTGACTTCCGTTATAAGTAGTATAAACATATATAACTTTCGTCATTAGTAGTATACGTATTTAATATCAAAAAATATTTATATAATTAAATGAATAAACATATTTTACTAAATAAATAAAGTATATTAAGCTTCAATTCTTAATATTACTTTAAAAAGTAATATTAATTTTTTTGATATTTTTTAAATTGTACTAATAAACTGATAATGCACAAGATATCTTAACACAATCTTCGTATAATTGCGCGGTATAAATAATAATAAATTAAAATTCCAAATATAGTTAAAGGATGTTACAAAATATAATAAAAGATTGTTTCAACAAATAGTTTTAATTTATCGCACTTACGAGCCTTAAATTGACTATTTATGGAGTTGATAAAAATAGTTTCGTAAATAAAATGAATTATATATAAACGGATAAATAATCACTATTAAGAGTATATGCAATTTTAATTCCATAACTTAAATAGAACGGATGCTGCATTAGCTGAAATGAGTTAAGAATAGATTAGTGATAGTTATTACACAATAATTTTATAAAGAACTTAAATAGTAAAATAATATTTATATTAAATTGCAAAACAGGAAAAGGGAAAATGTTAAATTGAACCATGTACACAAGAAACGGAATTTATTAGATTCTGCGCATGTGCACTGATAAGGTCAATGCGTTGTACAGCATGATAATCACCATTATAAGCATGCATTTAAATTTTTAAAAATTTATTTATAACTTTATTGATTATTGTCTACATTAAATGTATTTGACATAGTGCTCATACTGGTTAAAGTGGCTTGGCAGTCTTGAAAGGAGGAATCACCCAGTGGTGATATTCCTTGGCGTGGTTAGATAAATGTTCATATTTTACTAATAATACAAAAAATTCGCTTGAACTAAATGGAATAGAATAGAATGATAGAATAGAACTAAGTGGAATAGAAATTAGTTGAATTATGAATAGTTGAATTTTGTGCATTTTGTATTTTTTAAAAAAATATTTATTTTTAAATACTGATTTAAAATAAATTATTTAAGTGTTGTGTAAAATTAATTAATAGATAATATTTAATAGAAATATTATTTGAAGTAAAAGAAAAACGAGAACTAAAGGAAAAAATAATTACACAAATAAATTCAATAATTAAAAGGGATTTCTTCCCAATTTTGAGATGATATTTAAAATTTATTTGATAATGAAATAAAAATAATAAATGTGGACAAACTTACACGATTTCATATAAAACTTTCCACGATTTCAAGCTTTTTCAAAGCACCAACTTAGACGTTATTAATTTTCATTTGCTATCAAAGTTATTTTCTTCCCAAAACACGATCCACAGTTATTTTTGCCTTGAAGCAAGGTTAAACGAGAATCGTGCTCATTTTTATAAATATCGTTCCTTGTCAAAGTAACTTTTTATTTTCTAGTCGGTACTTCGTTATTAATTAAAGTGTCTAAAGTAGATAGCTTTAAGTTCGTGGTATAAAGAACATAAAGTACATGCCCTAACTAACCACCCTGGGCAACTCCGATACACGAAATGATCGTGGACCACGACCGATTTCTTCTCGACTTTTTCGTCCTTTTTACCTTATTTAATTCGTGATCTATTATTTTTTAAGAATTTTTCTTTTCTATAGAGCTTTTAGGCATAAATAAGAAAAGAAAATAAGTGGAATACAGAAATATAAGTTAAGAAAAAGTTATATTCCAACAAAATTATTCTTTAAAGGGTTCACTATTTTTATAATTTTTACACTGTTTATTTTTTTAGTACGATAAGTGAAACGGCCTATAGATTTTTCATTCACCAAACTGCTTCGCTGGAACCAAAAAGAAGAATTATTGGTTACAAAAACCAAATAATTTTAACCTCTTTGTGTTTTCATCGTATTGGTTTATATCGTCATATTTGGTTTTGGAAAAACTTAGCGCTTCTTTTGGGCCTAACAAAACTAGTTTTGTAATAAAAATACCCCAAAATAATTTAGTAAGACCAAAAATAAGCATTTAATTTTTTTTTAACACAAATACGACCATATAAACCAATGTAATGAATTTAAAAAGGGGTGAAAATTATTTGATTTTTTGAAAAAAAAAAATCTTCTGCTTCAACCATAAACCGAATGTTATAAATACACATTTAAAAGTCAGCTTAAATCTACAATCAAGTGATAATTTTTCATAATTGACGAAACTCTAAAACCGTTTTTTTGTATTCTTCAAAACTAATAAATATTCATAGTTACAAAACAAACTGACGTAAACACGACTAAATAAATTATTTACTCATTGTACTGTACGAGTACATGGTTACATAAAACGAAAAGCAATAAACAATACTAATTTTCCTAGAAAGTAAAGGCTTATAAATGTGTCAGTAATTTTTAACCAGAAAAGTACAAAGTTTTTAAAAACGACTTTAAAACTCTGACGAATCCGGTGCATTTTCATAAACTATTTAGACGAACTCTAAATTGTATTTAGACGAAAAGGTATTTTACAATATACTTATTTGAAGGAGTAAAGAATTAAATAAAGGAGTTCACTTCTTAAAATTAAGTTAATGATAATAAATTATTTATTATTTTTAAATTTCCTCATTTATACCATATAGGTGGAAAACTATTGTGGTTGCAAAAAAATACGAAAATGAGATGTCACTGCGTGTTATTTGTTTTAAGACCCCCTACGGGGTTTCTAACAAAGTTGTCTGTCTGTATCAGGCCCGTAACCAGGTAGGAAGCAGGGGGGGGGCTTAAAAAAAGTTCGCCCACTCTCCCGAAGTAGATTTTAGTTGAATTGCCTCGTAGATGGGTGAATTTCGCTCTCCTCAGGGATTGGTCCCCCCTTCCTCCCTACAAGTCTTGGCTGGCAGACCTGGTCTCCCAGTGTATTTATGCTAGAGTTAAAGCTTGGTACAATATGAAATCATTAGGAGTAGTTGTGCTGACAGCAAATGCAGCAATTTTTATGATGACGACCTTAACTCACAATAATGACTCAGCAAAAATTGCATTAAATGCAGAAACATTTGTTGGTTGGTTTAAAATTTGGCACGCACGTAGACATAATTATTTTTTATTAATAATTATTAATTATTTTTTTTTTAAAGTCATAATTATGGCCAACATATGTGCTTAATTTCATCACATTATCAGCATTAGTTTAATTTTTATCGACTGACTAGCGAACGTTTTTAAAAAAAATTAAAATAATTCAATTGAGTTAAAATTTGGAACAAGTATAGCTCTTTACGTAATAAATAAGTGTACTATACGTTTCGACGGCAAGTATATCTATGGTTTTTGTTGGATCATAAAAGTTAAGTAGCATGAGAGGTCAGTGCCTCTGGATGGGTGACCACTATAAATAAAACCAATATAATTACTATCTGAGGACGAAGAAAGCTATTCCAAGATAGAAAGGATGAGAGCAGGGGAATGTGGTGACAAAAGTTCCAGCTACTCTGTAACCGATTTTTTTATTTTTTCTTCAAATAACAATTAAAATAAACGAATTAGAATAAACAATAAGAAAAAATAATTAGAGTTTTGACTCTCTGTACTTTAACTATCTTCCTTAATTAATTGATATTTAATTAACTATTTAATAAAATAATCAATTACTAATTAATTATTATTATACTCTTATAATAAACTGTTTTTTAATATCATTATTGAATAATGTCAACAATAAATATCAATTTGACATATTGGTCATACCAGTATTCTCATTATATAAGCTAATAAACAGATTAAAAGCTCAATAAAAAAATAATTTATAGAAACTATTATAACAAGAAGTGTGGCGTACTACAAACAAAAACTCTATAAATGGTTAAACACACTGTCGCGTTTAAGTGATATGCTGTATAAGGAACTAGCCCACTAAACAGGTTATGAAGCCCACAATACAGGATGTATTGCAGTATTGCAGTGCTTCCCCTGTCTTAGATTCACGTCTTTAACAGATTATTAGAGCAAATTTATGCGTGAGTAATTAGCACGAATTTTTAATTCATGCAGTTGATACGGTATTTCATTATTTTGTTTCATTCATAAAAGTTTACACATTAATTAGTTTTTTGTTACAATGCGTATTCTAAACTGAATTACTAAAACATATTATATATAACTAATCAAGTAGAGTTTTAAATAAGAGGCACCAACGTTAATTTAAGAGTTTTGTTGTAACCTTTGAAATTAATTTAAGAATTTTGTTATAATTAATATAATTTAAGAAAAGCTAATTTTGACTTACTAGACACTGAAAGCCGGATAATTTAAACTTAATAAAAGAAACCTTAATAAATAGATTTGTTTTCTTTGGAGAAAATTCAAACATCTTCAAAACCGCATCTCAAATAAAATAACAAGAATAACAAGTTTACCTTTTAAAGCAATTTATAACATATTTAATAATTAATTTTTGTCATTATTAATAATTTTTATTTCTTTTGAGAGAAAAAAGTATTAATTATAAACAAATTGTCAACACAATCTAAGCATCTCTTTAAATATTTTACTTAATTTATAATTTTACTCAAACAGAAAATCAAGATAAAGATTTATATTACTTAGGACATTTAATAAATTAAATAAAACAAAAATTTCGTTTAGTTAAAGGTTAAAGCAAATGAATATAGATATTATTTAATCTTTTTTAAATAATCTTTACTACATAAATTTGACTTAAATACAAAAAAATCAAATAAAGGGATTTTTAAAAAAATAACCCATACAACCATAGAGGTGTATTACAAGAAAGGACATAACCTATCTCAGTACATTAAGAAGCGTGAAACATCTTTTTGGGGCTCTCAGGGCCTCTGTGTAACCTCATAGTAATCTTCCTCCGGAGTGCGTTAAGGTTCTGCTTTATCGTAGTTTTTGTTTTGTAGTTTAAACGATCTACTATTTAAGTCTCTGTAATATTGCACTTTTATTTGTTTATACTAATAACCCGGTGTTGAGGTTACTTTTTCAATGTTGGCCCATCTAGTGATAATATCTCTATGCATACACGATGCAACGTCAAGACTCTATACTAAATATATAAAAAGTAAAGATGCTAGAACCTATTAAACAATATCCATTTGTTTTAATCATTTTAGCCAAACAATTAGGACTGTCCATAATTTGGGTTGTCTATAAGTTAAATTCTTATCTCTTGCCAACAGCTAATTTCATAAATTTAGCCTTATAAAAAAGGCCTCAAAATCTATAAAAAAGTCAATGAAAGAGTAGCTCAAAAAATCAACGAAGAGAGACAAGCTTCAAAGTCTATTAAAGAGCACCACAAAAATTATTTAATTTTAGGCGAAATATATTACAAAACACGAAACAATGTGCGAAATACATACAAAGATCAGTTTATGGAAAACTTAATGCACTTTCTCAAATCAGATTATAATACAGTGATTTAGGTAATTTGAAGGTCTTAGAACATATAAGAAATATGATATAAGCATCCCAATATACATAACTGACTTTATCAATAATATCTCTAAGTTACATAACTTTCTTTAAAATATATTTAGTTGGCAATATAAACCTGTTTATTTATTACAGTCTTTTTTTTAATTTTTATTATTTTATAATAACTAAAGGAAGAACTGGTTTATTTTTCAAATTCCAAAAGTTAAAACAAAATGGACAGCACACAAAAATAGTTGTATGATTTTAAAGAAATTTATTTTTATTGTTTTATCTGATTGTTAATATGTTTTATAAACGATTTATAATTTGTAAAAAAATAAGAAATGAAAATTTGAAATATTTTGTAAAATTATTTTTATTTATTAATTTTTAAACAAAGTTTAATACATTTATTTTATTAATTTCTTAGTTTTTTTCATTTCATTATTTGTTTAAAAAAGTTCTTCGTGTAATTTGATCCAAGAAAAATTCTTGAGATAAATTACATTTTAAAGTATTTGCGGCAAACAAAAACGAAAAATTGTTTTTTTTAATCATTGCAAAAGTTAACATTTTTGAAACTTTGCACGAAAAAGATTAAAACAAATCTTGCCATGGTGTTTCAAGAAAGATAAGCGAGTTTTTTTCCTGAAGTAATGTTACAGGGAGTATTAATTTTCTTTTCCTATTTAATTTTCATTTCCTGGGTGTAATGCTGCTTTCATTAATTATCAGCTTTTAATTAAGCCTAATCATGCCATTATATAATGAGGACATCCATATTAATTGAGTTTTAGTAATAAAAAATTATATTTAAGAATAAAATTAACGCCAATATTTTATAATGAGGATCTCCATATTAACAGAGTTTTAACAAAGGAAATTTTATTTCCTTTTAATTAAGGTTAATTAATCTTAAACAACATAAAAAGGTATTTTCCTCCGGAGGCCTCCCGCCTTTGCTGATAAAGAAAATTACAATTTAACTAAATGAATAAAATCTTGCCTTGTAATAAAAGATTAAATTAATTTACTTTTATACAAAAATATTTAGTTTTGGGATGTTTGCAAGTAACCTGTCTAGATATAAGTAAATTTTAAAGAGGGTGCCCAAAAAGTTTTGGAATTAAGTCAGATATTTTTGGATGTAAATAACACCAAAATAAGACTTACTTATTCCAAAGGTATGATTTAAGACTTAAGGTCTTTATTTTTACTTAAACTATATGAATTTGCATAAATCTTTTATAACTAACTTTATTAATATACCTACATCATTAATCTAATATTAAAATGTTAATTTATAAGTTAATAATTTTTTATGAGGTTTTTTATTTTCCTATATTTCTATTTTCTATATTATTTTATTTTTTTACCTTCATATTTAATTTCTTATTTTTTTAAAAGATGAATAATTTATTTAATTATTTCTCATTTCGATTGATTAACTTTATGCTGTAATGATGATTTGATTTGATTGTCTAAAGAAAACAACTTATAATCAGTAGAAAAAACTTAAATACCAAAAGTAATTTGCACACATCAATGTTCAACTAAATTTTACAATCTTGGCAACAAATAACAAAACAAATATCTATTTGTTTAATTTAACTAATAAAAGCCGGTGCCTGGAGCAAAGCGAAAATTCAGTTGAAATAAATTCTTTTAAATAATACTATATCATAGTATTCAGAAGAACGTTATAAAACATATTATAGCTATTTGATAGGATATTTTTTTGTTATTTTTCGTGCATTTTATTTTATATTATAGCCTATAGGGATATTTATTTTTTAAGGTTGGTAATTGTTATAACAGTAGGAGGTAAAAAAAATTACCCTAAAGGCAATATAAATATTTTTATATCATTTTTTATTTTTATTTTATATTATTATAGCTAGAAGGAATCAAAACCTACGTGAGCCTTCATAAAACTAAAAAAATCATACTTTTAAGAAAGAGTCTATAAATGTCAATACAAAGATAAACAAAAAAATGTAAACAAAACTAAATACAAATCTAAAATAAAAGTAATTTATCTTAAAATATAACAAAGGATTTAAAAATTAATGAGCAAAAACAGTAACATATATAACTAAATTTAATTTCAAAAAAGTTTAAATTTCTAAAAAGAGATAACTATCTTTCAGACTAAAGAAGTACCAGCACAAAGTTAAAAACAAAAAAGCTTGAAAAGAATTCAAAAGCATTCCTCGTGATATCAAAGCATCTCAGAAAATATACTTAAAACTTAAAAACAAGTTAAACTTTAAAACTAAAGATTAACAAAAATTGATTAAGACTTAAATGTTATTTGTTCAAACCAATATTTTATTATTTTTCTTTTGTTGATCATCTTTATGTTTTATAATTATTTATTTCTCTTTATATTATGATATTAATCTTTTATTTATTTGCCATTTTCTTTTTATTTGTATTTTAGGTATATTAAGGATTTGTTAAAAGGTATTATGGTTTTGATAATTATAGTTTTGTTTTCATAATTATATTTTGTTCGTTCATTATATATAATTATATATTTTAAAAGTCTTAATTAGAAGATTATTAGTTTGATAATTTATATTGAAAAGATTATTAAGAAGAGAAACTTTAAGTATCTAAGGTAAAGTTAGAGTACTTTAATATATTTTTATTTTAGAGTATCTTAATGAAGTTACTGAACATTAATATATTTTCCTTTTTTAGATGAAGTAAGTGTACTTTAATATATTGTATTTAACCTTTCAAAAAAATCGCACAGTGCAATGAGTGCCCCAGTTATGTTTTCAGTTATTTCACAATAGGATCTTTCGCTAAAGGATCTAAATACCTGCAAATCTGGTTCAATTCGAAAAATTAAAATGAAAGCTGTAATATAGGAAATATTTGTGAAACTATACAAATTTAATATTGATTGATATAAAAATATTGACATTTTCATAAATATGTAAAAGTTGTTCCATGTTTTCGTTTTTACGTTTCGTTATTTCACGATAACTCCGGAAGGTCTTTCACCAAATATCACGGTAGTTATCACCGTTCCCAGTGTAGTACGAAATGCAACCGAAGTGTATTTCAGTCCTTTCGAGCCAACATTAAATTTAGTCGTCAAACAACAGTTCCATCAATCGAAATAACCCATTTGAAAGAATCCTGAAATCCATAATCTCTTGGTAAAATTTCGTAGGTGTACATTACGTATTTAAATTCTTATTTTATGACGAAAATATTTATACCATAAAAATATTTCTTTTATAAAATCATTTTTAAGATTGACCATATTTAGTATCATCTTATATTTTAATATCACTTTTCAAATTGTGTAAAAGCACCCAAAAGTGACCAGATGTCACGGACCTCCATGCTTCGCAGCGTTACTTTTCTAAATACTCATTTTGATAGTGGGCTGTTTGAAATGTTTTAAAGAAACTTTTTTATCGAATAGACTAAAGAAATAAAAAAAAACTCCTACGCCAGAAAGAAAATGATGTACTTAAAAATAAAAACTATTGCTAGATATAAAATTTAAAAAAAAAAATATAAATATTTTAAAAATACTTTAGGTTATCTACTTGTGTAAAAGAAGCTACTTGATAAGTTTTTATTTTTTTCTTAAACAAAAAACTAGGTTTGATGACAATATGTTTTAAATATGTATCTTTAAACACGAGCAACTGCTAGTTACAACTACTAGTTTTCATTCGTATAAGAACATTATTATTGCACACATAATGTGTATATTAATTCGAACGAACACAATTGTGTCTGCATGGTTAACTGATTACAGGGTAAATAGATTTATTGAAACATAAACTACAAAACCATAAACTAAAACTAAAGAAAACCCAACAATTATAATTGTTAATTATGTGAACATACAAATGTTAATATAATAATTATTAACTTTTATATTTGCTAGTTTTTCCTTCAGTTTTAGTTTATAGTCTTGTTGTTTTGTTTCAATAAAACTATTAACCCTGATGATGACCAGGATCCCTGGTTGAAAGCTGGGTAGTTTTTCTACTATTTTTGAACTGCTGTTTTCTTTTTGTAATTTTCTTGTTATTACAATATTATTTTAATATACTATATTAATAATGCAAATAAGAATATAATATTGAAAATAAATTAATATTAGTCCATAAGATAACTTAAAAAAATATGGCAAAGCTTTTTTTTCAGTTTAATTAATTAAAAGCGTATTTAAAACTTAACTTGGTTAATTACATATTTTTAACTAATTGCACACCGTTTTTTATGCATTTATCGAAAATAAAGTCTTTCTGTATTGTTTAATTAATGTAGAAATAACAATTAAAACAAAATAAATAAAAAATGTATACAATATAAAATAACAAGATAATTATATTACAATTAAATTTGAATTTGAGTTAACATTTCACGGAGGTGTAGCCTGATTTCCTCAGGGAATGTTGACGGTGCTAAGCAAACACTATACTTCTTGCGAAATATTTAAAACGTTTTCTATGAAACACAAGTTTTTGTGTGGGCTCATCTGCTCCAAGGTTGCTCAGGAATGATCAATATTGATACAGGTTTCGTGCTGCTAGGTCAATTAAATGTTAAGTCAATAGACTGTCGTTAGTTATGGCATAGACTGACTTCGTTATTTTAAGTTCATTAATGATCCTGTTAAAAAATTTTAAGGGCTAGAGAAGTAAGTATATCTCCCTAATACTTACTACTTATACTTTGTTATTTAATTTTATTTTTTATAAGTAGGCAAGGCTAATTTTATGCAGGGATACGAGACAATTTTATTATATAAGAATAGAATTAGGGAAATTACGGAAACCCCTAAAAACTATGTTATAATTACCCCCTAAAATTAGTAAATAATTAAAAAAAAAAAGAAATAAATTCAATTCAATAAAAATTAAGTTGCTTTTATAAGATGCTTTTGAATACGAAGAAAATGTAACATCAATTTAAGCCTTTTTAAATTCTATAAATATCCATCTAATTAATGTTCCCTCTTAATATTTTTATTATAAAGTTATTACTAAATAAATAATATTAACTATACTTCAACAAAAAATTCTGTTCTATTTAAAGAACAGAAGTGTTTTACCTGTGATCTAATTTTATTTAGATGGATCAAGTCCCTGGTTATAATCTGATTTGGAAATACCACTAAGTTTCAAAAGTTCACTGAACTTACAATAAGAACGTTGTTATGATGTTTTACTCTACTCTGCAAAAAGTTTTCAACATTTATCACGAACATTGATTGTCAAGTACTTAAGTTTACTTACTTTGCAATACTTTCATTAATTGCTAATATTTTGACATTACCGACGTTTTTTTAATCAAGTTCCTTATTAGCAAAAGTATACAAAATATTAGCAATGTTAAAAATAAATATATAAAAAATATATGTATATTATGTAATATATATTTATAATTTTCCAATTCTTAACAATAATTTAAGAATATACCAATTATCTCTTTACTAACTCTTGTACATATTTAGGTTAAAAATAACCATCAAAAAAGTTTTAGATAAAAAAATTGTAAACCTTATATCGGATTTTTAAACATTGACACTTATTGATTTAATTTAACATTTAGTAAATAATATTAAAAGTGAATAAACAGTCTCATTTTTATAAAGAGTAATAAAATGTCTAAAAATAAAAAAAGCTATACATGCACATTCAAAATTATTACTATCATAAGAACGAATTGGAGGAGATCAAATATATGACGTCACTAGCACGCGACAGAGTTGCCAAAAAAAACAATGGACACAAAAATACACTAAGATTAAAATAACAAGTGTAAAATGATTTGTAGAAGTGAAGCCTGGGGTGAAAGTATAAGGACTTAGTAAAGTACTGAAAACTTGATCTCCCACGCGAGCTATCTTACAATGACAAGGTAACACTGAATATAGTTAAGCATATTTATTTATTATTTTACTTTCCGTTTCATTTATTTTTTTTTATAATTTATACTTCTTTTCGTTTTAATTTTATATCTCCTCTTCCCAATTTGAAAATTGCTTATTTTACTTAAGTAGTTAACTTTATGTTATTAATTTTATATTGATTTAATATCTAAAATATTTTGATAATTATTTAGAATAATAAATTAAATTACTTACTAAATAGAAGTAAAGGCTATAAATTTACAAAATTGTATTATGCAATTTAAATTTTGTATTGTAGATCCTATAATAATTTGAATGTGCATGTATAGCTTTTTTTACTTTTTAGACATTTTATTACTTTTATAATAATGAGACAGTTTATTCACTTTATACACTTAATTGTATTGTTATGTTAATATCGTAAATTAAATTATATTAATAATACTTTATTTCATTTTTATAAATTTTAAAAATATTCATCTCTTTATTAATTTTAATAACATTTTTAACTTTAGACCGCCTAGATTTTTTTAAAATGATATAAAATCAGGTTTTATTAGGAAGCTACAGGTTTGACAGAAAGGTTAGACAGGATCAGCTTTGTTTAGGAAAATATATAAAAAAAAGATTGGCCCTTATGTTAAGAAAGGATGGTATTTTCCTTGTTTAGTAGAAAAATGAACCAACTTATCTTTGTTTTAGTAGGTAAAATAGGAGTTGGGTGAGATACAAAGAAATAATAATCTTGATGAAAGAGAAGATTTATCTTAAAAAATACTAGCACTTGTAAAACAACCTAATTAGACAACAACTTTAAATAAAATTAAGATATAAAATAAAAAATAAAACAAGGTAAAAGAGAAAAAAACAAAAAAATTAGATGAAAAATAGTGTACAACTAAAATAATTAACCTTTAATGGATTTTTATTCTAAACTTTGTGATAAGGGCCACACTGAGAAAAATAAAGACTTTTTTTGTTTAACTAAATGTAGTTAGGAGGCACTTCATTGGGTTTAATTGGAAATTCATTGCAGTTATCTATTGGCTAGGCAATCCAGCAACAGGCTCGTAGATGTTGCAACTAAGTGATTTTAGTTCAGTGCGATTTAGCTGTAATAAATATGATTTATTTAAGTACAAAGACTAAATAGTGAGTTTCCATAAATGACGGTAGCTGCCGTTACTATACACGTTTAGTTATTATTATTACTTTTTTCTTTAACTACATTTTAGTTAAGGCAAAGAACCAATTAGTGAAGTCCTATATATTGTTTAAGGGTATTAACTGAACAATGTAGTTAAGTCCCAATACTTCATTTTAATCAAGTATCTGATTAAGTTAAATGGCAAAATTTATTTAAGTATAGATGTTAATACGGCTCATACCGTTATTTTAACTATAGAAAAATAAGTACTAGATTCCTCAACTAAATTAAAAATTAATTTATTAATTACTGAAAGGAATATAATCAACATTAATTTTGCCGGTTTCAATTGCTACTTGTCCTTCCGTTTGAATGGACAACGTTCATTAGCGTAATTTTTTAAACTAAAAATTCGCTAAAACATTATATACAGCGTTTGGATATTGAATAGAAGACGCAAAATGTATTCTATTCATCTCTAGAATCCAAAAAGTCTATTTAAAGTATACCTTCCAATATACTTTTTCACATTTTCCTCAAAACCGGTGTTGAATGAGACACCCATAGTTAACTACACCATCAAAACGAATTTCCCTTTACACAAGAAATGTACCCCAGGTTTCATTAAATCATGGCAAACGGTTCAAATTTTAAGAGGGAAGAGACTTTTAGACCACCCTGTATACGCTCGCTCCCCCCCTTTCCCGGCTGTCAATTTTTTTAATGTGCCTCCTCCTGATCTCTCGGTTGGATACGCCACTGATTAAAGGTGGTTCACTAGCTGCGTGGTCAAGTAGTTGTTTTTAAATTTCATAGGTATACGATTTTTTAAAACCAACTTATATAATAGTCATGTGGAAAAACTGTTAAAAATGGGGCCAAAGTTAATTTAAAATATTTATTGGAAAATAAATTAAATACAAATTGATTATTTAAACGGGCTTTTTGCAATATAGAGACATACATGTTACACAAAACTTGTGTAACATACAAATTTGTTGGAAATTTGAGCCTGCGAGGCCATGGTACGACACATTACTTGCAGGAAATGCACCTTTATGTTGGAATCGACAAGAAATTTGTCGTTTTAAATGTATTATTTTGTTTCTTAACTAAATTCCAGTTAAAGTCAAGAAAAATTGTAAAGGCAGGTAGTGTCTACTAGAAATTCTAGAATCGTACGTAGTTCTGGTAGACTTGAAACAATTTAGAAGGATGTAACAGAACATTTCATTGAAAAGACAAGTGTTTAGTGGAATCCAATGGTAGGCTTGGTTAGAGGTAATATGTGACTCCCCACCCCAGCATGGGAATAGACGAGACGCGTACCCCCAGAACCATTCCGGTTTCTAGCTGCGTCGTGTGCATATCGTCTTCATGAACTCCTATATTCAATATTGCAATTTAAGTGTTTTAATTTTAATTGTACATTTTTTGTGCGTTTTCGTTGATTGAGCTGTGAAGTGCTTTTTTATGTGAACAAAGATAATAATTTTAATAGTAAAGATAATAATTGTAAATATGACATATTATTAAAATGATTGTTATAAAATATCATATTTGTTAACTTAATTAATTTAATTAAGTCAATAAATATGAATGTTATGATATAGAGGGTGGTCCAAAAGTTTTCCCCTCCCCTCCTTAAATTTTGAACCGTTTGACATAATTTAATGAAACCTGGGGTACTTTTCTTTAGGAAAGGGAACTTCGTTTTGTACAGGTTTTTGGGGAAAATGTAAAAAAGTAAATTGGAAGTGTTTTATTGCACATTTTGGAATCTAGAGATGAATACAAGAGATTTAGCCTACACCTGAAGTTAACTACACCATCAAAACGAAGTTCCCTTTACACATATTCGATTATGTCAAACGATTCATTCGCTGCATTCATTAAAGTTAATTGTACTTGTTTATATATTTTGTATTTTTTTAATGATGATCTTTTGATAATTGCATAATTTTCCGTATGATATATTTGTGTAATGTTCTTTTTCAATTTTTAATAAAAATTTGATGTAATAACAGTTCTGTTTTTTATATAAGTTACAAAACACCTCCATGGACTTGGAATATTGTATATTTTAATTACTATTTTCACTACACCTGCACTATTTCATTTCACTAGTGTCAGATGTGCACTTAGTTTGTGGCTAAGTGTTTATGATCATTAATTAATGTTTATATTTAACAAAGAATATGCGTAAATTTGTTCCATGTATAGATATTTGTGATATTTGTTTCAGTTATCTAAATGTAGCAAATGTACCTATCCTTTGTTAAATATAAACATTAATCAATAGTCAACGATAAGCCACTAAACTAAAAAAACTAAGTGCACATCTGACACTACTAAAATGAAGGGTCTACTGGCAAATTAGTAAAGGCAACTACAATGTATAGCAGATACTCTAGGAGGTCTCTACTATAGTGTAGTAGAATCTACCAAAAAGTATACCAGATCCTACTGCAATAGAAGTAGTAGTAACCAGAAAGTATAGTAAAACATACCAGAAAGTATAGTAGGACTTACCAGAAAGTAATGGTAGTAGCAAACATTTATAGTATAAACTACCAGAAGGTTAATGGGGCAACTAGAAGTTATAGTAGTTTAGTTACTATTACGTTGGGACCAACTAAATATATAATTTGCACTTAACCAGAAAAGTCCATATTGGAGTAAAATTTCACTGGGTCTAACTAAACAGAGAGTTGGGGGTAACTGAAAAATCAGTTACATCAGTAATTATCACCAACTATTTATAGTTAAGATCACTAGAATTTCCAATAAATGCATAGTCATAACTACTAAACCCCTCAACTGAACAGTTTAGACAAGTCCTATAAACTCTCCTAACTATTTTCATTTAGCAGACCCAGCAAACGTTTAGATGTCCTTGGTTTTTCTAGAAATTTAGGTTAAACCCAATGTTTTTTCATTGTGAGATGCCAGAAATTTTTCTCAGTGCAGTTTAAATTTAAACTACTTACTTCTCTTTCTTTTCTTTCAGCGAGTCCAATAACACTTATTAATTTAATTCTAAAAAAATTAACGAATAAAATCAGCTGACTAATATTTAAAGACGATGATTATTAAAAAAAATGAACAACTAAGCAAGAACTTACAATAAACTAGATGCTTAAAAAGTAACCTTCATTACTGATGAAGCATTATGGTTTACCATGAAATAAAGCTCTTCTGATTTGAGACTAAAAACAAATAACAACTAAACTTTATATTCTATTTGTCGTGATCTTAGCTAAATCAAATAAAAATACTAAATTATCACAAAACTCAAATGCGGAAAAGTCATTAACTTAACTGCTAAGTAATAAGCTCAAATTAAGTACTAAAGAACCTAAGTTAAAAGATTTATGTGATTTATGATAATTATATTCTTTATCGACTCTTATTCGCATTCTAATGGCAATTAATGAACTATTACAGTGGTTATTTACTAGAATCTAAATCTAAAAGTAGGAATAAATAAGACAGAGAATAAATTTAAAAGATTACATAAACAATCAAATGAAATAAACAATGGATTTGAATTAAATAAAATGAATACAAAATAAAAAATAGTTAATAGCGAGACTAAAAAAGTAAAAAAGACATGATCAAATAAAAAGTATGATAAACGAATTACAACAGTAAATTTACTAACGTAATATAAAGGTAATTTTAAGAATATAAAAGTAAAATTTACTAAATATAAAGGTAACGAAAAAATAAAATAAAAATAAAATAAATACGTAAATAAATTAACATAATACGTGTGTTATATGCATTAGAGTTTTAAAGTATACTTATTGAATAATTAAGAGCAGCAATAATTAGTACATAAACCTAAGTAGCTTGATAAAGTTAAAAAGAAAGAAGCCAATAGTGATTTAACTCTTAAAGAATTATCGTCTTAAAGCCAACTATACAAAATTTATTTTAAAATTTATACGGGGTTTTGTAATGACATAATTACATACCTCATATAAGTATAATTTTATGAGCCTAAGCTTTATGGATATAAGGAAAAGAAAGGAATTTAGTTTTCTTAGTGCCTTTTTTTTGTTTTCATTTTATCACTAACTCTTATTTATATAAAATACAACTATTTTCAGGAAAAAGTAATGAATTTTCAGCAAGACAGTCTCAATTTATGAAAAATACAATTAAAACAATAGGATACAGTCTCTAACTATACAAGAAGCTAAGACAATAAATAAAAAAAAACAAGTATTTCATTTAAAAATAAAAATAAATTATTTAAAACATAATTTTACAACAAAAGAAACAGTTCTAATAACTCCACGAAGAATTAAATGCAACTAATGATACAAACAACATCATAGAAAACAAATTATATAAAGTTCAATGCAAGGTTAAACAATAAAAAGAAAATATATGAGATCAGCAAAGTAATCTAACAATTTAATAAAACTTTTATAAATAAGAACTATATTTTATTATATATGTACATATTTTATTTAATTATTAAATGTATTTTTATTTATGATCTTTTCGTGACATTTTTAGGCGAATAAAGATATATTTTGAACTAAGCTCTTCAATAAGTTTATTTTGTAAGAAGGACAAAATGTTTATTTCATTTCCATGCCTTGCTGATGTAATATAGAAAATATTAGCGAATTGTGTGGATATAGACATAATGGGTAATAATTAGTATATGCACAATTAGTGGGCATGCGCAGTTATAAGATCATCAAAAGTAGTTCCTTATTTGTAGTTACAGCTGGGAGGCTGTGATTTCTATTTTATTGCATCTTTAGTCTTTGTTATTTGATACGCCATTAGTAAGATCAATCTTTTTGAAATTTAATTAGCTTTATACATAGAGATATATTACTAGAGGGGCTCTATTGGTTCAATTTTGAAATATCGGAAAAGTAACCTTACCACAATCCACCATCAAAATAATCAAATAAATAGAAAAAAATACGATAACTTAAATATTAGAACGTTAAAAATACAAATAAAAATCCAAACAAGGTGCGGAAAGCCGAAAACAATTGATTGATTCTAACCTTAACTCACTCTTGGAGGAGGGTTTAATAAGGTTACACAGAGCCCATGAGAGCCACAATAAGATATTTCAGGCCTCTTAATGTATTAAGATAGGCTATGCTCCCTCTAGTATACATCTCTATGGCTTTATAGATATATTTGTCAAATAAATAACCGTAATACTATTTAAAAATACTGGCGCGGTGATCCGCACCGCATGTCGGGCGAATTTCCTTTGGATGCGAGCACTCAAACCCAGAGTACCTGGGTTCAAATCCTAGTAGGGACAATAATTTTTTACCGTTTTTTTACCTAATATAAGTTTACAACTAGAAAATAATTCCGGCGCGGTGGTCCGCTGTCGGGCGAATTTCATTTAGAATGCGTGTTTCCGTGCTAAACAACCCATATCTTGCTTATGCAAGAACCATGCCATTGCGTGGTTCCGGTTCATGCTGTCAAGCACTGCTCGTAACTCATTTTGTCTGTATTTTCCAAAGGAAATGCGCATAATTATCTAGTTGGTTGTACAAAACTATGCCTCTAAAATTAAAAGTACGCACTATTATTTGCACTAGTTTAAAGCTTAGTTACTTATCTTTAAGCTTAGTCAGTTATCTTTAAAGGTTTTAGCGCATTTCCTTTGGACAATACAGACAAAATGAGTTACGAGCAGTGCTTGACAGCATGAACCAGAACCACGCAATGGGCATGGTTCTTGCATAAGCAAGATATGGGTTGTTTAGCACGGAAACACGCATTCTAAATGAAATTCGCCCGACAGCGGACCACCGCGCCAGAATTATTTTCTAGTTGTAAACTTATATTAGGTAAAAACACGGTAAAAAATTATTGTCCCTACTAGGATTTGAACCCAGGTACTCTGGGTTTGAGTGCTCGCATCCAAAGGAAATTCGCCCGACATGCGGATCACCGCGCCAGAATTATTTTCTAGTTGTAAACTTATATTAGGTAAAAACACGGTAAAAAATTATTGTCCCTACTAGGATTTGAACCCAGGTACTCTGGGTTTGAGTGCTCGCATCCAAAGAAAATTCGCCCGACATGCGGATCACCGCGCCAGTATTATTCTAGTTGTAAACTTTTATTAAGTAAAAAAAAAACGATAAAAAATTATCGACCCTTTCAGGATGTGAACCCAGGTACTCTGGGTTTGAGTGGTCGTATTGACTCCGCACCACTGGCATTCAACTCAGAGGCCCAAAAAACATTGAAAACGACACCCTACATAAAATTTAATTTTCAACGACCGTAATTTTGGTTTTCTATTATTTTTGTGGTTTTTTCGACTTTTTGGTCACTTAGAGTGGTCGTATCGACTTCGGACCGGTTTCTTTCGATTCAGCGTCTCAAAAAACATATTTATTGACCTTTTTTGCGGCAAAAAATATTAACCTGAATTTTGCCGATTTTTTGAAAATTTCGCTGACTCAGCAAAACCAGGTTAATGACGTCACAAAAATCTGGTTTTCAATAGGGTTCGTGTCCTCCCCAAGGTTGATTTTTGTACCAAGTTTGGTTAAAAAATATTAATCCGTTCGAAAGATAGAGTGTTTACAAGAAAGTGTCTAGAAATACATATATATATATATATATATATATATATATATATATATATATATATATATAATATATATATATATATATATATATATATATATATATATATATATAATATATATATATATATATATATATATATATATATATATATATATACATATATATATATATATTATATATATATATATATATATATATATATATATATATATATATATATATATATATATATATATATAAAGTCTCGCGAAAATTATTTTTTCGTCATTAGGGACCTCTGAAACGGATTTGTATCGTGGTCCGAGGTTCGAATTCCGCCATGACGCCTATCCCATTAGTCGAATTTCCAAAGGAAATTCGCTAAAAAATAGACAAAAAAAATTATAAAAAATAAATGTACAATACCAACTGACCAAAGATACATTTACCAAATTACATTTGATGACGAAAAAAACTTTATTACAGGGTCTAACCATCACAATAGCTACCTTGTTTAGCAGCAACAAGATAATATGTTGTTTAGCATCAGCACACAACATAAATATGTAAAATAATGTAACTTACGTAAACACTAAAATAGATGACATAAAAGCAACAGCAAACTTACCTGTAATTCAAAATAAAACATTACAATTCCAAGTTTTATAACAAAAAAAAATTGGATCAAATTTATAGATGGTAAGAGATCTTTTACGAGTGCCTGATATTGTTCAAGCTCAAAATCACCGGCCTAACGTACCTATCGAAGAACGACCAAAGAAAGGTATCTATACCTCGCATATATAACATTTTTATGAGACCCCAATTTAGGAATCGAACCCGGACTAATATCTTAAGTCTTAAGAAATTTTTGATAAATTTAATAGAATAAGGCTAACAAGTGCGTCCCTAGCATGGAAGATAAGGCAAATTAAAATTTGTCATTTCGAATTATTTTGAATTCGAGGAAAGAAAATAAATATATAGCTTTCGGCCATCCTTGTCTATAAGAGAGCTATATGCCTATCGGCTATTTTCGTCTAAGTTCGGTTAAAAGAGAACTTCATGCCTTTCGGCTATCTCCGTCTATGTTCGGTTAAAAGGTCGTGTTTAACTCTATCTCTGTTACAATCTATAAGAGTAAAAGAAACAGAAAACTCAGCATCCCATATAAAAAACCGTTCACGAAAGATCGTGCCTAATTTTTTCCAACCTTTGTTAGAAAGAGAGCGCAATATAACTTTTTCATTTTATGTGGTTTCAAATAATACCTTTTATTTATAACCTGATTACAGTATAACAATATATGTCAACTATTAAAACTAAAACCACTACAGATACAACTAATTTCAACACAAAACAAAATTAATACGTATTACATTTATAAAAATTATATTATTTTAAAATAACTAATTAAAAAATTTAAAGAAAACTTTTGAAAAATATTATAGTAGACGGGTAAATTCAAAATATATTAAATAAGAACTTACATAAAATAAATTCCTTCACACACAAAACTCACACACAGACCACGTGAACGCACACAAACACACACTCAAAAGATAATACTTCAAGCACGTAATAACTATAAAACATAAGTTTTATACTGATCGAAAAAAAAAATTAATGAAAAATATAATTGCAATTTTCGGAGAACAGATTTGAAGTAACCTTTTTTATAAATATATTTTATTCATCTTATTTGATAATGTTTTAAGAAACGCATTTAAACAAAAAGTTTGCTAAATTCATTACAAAACATTTATTAATCGACAGCAAATTTTTAATTTAGGTTGGAAACAAAACAAAAATAAATTATTTATTTACACATTATAATAAATGGAATAAAAAAATAATTTAATACAATAAGTATAACAAGTTCGTCATAAGGTAGTTTTCGCTTAATGAAGGCACAAGGAGGAGATATGAGAACCACTGATTCGATTATATCAACTATTACTTTTCTTGGATGACTATTCTTAAGTTAGGACGAGCGGTCCTAACTTCACCAATCCACAGTGGTTCGCCAAAGCCAGTTGGGAGATAAACAGAGGTAGATAAATTTTAGGATTATTCTAGCTGATTTTCGGCTTACCAATTAAATATTTCAAAATGACCCGTGGGCTTAATTTGACGAGAAACGTTAATTTTGTTGTTCTTAATAGGACAAAAAAGAAAAGTACAAATTTTGTGGTCATTGTTAGACCTAAATAAGCTTCATTTTCATTATGAAAATTCACTAAAACCAGAGGATCAAAAGCAAAAGTTTTGATTTATAGATTGCCACAGATTACAGGTTAAGCGTTCGAAATCATAAAACTGTTTTCACTTAAAAAAGATATAGTATTTTGCCTCCAAACTTTGATAATTTTAAGGCACTAAGTATAAGCAGGCCCGAAGCAGGCTCTTCCTCGACAGTTGAACTTATATTGGGTAGAAAATTTGTTTGAATCTGTTAAAAAACTTAGTAGGAAAAATAGGTAAGTATAGGAAAATAGGTGTAAGAGGAAAATAGGTGAGAGGAAAATAAACACGATGGGGAGCAATAAGCTGTTAAAAACTAATTTGGGAAACTAGTTAATCTGAAAACTTGGTAGGAATGATATGTAAGAGACTTAGTTAAAAAGAAAGTTAGGTTGACAAATAAAGTTGGTTGGATAGGCAAATCTGTTACAGAATCATTTGGGAGGATAGGCTTTTTTATTGGATTCTATGATTTAGTATAATGTAACAACAATAATTATCACAAGTATTAAGTCAATGCAGTGTGAAGTTAGTTTGACTGGGGGTTAAAATGAAGCACAAGGGCGGAGACTTCGGTAGGAATAAATTATAGTATGGAAGCGAAACTTAAAAATAAATTAAGGAACGAAGCATTGTTATTTAAAAAGATAGGTTGCATGAGATATGGACAGTTTTGAATTCCGAGTTTGTCTACAGCAGGTAGTCTCGAACCTTACCTGAGTCCTTATGTGAACACAAAGATAATTTCTAAAAACCTAACTAATACCATGTTAAACATGTTTATAAAACACTACTTAAGTAAAGGTAAAGAAGGGGGGGGGGGTCAAAAATATCACTTGAAACGTCAAATTTTTCGTAATTATTTCTTAAAAAACTAAAGAGCAAGTCCCAATTTTTGCAAAGCGTTTTTTTCTTTTTCTCACCAATTATCGTAGGTGATAAAAAAAACGCGATTCCACCAGAATTATTCGCTTAAGGCTTTATAAGATGTCATGAGTGGTATTTATTCTGTGTTTGTGCATATCTAAGTTCGTATTGATGAAAAGTTTAAAGTAAAAAAAAACCCCTCCGTTTTAATCATGCCCTTATAAAAATACGAATTAATTTTTATACGGAAATAAAATTAGAAAAGAAGTAGAATTTGAGATACATGTTATCTTGCGCTTAAGAACCTGAGAAATAACCATTTATGCGCATGCTTCAAACAAAGAATGTAAATCAATATCAAATATAAATTCACTATATTCAATTTGTATAATTTATATCAAGTTAAAATTTTAAACGATTATACAGAAAGGTAAAATATAAAATGTTAACAGTAATTGTAATTTCGTGAGAACAAACAAATAGAATTTCGGGTTGAATATTTAAACAGCTTGTAATTATGGGATCTTTTGTAATTCTAGTTATAGAGCTATATAACTACGTCGATATGTTTATTGCGTCATCGCTAAGGTTTTTCGTCAAACGTTGTTTCCACAACAAATGATATATAACAGAATTAAAGCTCAAGGATTAGATCAGATCTCAATAATATGCAGCAAGGTGACTAAATATGTAAGCATTATTTGTACTAGTACTACTACTCCATTCTATAATCTAAAATCGACTCAATAACACGAAAAATGCGAAATATAATCTTTATGCAAAGGGCACCTCCTATTTATTTGGGTATCACCCTATAAAGCGGCATACCCATTAGAAGAAGGTATCTTGAAGGTTTCATAAACATAACTTGTTGATAAAACAAAGTTAAACTAGGCGTATTTTTTTTTGCAAATGATATTATATTATTATCATTATTTTTGATAGTTTAAAAGTAAGCGTCAACTAACAGCACACGTTGAAGCCGTTCAATTGAGTCAACAACAGAATCATCTATAGAAAATAATTACTTGCTCAAAGGAATCACTCTTACACATAGAAATATATTTCTAGAGGGTTTTAGAGGGTTTTTTAAATTTTTTTAAAAATTTTTTTAATTCTATTGGATAAATTTTGAAACATCGAAAAAGTAACCTGATCACCTTCAAATTTAAATATAATCAAATAAACAGAAGAAAAATACAGTAACTTATACAGTAGAACAAATCAAAACACAAAAATGTGCAGAATGCCGAAACAATTGATTTATTATAACCTTGACTCGCTTTTGGAGGAGGTTTCAATGAGGTTACACAGAGCCAATAGAAGAATCAGCTACAGTCGATAAAGTTATTCCCTGATATAACCCTATTAGTTGAGAGCTCGAGTGTTGCCCCGCCTGCTGATTTCAGCAACAGTTTCTGGCTTTAAGCCGAAACCGGTCCAGGGATATTCATATCCAATAGGTGAGTCTTCTATTGCTTCTTCAACTTGCGGTATACAACTTCTTTAATTTTTACACAGAGCCCCTAAAGGCCAAAAAATAAGTTTCAGGTCACTTAATGAATTGAGATACACTATGCCCCCTCTAGTAATATAATATCTCTATGCTCAAACACATGCAAGTACGAACAACCAGAACTAATAATATTCATGAGTAAAGCAAGTACGTCTATTGTGAGTTAAACTCATAGAGTTACAACACAAGTTGGACAACGCAATATGTTTATTAACACAAACATGTTTATGTTTACATTCAATTTTTCTCTGTAGTATTTATGAGTTTACTTTACCTGTAGTGTTTATTTAATCAGCTGTGTTTAATATGTTGTACAGTTTATTTGTTCTTTAATTTCATTATTGTTATTTCCTAATCGTAATTTTTTAATGATTTATGTCAATGACATTTTAAATATTTAAAATACTTTTATTTATGTAGTTTAACGTATGTTAAAAAGTTTTAGTAAAGAAAAACAAAAATCGTAAGAAGTAGAAGTATTTTAAATATATAAAATACTCTTAATATATATGAGTTTAAACGTATGTAAAAATATTACATTTATTTTATTTATTAGAATATCAAATTATTCTATTCATGAGACATACATTGATTAAACTTGGGGTACTTTTAACGAATTTTCATCATGAAAATGACACTTATAAGGTTGTAATAAATTTCACTTATTTTAGAAATACTTCCAAATATAAAAGAGCTAACATGAAAATAACTAGCCTGCTCACATAAAGAGCAAATTCATTGCATACTATACATAACGGAAAAAGATACTACAAAACCTACCAGAACAATAGTGAACAAAATTTACACAGCCAAAATTTTACAAAAAAACAGAGCTTTTGATAATTATCAGTACTTATACTTATTTTTAGGATTATTAAAAACAATTTGAATGTCCGGCGTTCTTCTCCAAATTTTAAATTTACCATATAATTTAAATTTAAATAATTCGCCTTGAAGGTATATAAATGTAAATAAGTGTTTGTATCAAGTAGGTAGTATTATGATTTTGAAATGAGGAATACTTATTTCAAGATGGCGTGTGGGTTTCACTGTTACTTAATGTTATTATTGTATAATATAGTGTTTATCTTTGAATGTTTTGTCTAATTTGATACCATATGCATTTCATGCTTAATATAATCATTATTAGATTAAATTAAAGAATTTTTAGATAACTTCTTTTACAAAATATATGTTGCAAACAAGGATTTTGAATAGTTAGCTGATGGGTTTTGCAAGCAGGCAGTACATGATTTCGGCGCCCTAATCAGCAGCCCGGTAAGTAGTAACGAAACCGCGATGGTAACTTGTCAATGAGATAAGCTTCAAACTTATTAATTTGTTTTCCTTACCAACAGTTGTTTATTTACTTTACTTTTTAATTTAGCATCGAAGACAATTAAATCAAACGTTGAGTGCCGGAACAGTTAAAAATGTTTAATAAATACAAAACAAAATATGTAAGTAAACAAAACAGATGGCACAAGCTGAACTCGCGGCTATAAGTTTTCGCGATAACGTATCAAGTACTAAATTTGTTTTGTGTTTAAATGAGAATAAAAACCAAATAACATAAAATTACGCAAAACTAAGTATAAAATAAATAATAACTGAACTCACAACAGTTGGAAAAGTATATAAGCTAGCTATACACTTTGCAAAAGTATATAAGCACTAAATGTGAAACTTAAGTATTCATTGTGTATGTAAAGTAGTGATTTAATTTTATCCTAATTTATCAACTTTTACCATTTTTAGGGAAAATAATCAACCATTTTGTAAATTCATAATTTTCTAAAAATAATTTTATTATAGATTTTACAACAAAAAAAGGCATTTTAATAAAGAAAATATAATTGTATTTGGGACACCTAAAAATGTAACAATCAACAAAAAAATGTAACAAACAATCAAGTGCTATTCAGAGTGTTAGACGTAACAAAACTGAGTAAGATAATCAAATGTCTAACCATTGATAATGACCAAAGTCGAATGAACAGTTTACAGTTGTAGCATACCATTGCTTGATACGTTCTTAAGTGCATCTCGCACAATTGTGTGAGATGCACAATTCTATATTTGTACACAATTATATACTGTGTCAACTATTCGTATTTTGTAAAACTCGGTAGTATCATAAGATATAAATTTCAATAAAATCTGACATACATTTGAAAAGTTTTAAATCATAGAATAAGGGAATGACATAAGTCAAAGATAACGAGCTTTGATAGGAATAAGTCCTGAGGTGTTAAACAAGTCTAACCATTAAGCACGAGCCCTTTTTCAAGGGCAATCATCAGGTATAGTATTGATAAAACAAGAAGCGTTACGTCAAGAAACAACTAACAGAAACGATTTTAAAACAGTTGAGACTGAGCTGAGGAGTGTGTCCGTCCCACACTTGTTAGGGGTTTATCAAAATGTGTTCCATCTCTCCCACATGTGAGACACACTAAATACTGCGAGAATAGTAAACGAATAAATTTTGATGTAATATGACATTAAAATAAAATCTTTTATAAGTTCAAATATTATAATTCCATTTGTCATTCTGTTTCTTCTTCTTTTAAAAGCTTTGTAAAGTTATTATATCATTTTATTTTTTATTAGGTAGGCCTACTGGATTTAAATTGTTTAAATTGGTAAAAAGGGCACAAAGATGTGGTTAAGACATTAGACTTGATATTCCTACTTTACTACTTACTTAAATTGCATAGGTTATAAATAGAAAAGAATATAATAAGCAAAGACAAAGTGATTATAATTACCTATACTATGTACTTAAATTCATATTTTGTGCCACTATTCCAGCAAAAACAACAATCGCGTAAAGAAAGTTTGATAAAAATTGAATTAATGCTGACAATGAGATGAAACTCATTGCAGCTACTAAAAGCTAAATTTTAAATTGATCGCAACATTTATCCGCGTTTTATGATCTTTTGAAATGTTTCCTGAGTCAATACTGCGCGGGTTAATTACGTCATAAAAATATTATTTGCTGAACAGTACAACTAAACCTATAGACTGATTTTTGAACAAAGTTTCAACTCTAGCATAAATACACTGGTAGCTACGATGATAACAGACACACACACAGACAGACAACTTCGTAAAAACCCCTCAGGTTGTCTTAAAAACGCCTAAAACCGATAATTCCGGTGACTTCGTGGTTTGGGATTTTTTCGCAAACGCAATACTCTTCCTATATATCTACGCTTTAAATGAGAAAAAGTAAAAAATAATTTTATAAATAACGCAAGTAAGACGAAGGAAGTATTAAATACAAGTAGAGTAGAGCCAAGTTTAAGGCTTGATAGCTATAGGACGGAGAAGTAAAAATCCGTTTCAATGCAAAGGTTTATTTGACCAATCCAGCGTAGTTATCCTCGTGTTAAACCAACAACCCCCTCCCCCTCCCCCATCCTCCTGTTTTAAATGCCAACAACATCTAAAGGTATCAACAATTTCATACACTTCAAATCAGTAGCTATAAAATTAATTCATAGTTAAACATAAAATAAAATTGTTTTGGGACCAATATGTAAATCATAAAATAAATGACCAATTAAGCCTAATATTCTCTGTTACTAACACACTCACAACACACACTCACACACACATTAACACGTACTCAGTGTTTACATTGTAAACCATATAAACGCACCACCTTTTCATTTTTTTCCTTTCCCCTAATATAATTTATTGAATAATAATTTAATTTATTCTAAACACTGCCTCAATTACAGGGATTAATTTTATATTTTAATTTATAGTACATGCCTTTAAATATTATTTTCCTTTATATATTACATCTTGGCTATAATACTCCATTATTTTATTACTTTTATGTTTGTTTGAACCGATTTATTAGTTATTAAATAATGCTTAATTTGTTTTTAACTCGTAGTCACTTTTTTAAAAAGTAAAATAAAAAAAACAGTAATGAGTAACCAAGATAATATTTGATTTCTCCCTTACCTTTAACTCTTTTAAATAATTTTTTTTTCTTGAATTTGTTTGTTAACTTATTCCAAAAAGAGGCGGTTATATTGATAATTCTGGCTAAAAACTAAATAAAAGTCCTAAAAACCCAGACATGAGAAAAGTATGACTGCTACGCGAAACCCACTTTACAAAAGCGTTATTTTGTTAGAATTGCTGAAACAAATCCTTAAATACAAATGTACAACTCACATAACTGTCAAATCAATGAACAACAATAACGTCGCGACAGAATATCAGGACGAACCCTTTAAAGACTTGCAGAAGTCTCTAAGTCGTGACTAAAACCGATACTTAAAGTAAAAATTTTACAACTTGTGAAATTCAAAAATGTATGTTTAAAAGAAACACCGTTTTCTCTTATTGAAAACCTGTGTAACTTAAAAGAGTTAGATCTATGCTTAAGTGCCAAAAACCCTTAAGGTCAGCATTAAAATAAAAGGGTAACTACAAAAGGCGTCAAAAATTATTGGGTACAGTTCATTTCTAACAATAAAAATATAAAAACCAGACACTGATGTACTTGGCGCCAAGCTAGAACCATCATGTACCTGGCAATTACCGGAGAGCACCTTTTTTTAAAGGTAAGTCTACAAATTAATAGGTTTTCCCTTCTTTTTATGGAGTTTCATCTCCAGAACTAAGACCTAGAAAAATTCTATAACTACCTGTTGCCTATTGTTCTTTTTTTTGTAAACTTCTTTTACATTTTTTGTTTTCTTGTTATAATTGTTGATTTTGTGCAAAAATCTTATTTTTAATAGATTTTTCTTTTGAGTCTTTTGTTGTAAAAGGTTATACTTTATGTGTTACGAAACCTGAAATTAATAGGTGAGATAATTACAGGATCACAAAATCGCCAGATGAGTGTACGTTTTAAGTATTGTCTAACTAAGGTGTCTCCAAGTTTGGTACTTGTATCACTGGTGATACACTGTAAATCGAATACCACTAAAGCACTCAACTTTAACTGAACATATATTTTTTTCTATTATTGCAATACTTTTCTGTTCTGACATTGTTTTTTAATTTATTTCTTGTTAACATAATAGCTAACCTTAAAGCGCATTACTTTTTACACTTATTTAAACCAAATTGTTACAATTTTCAATTTATTTTATAATTTTAAATATTTTTTTCAATCCTTCATTTTATAGAATGCACAATACAAGTTCATCTGAACTTACAAACTAAGTTCAAGAATAACAGATTTAAAGTCGTGAACAAACTCCCCACCTCTAACTTCATGCCCAACCGTACTTTGTTTTAAAACAACTCTACACTAGACAATCAAAGAAAAACACGAAGAAAAAAATAAAATAAAATTATTTTTTATAAAAATACACCAATCCAAAGAAACATAAAAATAAAATAATACCATATGCTCTATAAAAATAAGTATACACTTATTTTAACATTTTAATATCTGAAATATTTTTGTGTAATATGTTTATTGGGTCATTATTGTGGATAAATGACGTCACACATACTTCATAAACAATTTGGGTGCAGGACATTAACAAAAAGAATTTTCATTTTGACCCGGGAAAGCGTTCGAAAATTATTGTGTCCCAAACAAAAGTCGAGGAATATATATATATATATATATATATATATATATATATATATATATATATATATATATATATATATATATATATATATATATATATATATATATATATATATATATATATATATATATATATATATATATATATATATATATATATATATATATTCTTGAACAGTGAGTCCACCCCTCACGCCTACTCCCTCTCATCCTACCCCAACCTAATAAGCTCAATTTTTCTATAAAAATTCGCTAAAACTCACAACATAATTGTGCGAGAGACAACTATGTGTCAACTATTCATGTTTTGCAAAACTCGGTAGTATCAAAATGATATACTCACAACAATATAACTGATTATGATTAAAGCTGATACTAAAACAACCCATTAAGACATTGTAAGACTTATTTTTTTATAAAATACAATTTACAAAATAAAAACTATCTAAAAATCTAGTACGCACACTTTCAAATTTAAAAATAATATATAAGACCTAAAACGATTTACGCATTAGGAATGTGAGAAATCATTGTAACTGCGCATCAGTCGTAAGCACACTGTCATGGCAACTCATTTCACCATAAAAAACTTGTATAAAAATTTGATAAAAGTAACATTTTTTCACGTATTTCACGAACACTTATATATGAACATTACGGCTTTACAATATCGGACATTAAAACTCCGTTTACAGCACAACGGAACTTAATAGTTTAACGTATAGAAGATATTTTGGCCTTTAAGTATCAAATAGCAATCTTATAGATGTAGGACTATAGGTTATAGAACCAAGAAATAAATGTGTAGTCCAGACAGAAAAATATTTGAAACATTATTTATACCAATTCAGCATGTAGCGATTCATCAAGATATTTAGGGGTCTAAGACTCCTAAATATCTTGACAGGGTGGGATTGAACTTAAATCCCACCTATATATATTATATATGTATATGTATATATATATATGTGTGGTATATATATATATATATATATATATATATATATATTATTATATATATATATATATATATATATAACAACAGGCCTAAACAATACATGAATAGCGCTAAATCACCAGTGCCAAAGATATAGGGCTATTTTAGATAGCTGAGATATAAACAAATTTTCCCTGAATAAAAGTTTGCATATCACTGATTAAAACAAGGGGGGTCAAATATGCAAGCCATGGGGGATCAATAAAAAAACAGAATTAATTATGTTTTTGCAAACAGAAACTAATTAAGTTCTCAATTAATACGTTGTAATAATTAGTGGTTGGCATACATATATGTTGTTTCAGAATCAAGTTTTGAAATGATTAAAAAACATTGTTGGTCAACGAAGTCAAAAAATAAAGAAGAAGAGATAAGCAAAGAAAAAAATTATAAAAATGTACATAAAAGAAATACGTGATATCAAACAGCGCATGCGCAGTATTGAAAAATGTACTTTAAAATATGAGAGGTATAGTAAAACTGTGACGAACTTCTATAAAAAAGACAGCTTGTATAAGGCAAGAAAAAAGACTTTAACGCCATAAAATATTTTATTTGAGTGATGTTAACGAACTAATAGATAAGGCTAAGTCATGATATAAATAATAGACGTATGATATGGATAAAATATATAAAATGATGATATAAGACAAATAGAAAATAAATAAGAGCAATAAATATTAGAAAATATTAAAAATAAAATGAAATAAAAATAATAAAAACCAGGCAGCACATGGTATTTATTGGTATATAGTAGGTAAGTATTGATATACTTAACTATTTAAAATTACTAAAACAAATTATTTGATTTACTAAAACAAAGTAAAATTTAAAACTTAAAAAGAAATTTCAGACATGTGTGTCTCTAAAATACTGACTACTGCTATAATGGCAAAGAAGTCAGTAATCAATAAATTATTCTTAAGGAGTTTTAAGTGTTAAAATGAAGTGTGAACCTGTGAAATAGTAAACGGAAAAATTAATAAGAACTGTATAGGTAAGAAAGTATAACTTGGTTTTAAGCACGTATTGTAGCTTAAATGGTTCATTTTTTTAAAATGAATAACTCGTTAGCTTTGTAAGCATTTAAAGAGTCAAAAACCTGGTATAGGTTCATGGGTGTGAGTTGTCAAAGAAAATATTAAAGTTTTAAGTACTTTAAAAAAGTGCTTACTAAAGTAGCAACTAAAACAATATGAAATACAAAAAAACTATAATATACAAAAAACAAGTAAAAAACGGAAAACCACTATTTCTGCATTTACTAAAAAATTATTATTTAAAATAAAGTTATAAAATATAATAAAAAATACAGGAATGACGTAGCTAACATCTCACTTGCTCAAGTTTTTACTAATAAAAAAATTAATTAAAACATTATTTAACTTTAAACTTTGAAGTCTTAAAAACAAAAGTAAACTATAAAAATGCAAGTAAAAGCTAAAGTATAACAAGCATAAAATATTATGTTTATTCTATTGGCACATAAATAAACAATTTAATGTTTTAATAAAAATTACAAAGCAAAATAATACTTAGTAATACTACAAGTAAGTTCATGTAATTGAAAATTTGTATTCTGATAATAAAATAACGACCATAGATAAAAGATTAAAAATATAAAATAAATACATTTTTTGATGGCCATAAAAAAGTCTTGGCTATATTATGACAACAATAAAATAAATTAAATATAATAAAATATAAAGGAAGAGTTCCAGTATTTGAACTGGTTTATACATGTAGGCTGGAAAACAAATAAAATATTTTATTAAGTAATTAAAATAATAGCAATATAAAAAATAACTATACGTACATAAAAATAAATAAAACAGAAAACGAATAAGAAGAATAGAAAGCATACGTAATAAAACAAGTTGGCCGCTTCGCAACCTTAGCGCCTCCCTGTAAAACTTGCTGTCCTTTATGTTTTTTATATAACTAGTTTATAATAATTTATATCATACTAAGATGATATAAACGAATTTTCCGAATATGCTAGCCAAAAACATTAATTGTATACAAACTTCTTAAAAAAGAAACTGATTTTTTGAAGAATTCCATAATAACTATTAGGAGAAGAACAACTTTACTTCTACAATGTTTTTTAACAAGAACAATATATTTCAATCCATTTGGATTATCTTCAGGAAAGATATAAAACTACTAAAAACTTTATTAACAATAAATAAAAAACTAGGAACAAATTAACAGTAATTTGTTTACATAATTTTATACATGTCAATCAACAAAATCTTAATTAATATTAATGCTAATAGTAAAATTTAACTTCGTTTAATTATTAACCATACATAACAGTACAAGCATGTAAAGAATTAAACAACTTTTCGTTTCCATGCGAAAAGCGTTCGAAAGTTATTGCGTGTCATAGAAATATCTAGGAATAATAATCTCGAACGTACATAATTACATATAGCTTTTATGTATAGTATAGAAAAATATTTTTATACATATATATATGTAATGAAAAAGTTCATAAATAAATATCTTAAATACAAAAGTAAAATAAATAAATAAAACAAATGCACAGTGTGTACATATTAAAAGAGAATAAGTAAGGAAGAGAATAAAAATATTTTGACTCAAAAAGTATAAAAAATTAGTTATTTTTATTAAAAATGTAGGTCCTGGAGACGATAAAGGAAAGTCCGCTAGTTATGTTCTTTATGGGCTTTACATAGAGGTATAAAATAATTGTGCATATGTAATCAAGTTGAAAACACAAGTTTTTCGTCCCCTCCTGGGGAGTGAGATACTGGGTTTCCTGTTTATAGTATAAGAATTGGTACTTTATATGTATATAAGGTTCTTTTTTAAGTTAAAGCATCGAGTTGTACCCGAGACTTGTGTGCTAGTTATGGACTTGATAGGGAATGAGATGAAATTTAAATGGATCCAATTTTAAAGATATTTTATAGTATATGATTTCTTTGTAAGAAATTTTACACAAAATTTTAACTAAACTATTTTTTACGTTTAGGGATCTTTAACGAGTATCTGTTGGGTAGATTTGACAACAGATGAAACATAGATAGCAAATTTAAAAATCCCAGCATAGATTATACACCAATATTGATCAGTTATACGAAAAAGACAATAAGTTGCGATTTATCAAAGAATAAATACCTACGATTACAGCTTACGACGCAAACAAAGGTGATTTGTTTGAGATATTAAACAACAAATACAAAACAAAAAAGAAAGGTCCATTTTCTGCCGAAATACTTAATCCAAAATAAAAAAATAAGTTAAGATCCGAAAACGATATCTTACTCCTGAACCAAAAGAATCGTCTATAGAGGTCCATAAGATGTTTAAAGCGATCTGAGATTTGTTCCTTCTGCCAGGGTAGAGTGAGAGCCGCACAACTTCAAGGTCCTTCACTCCTCCTCGTGAGCTTCCCCGTCACGGACCGGTTTCAACACATATTCCTCCGGGCAACAACCATCCTCGCTCACGATATAGCAACACCAATAACATCAAACACAATCTTCAAAATACACCAATAAAACTAAAAGAAGCAACAGGTATCATATCTTTAAACACATTTTAGAAGAATCATTAAACGAAAATAATAAAGATTTTATTTCATCGTTACGTGGAATTTAGCGAACTTTAAAAGCAGCTTTCTTAAAGTTCTCACTATAAAGCTATAATACTTATACTAGGGGTGATTTATAATAAAAGGAGGCGAACATTATACTAAGGGACGATTTATTATTCTAGAAGGGCGACTTATAATTTAAAATTCTAAAGGACGATTAATTATTCAGAGTGGGAAATTTTTGGCTGTATGTGGCATTTTTTTTGTTTATTAAGAAGCGGTTAATCCTAGGAGGCGATTTTAAATACTAGGAGGCGATATTATCCTAATAGAGGACGATTTATCATTAGCCACATAAAATGCGCTATGGAGGCGATATCACCTAAGTTAAGAACAACTGTTATATTTAATACTATTATTTTTTAAAAAAATTCTTCCTTCTTCTTCTTTCATTTGACTTCTCTTTTCCTTTCTTTGATCAATTTTTGAGGAGGAGGTTTTTTTTCTTATTATGATTCCGAAATTCGTTATAAGTGCATACTTTAAGGTAATAAATAAGTTCACTAAGTTTCGTTTCAATATGACAAGTATATCTATGATTTTTCTTGGATTATAAAAGTTAAGCAGCATCAAGCGTGGTTAGAGCTTGGATGAGTGACCGCTGGGAATGAAACTAATGTATTTACTATCTAAGGAAGAGCGAGAGGTGTTGCAGTAAACATTTGACGAATTTTATATTCTGAGGATAAGCGAAGCGAGTTCGAAGTAGGGAGGATGAGAAGTAACAAATCCGACGGGAAGAGGAAAAGTTCCGAAGTACCCCGTACTTGATTTTTTGTTCTCGTTACAGTCCATAACTCTACTTATTTTAGGATAGAAAGATAACCTTATCGGAATAGAACCCTAAAATATTTTTTGAAATGTTGTCTTAGGTGATAATAAACGAATTATAAAAAACAAATTAATAAAAAAATTCCCTACAAAACCTAAACAAAATCCAGAGGTATCTCGTAAACTAAACTAGTCGTCTTGATTGGGTCTGAAACGGATCATTTCCATGAAATTTCAGTTTAGGAAAAACAACTGGTGCAGTAGTAGGAAATGATAACTTAAAAGAAAATTAAGATGTCCACTATTGGTAAGCTCATTAAATTACACAACTACAAAAGATGAGAAACTTATAAAACCAGTAATATTATTATCAGTATAAATGTAAACATCTATATAATGTAAATAAGGCAGCTCTGCCCTCAGACCATAATTCATATTTAAATGCAGTTTAAACTTAAATAAACAAGAGAAAAGCAAATAATGCCTCGAGCCGTTTCTATAATATTATTAAAAAATATAATTTTCAAATAAAAAGTCTTCATAAATAAAAATCTCCGTATTTGCTTACTAGAAGAGTAGCTCATAAATTTTATGAAATAATTGATGAATAAAAATAAAATAGATGATAAATCAAATTTATATAAAGAAAATAAAGTATAAGTAAGGCTAATGTTATAAGTTGAGCAATGTTTGCCCTTAAGGTAAGAATGCCCTTTACACTTAATAATTTTTTATGATTTCAAATATTTTAAAATACTTGGTACAAATACAAGATATTTTTGTATCCTATTATATACGATGAGATACTAAATAATAAGAAGTAAATTTGATTTTAGCCAAAGTTTTGAACGAATTGACGTTTTACTTAAAAGTATTTGATTTGAAGTCAAAATTCAATCCAGAAAACTTCCTTTTCAGCATCTCTAAATCTGTCCTTCGGTGAAGTCTAAAGAAACTTTTATAATGAATTATTTTGGGCAAATGATATTATTGTAGACAATAATCAATAAAGTTAAAAAAATGATATCACAAGGGAAGACCAAAACCAACCTATCGCCGCAAAACCAAATAACGCTAACTTTGACCAGAAGAATTTGTTTTTCAGTCAAAAGAAAAAAAAGATCTCATACAAGTCAGCTTTGGATCGCGAAACTATTTTATTTTAACAAAGAGAGAACTGCGAGGACGGCCAATGTAGGTAAATAAGAATTGAACTGAAACATTGATTTCAAATACAACAACACTTTCCAAAATGAAGCCGCTGTCCAGCTATCCTAGTAGCCATTCTAGCAAGATAGCCGCTAGGAATGCACACGCTCCAACAAAGCATGCAGCGAATCCGAGCATATGGTCGATATGCTTCTTTTTATCTATTTCAATTTATTGTTGTATTTATATTTTATTTTGTTGATGTTCTGATGTATCAATGTTTATTTTATTGCACACTTTTAATACTCTCTTAGTAACTTTGGATCAATATTTGATGTGAGATAACCAAACATTATACTATAACCTAAACAAAGGTAAACGAGATTATTGCAGCGGTAGCTGGATCAAGCGAAAGCACAAGAAGCTGCTTTATTTTGGAAAGTACATATTGCAAGAATCGTGAGATTTAATCCAAGAATAATGCTTCCTTGAACGAGGTCTATAGAGGGTTGTTAAACTTTTCAATTTCATTTTATGCAAAAATTAAATTTGCAAATGGTTAAAACTTAAACAACTCTACTTGAAAGTAAATCCGGAACAAATAATTCGGAAATTTACTATCACTGTATTTATTCCGGTTTGTTATTTATAAAGAAGGAAATGGTAGCCATGTAAAGATTATCCTCACAACATACACACGGCTTCCTTTTATTAAGTTCACAAAAGTAAAGCACTTGGAATAAAACCTGGTACTTCATAAAAAGAAAACTAACAGATTTACAAAAACTAAAAAGATACAAGCAAAGCTACGGACATAAGCAACAGTTTGTTATTTTATGTTAAACCATGCAAAAGGATCATTCCAACAACAAAAAAGTGGTGCTTAATACAAAAAAAGGTACACAGGTAACAAAAAAAAACAACAAAGGTACTTGACTATTTTCAAAAAGGTTTCTAAAGTAGAAAACCGGGCAGGTGAAGAAAACTTGTGAGCTTTGAGAGGTAATAATAGATCGAAATGATACTACTCTTGACTTGGTGGAATAGCAAAGAATTCTGTCCACAAAAAACCTGTAGAAGCCACATGTGACTAGTCATCTGGCGGGTGTTTATGATTTAAAAGCTAAAAAGTAATAGACTGACAAGGACTAATTTGTGTTTTTTATCGAGAGGTTTAAGTGGTTTTTATTTGATTTAATTTTTTTAACAAATTATATTTAATAATAATATATTAGGTGTAATTTAAGATAATTTTATATAATTAAATGCAAAGTTGAAGTAAGCCAGATTAATTAAATTTTGCAGTATTCGTAACAAAGTACAATAATGTAAAATCAAAATGTGCAGTAAATTATACTTCCTATAAAAAAAAAATATTTTCTATTTATCATGACCCAGTTTCCATTTGAATATAGGCCATCAAATTACAAAATTTATAAATAGAAATTATATTCTAAATTAAAGACGCAACAATATTATTTTTATACTGCTGAAACAAAATAAATTATAATATTAGGAAACAATATTATGATTTAGTCAGCAAAATTTTTAAATTAAACAAGGGAAATAAATTCATAGTCACAGATACATAAAATACTATTAAACTTTAAGTTAAAGTAATAATCACTTTATAAAAATAGATTGTGTTAGTACTCAGAGTATAACATATTGGCGATCTCAGAACAGAGGGCATAAAATATTAGCGTTACACTTTTTAGAAAATAAAATATTGGCGATCTTACTACTCCGGGTATAAAATATTGGCGACCAGAGTACTCTAAATATCAAATATTGGCAATCTTAGTACTGAGAGTATAAAATATTGGTGATTATCAGTACTCTGGGAATAAAATGTTAAAATATTAGTATTCAGAGAATAAAATATTGGCGCTTATATTTCCTCAGATTTTAATAAAAACTAAGAAAATATTTTTTTTACACTTAAAATTATTTAAGTGTAATAAATAATAGTACAGCACACAAATATTATTAAGTTCAATTTTCATTTCAGGGATAAAAATAGGGTTTAAAATTGGAAACTATGATATTACGACCTAAAAAATGAAATTTGGCTGGGCATGAGGCGTGCTGAAGTGTCACGCGCCAGGTAAACTATAACAAAGAGAGATAGGAAATTCCAGAGTTAAGAGATCGTGACACTACCTTTCTCCTTGGATAACCTAACAGGGCTTACTTGCTCTATAACCTAAACACGCTAACTATAGCAGCGAACTAGCGCAACCATACATTGTAACTACACAAATAAATGGCACTATATAAATTAAAAATATATGAAAATGGCAAATTAAAATGAGATTGAAAAGGAGATGCTAACATAATCAAAAAATTACAAATCGATCTAAAGCTAAAAAATTAAAACAGATATTTGAACATAAAAAAAACACGAATTGGACCATATTTTGCATTTCCTATTTAAAAAAGGATTAAAAATAGGGGCAAAGATTTAATTTTTGGAATACTAAGGAGAACATAACATATTTATATATGTAATACCAGAATAGAAATGGGTCAACATAAATAATCCTGATAGGAACATAAAAATCTAGGTTTTGACGGATACTAAGTGTGGTACAAACTGACATCTAAGTATGTATTAATACATTTATTTCAACATATAGAATTTTTAAATTCAGACATAACTAAATAATAAGACAAATCGACTATTAAGACTAACGAACAATAATGATAATAGTGAACAATAGAAACATAACGAACCTTAAACTCTGGAAATATTCATTTCTATAACCAAGACACTGTAAAGTTACAATATTAAGTCAAGGCTCTACTTGAGTTAAGGATAACTATTTGATTAGATAAGAGAAACAAAAGAAGCATGACAATATTGAAAGTAAAACTTGATACATGAAACTTGAACACATCTGAAAACAAAGTTGGTAAGTGTGTCTTAATTTTGTGTGATAGTATTGCCTCCAAATTTAATCGAGTGTATGGACAAAGTGATAAATCGAATAAGCCAATGTATAAAATCTGGACGCTAAGAAAGAAGCATAACAGAATAAAAATATAATATTATTGGTTAACACTTAGAGGCAAAATATAAACAAAAACTTTGGTTGTGCGTGTAAATAAACATTAAGAGCCTACTTCAGGCTCTTCATAAAATTTGGTTTTATTAAAGATTCAGCAGCACTCTTTCACAGTTAGGGTTAAATTTAAGGCAAAGTTTGATTACCTATCAGAAAATAAATAACCATTTATAAGAACTAGGATACCTACAAAACAGTTAGATATGGTAAGTAAGTAAACATTTTGACACAAGAACACACGATAATATGACTATATGCAATGCATCCTTAAAGAAAAATAATACCTAAATTATTTTCATGTTAAAGAGTCAGAAGGAAGAAATAAAAATACACAATAAAATAAAGGAAAATTAAATGATAACTCAAAGACTTACTTGTAAAGAAAATACGCGGAAATCATCTGTTGATTGTAATCCAATGATAAGACTATTTTATTTAACAACAACTGGAAATTTAAATTAATAGAACTAATTTTTGGAAAAATAATTAATGTTCGTAAAAATCCAATTATTTATAAGATTAAGAGAAACTGACGGGAGGAAAACGGATCAAAAAGTTCAAATAAAAATAACGAATTAAGAAGTATTGAAATTACACTTTTATTATAATAAGTTGTGGTACACGGGCGGTAAGCGGGATAGACTAACCGTAGAGATGTAAGAGGTAATGTAGGGTCAGGCCTTCATCCCCACTCCAATACAAAATCTGTACGTTCCTTACTACGCAACTTAAGATGTCATTTTGCTTATGTCGTTAAATAATTCTTATGCAGTTTGACATAGCGGCATCAATTAAAGATCTAAGAAAACCTGGATACTTGATTTATAAAATTTATTTTAATTTACTACCTTTTTAAAATTTAATGATTTCTTATTGGTATACATATATAAATATACGTTAATTATTATTAAAAATCAGGTACTCTCTCTCACCTGAGAGGAATCTACAGGTATTCCAATCTCCATGGTAACTTCACTATTTCTCCTTCTACCTTTTATATTTTTTGTTAAGAAAAAAAGATGCCTTCTTATATTATAAGCTCTTTTCTTGTTCGTAAAACTTGTTACCCTAAAGGCTAAAATGAGATGGAAAAGAAATTGGAAAACATTTTTTTTTCGTTTAAAAGTCAGACAAAGATGAAAATGATTTAGCACTGTACCACATTTTTTTTAGACTCTTCACCTTCTTTTTATGAAACTTTTATAGACTTACTTTTTATAATAGACTTTTAACTTAGAGTTTTTATTTTCTTTTGTTCAATAGTAATAATAGTTTAGCAGAGGTGTGCAATATTGCGCTAGTAAAGAACCAAGACAAAAAACAACAACAAAATGCAATTATTTTTTAAAAACAATTTCTTTGGAAAACAGAACAATAATGTACTTTAAAAGTAGCAGATGCATATAAGATACATTTAGTTCACATAGTTTTAGAGTAGATATGATTAGCCTAGTTGAGAACCAATAACTATGAAAACTGATCGTATGTGACTCTTTGTCGATAAAACAAGCAAATAAAATTTAGCTGCAGGTCGATTTTTTTACAATTAGCATCGACTATCAATATAACCAAGGTTATTTCATTATAATAACGTTATGTTTGTGTTTTCGCTAAACAAAAATGTTATCAGCAAACCCTTAATTATTAACAATGCTAATGATACTTACTTAATATGTCATTCATACATTTATGTTCTTTTATTAAAATCAACAGTACAAAAAAACAGATTAAATACATTTGTTTTTATAACAGAGCCTATATAGCTCCATAATAAAATTATTATATCTCCAATAGGTATATAATGTGAAGCTTATTGACTAATTTTAAGGGAGAAAAGAAGTACCTTTTACTCCCTAAAAAGTAACTTTTTCTCCTTTAGGAGTGAAAAATGTTTTCTATAACTGGGGTTAATGCCCCCAAATTCTAATGGTAGGGGACATTTTCCCATGTTTCTTAAAAAATTGTATCATGAAGTACATAAAAGAAATTGACCCTGGATGTATCCTCTAGATTTATAAGGGGAACGATCTTTTTTAACACTTTTCCGGGGGCGGCATCCCCAACATTTATAAGAGGGACCCAACCAACAATTTTTATGGTCTCAAATCCTAATCACGTCAAAATAAGTTACTTAATGCAAAAATTAAAAAAAAAGTTTTTTTTTGGGAGAGGACCACTAAATACAGAGGTCCGATCAAAATAAAATACATCATAACGTATGAAATAAAGATACAACTACTATTAAATGAGGTCAACGTCTAGAGATAAAATCTTGTATACCTCGCTAAATGTATCTTTATCACAAAAATTTACCAACCTAAAATGCTATTTTTCTTCTCGCAATAATAACCTTAATAGTCATAAACGTCTCGGCATGCCTAGGAAGTTAAACACATAAATACCACGGCTTCGCCTCGGGAGTTAAATCCTTTGGTTCCTCTGACTTTCGCTTTAGTAACCAACTAACTGCTAAAAGAAATAATAACATTCTTTACTACCTTGGAGCAAAAATAACTATTCTCAAGCTTTTAAAAAACAATCTAAAGTTTACATCACGCCAAAAGACAATCATAGAAATTCTATGGCAATTATAGATTAGATAATGGTTATGCATCATTCCAATAGTTTGAAATTCTTAAAAAAGTTCAAATGTTAACTATATTTTGAGAGGAAAATAAATCAACAATTTAAGTTTTGACATCATCTTTGCAAGTCTTTGCAAGCAAAACTAGAAATGTGTAGAGTTGCATCACATACTAAGAATTCATAACTTGACTGAAAACTTTAAAACTGAAGAGAGGCTGCAAATCATTAATACATAAGAAAAAAACAGCTATAAATGTAGACTTAATAATCAGGTACGGGGTACCTCGGAACTTTTCCTCATCTCATCGGATTCGCTTAGCTCGTCCTCCCTACTTAGGACTCACTTCGCTCGTCCTCAGAATACACTAGTCGTTAAATTTATACTGTAACATAGTAATGCACCATTTCCATTCTCAGCGGTCATCCATGCAGCAATGACCACGCTCAATGCTGCTTAACTTTTATGATCCACCAAAATTCATAGATATACATATACTAGTTGTATTAAAACAAAACTAGGTGTACTTATTTATTACGTAAGGGTATACACTTGAACCGAATTTCGACTTGATTAAATTATTTTCCGATTTATGTTAGTCCTATACATAGCTACATGCTTGCCAAATTTCAATTGGATGGCATAATTTTTTTCGCGTTTTATTGATTTTTCTAAATTTTTGCTGGATCATTATTGCAGGTTAATGACGTCATAAAAAAATTGTTTCCCGATTAGCACAACTACAGCGGTAGATTTATTTTTCTACGAAGTAACAATTCTCTAGCATAAATACACTGGGAGCTACAGATGATAACAGACACACACATACAGACAGACAACTTTGTAAAAACCACTCAGGAGGCCTTAAAAACACCTGAAAAGGATGATTCCGGTTTGGGATTTTTTTGCTAACACAATAACTTTCCTATGTACCTACGGTATAAATAAGAAAAAGTAAAAAATGTTTTAATGCAACTTAAAATTTTACGATCTTTAAAATTTACTTAATGGCATTAATTGATTGTTGTGATGTTTTAACTAAAAGTGAAGGCCCTTTCTTACTTTGGTGTTATGATAGCTCTGTCAAGTAAACTAATTTACAAAGCATCTCACCGGTACTGATGATGATCCAGCGATCGAAAGCCGGCTATGTTTATGTAACGAATAAACGGTTTGTGGAGAGATTTTGGTGTTTTGTATGGCTTTATGAGTTAACTCCATTACTCATTATCTTAGTTATAAAGTAATTTAATATGGCTGACATGGTCACATTAAGGCAATGTAGTATACACAAGATTTTGTTGCTAGACGTTTCTATAGAACAGGATAATTTTCGAATGCATTCTCGGATCAAAATGAACTTGGCATAAAACCAACCTCATTAACATCCCTAACCCTATTGTTTTTGAAAAAATGTGTGACGTCATTAACCCACAATAATGACAGCGAACATTTCGAAAAATCCCAAACTTCAAAAAGTTCGGAAAATCGGGTTTAAATTGAATACACGTTTACAACTATGTATTATGGTTAACTCATGTATGAAGATAAAAATTTATTCTCAGCATTAGTTCTGGTTTAATCGGTTGGCTTATAACGATAATAATCACGTTGTTTCACTAATACACTAATACACTAATACACTAATACACTTGAAAATTGGCTTATATCGTGCCAGTATGCCATTTATAAATTTGTAATATGACAAACTTATAAAGGTCCACAACCATGTGGCCGCGAAGCAGCGCCCCCAGCACTGACTTCACGATGCCCAGGCTGCGCAGCAGCCTAGAGACCAAAGCCTTTTATTTTAATTATAATTACGTAATTAATTTTTGTATTCGACGTTTTTATTATAAGCGTTTGTTACGTTGCCTCCTGACATAGGCAAGTAAATATGAATACATACATAAGTTATATTATAATGCGTACAAAATTATACACAATTTAAAATGTAAGCATAAATGTTTATAAAATTTGATGTATAAATTGTTATCTAACTATTTTAGGTAGAGCTATTTACATTGAAACACAGTTTTCTCATACGGAGAAAATATGACCAAGAGGGGTAAAACTTTCTTCCCTCCTTAGTTGTGTAAATAACTATCAGTCACTCGAGTCGACAAATTTAACGAATATTAACGGACGTAAATATTTACTTCATTTCTGTATTAGGTCTTCCGGGCATCGTAATTTCTTTTCGTGCTCCGGTTGTTTTATTTAACTTATCAATGAAACCCTGAGTAGTTTTAGATTGTTTCTGAGGCCAAAGGCCTATGTTTTCAAATCCCGAGGCTTGCCGATGGATTTATTTTGATAGTTCTCGAGGTAACCATTCAGTTAACTCACATAAAAAACGAGAAATTTTATGACTAAAGGTACCAAAAGATTTAATCTCTTTAGGAATTGTAAAGTAAAATGTAATAAAATATAACTTACAGAAATTATTTGAGTGAAGAAATAAATAGACAAACAAGCTCACCTGAAAAAAATAAAGTTAATTAATAAAACTGACCCATCAAATTACTCTATAATATATAAAAAAAAAAACTAATAAAATGCCCGTTTTAGGGCCTTTCGGACCAACATCAGGGTATTCACCCTGTTGAAACCACCTCAGTTGGATTGCATCCACTATGCTCTAAGAATTAATTAAAAGTTGACGAAATAGTTTTATGACAAATAGTATTTATATAAACTTAGAGCATAGGCCGGGCTGCGAATCCCGGACCTCCGGTGTCGAAGTCGAGTGCTTATACGATCACGGCCACGAAAGCAGGCCTTCTAAATTAAATGTAATTTAAACAAAAAATGTCTATTGAAGATTAAAACATTTGAGAAATAAAAGGATTATTCTAACTACCATTCATCACATAACATGTATAAGTTACAACATAACAAATTATTAAATAACATATATAATATATAAGACACGACATATTTTTATTTTAAACATATATTAACATATAATTTATGTTAATATACATGTTATATAACATAGCAGTAAAATGTTTTTAATACACTTTGGAACTAATTTATAGAATTACCATCGCATTCAAAAAACCAAATTTGCGCATCTGTGAAATGCCACTTTACTGCCTAGTAACATAATCTACTATTAAAAATTCGCAAAGATAAAAAACACCCGTGAGTACATTTTCATGTTTACTTTATATATTCAATTCCAATATTTGCATTGGACTCTCAACTTCTTAACTTTATGATATTCCAGTTTATAGATTTTAGATAATATAAAAATATACCATTTATGTATTTATTGTAAAACGACTTAAGTTTTTATGTGTGTTATTCTTATATTTATTGTTGAAAAACATTGTATATTTATTTAATATGTACTTAAACATACAATAATATAATAAACACAGAATACCCATTAAATATATAAAAAAATATATAAAGGTTGTCTAATCTAAAATTAATCTCTGGGATAAATACATAAAATATGTATATAATACTAATTTTAACATAATTTTTAATGCTTAATCTTAAATCATTATGGTTATATTCGTAACCATTTATTTTTTGTAAATAAGTTCAAATTTTAACTAATTTAAGACTCAACCTCATAAGCTTATTTTCCTTTAAGCTTAAATTCGCTGATACACAAGACTTCAAATTTGTTTTTATAATAAAGGAAAAATAGATAAATAAAAATCCAATAAGATATAAATAAGTATAATAGAAAAAATATGTGCTCTTGTAAAAATGCAAATCGCACTTGGATATAAAGTGACCGAGAAGCAAGTAATATAACCTTATATGGTTTAATGAAAAAGCATAATATTGCAATTAACAGGTTAAAATAAGCACATAATAAGTTAACACGGCCACAAGGGGTAAACATAAGCAGGTTTTATGCTAATTCCCATCACATTAAATTTCCTATGTTCTACCGTTATTTAGAATTAAATTTCAATTAATAAATCGCTATTGACGATAAGTCGTACGTCGAAAAACAGTAAAAGCTATTGGGTTACAACGTTTAGAAGTGAAGAAGTCTTGACTTTACAAATGGCAAATAAAATTATAATGAAATTTAGTGGATCAAATAACCACTTCTAGATGTAAAGTTGTGTTGAATTTCACCTCGATCAGTGAATTGGCCAATTTTTAACAATTAAAAAATATGCCAGCAAAATATGTTAACACGGTCAAAAAACGTTTGTCTGTGGCGTAGCAAAACTAGGCATTATGTCTGATTTTTGTGCCTAGTTTCAACTTTATCGTGTAAACACAGCGAGATTATGCGTGACACAGACAGCATCATGAAAACCTTATAAAAGTGGCTAAAATATTAAATTAATGATTAAGATAACATAAAACCTGGGTTCTGGTTTTTTAGAGTGAACACAACAATTTTCTCTTTCCCAACGACTGTAGTTAAGGAAAAGTAAACACGAAATTAACAAACACAAAGATAGGAAAATATCATCAGAAAGTATTTTATATTTTAAGTAAAATTGCAGTTTTCACTTTTGTTGCAATGTTGTAATCCCTTGTGTCCCTTAGATAACTATTCTATAAGAACATCTTAAACAGTATAAATTTCTATTTCACTCCATTTGTTCTTAACACATGGAGGACCTAAAAATACCTTTCGGGAACGGAGTACATATCACATCGGATTCACTAAGCCCATTATCCTTGCTTCGGACTCGCTTCGCTCGTCCTCAAATAGTGAATACTTGTATCTCATTCCCAGCTGTCACATATCCAAGCACTGACCACATCGATGCTGCTTAACTTCTATGGTCCAACAAAATTCATAGAAATACTTGTCGTGTTAAAACTTACGATACTAACTTATTTATTACGTAAAGGTAAAATACTTGAACCGAACATTTTTATAAAAAACGTACACAAGTCATAACTTCAATGACTTTCTTTTAACTTTGACCTTTTTTTTTAATTTTTAACTTTGTATTTTATTTTATGGACCTTTTATTTAGTGTGTTAAGATTAGGTTATTTATATTAAGTTATGATTGTTACTTGTTTAAGCACCGTAAATGGCATTATAGCCGAAAGCCGGCTCTGCTCAGAAGTAATTAAAGCTTATTGGTGGAAAGACAAAGTTGGTGTTGTTAATATTGTACACAAGTCATTTGATAAAAATTGAACGAATGCTGATAATGAGATGAAACATATATTAGTGTTATACATGACCACAAGCCTGCATATTTTAAAATAATCGCAACATTCCGGGTTAATGACGTCATTAAAAAATATTTACTGGATAGCACTACTACACCTATAGACTGATGTTTGAACAAAGTTTTAACTCTCTAGCATAAATATTCTTACAGGCACGATGACAACACACGCACATACCGACCGACAACTTTGTGAAAACAACTTAGGAGGCCTTAAAACCGCCTGAAACGGATAATTCCGAATTCCCAGTTTCGGATATTTTCGCAAACACAATACTTTTCCTATATACCTTCGGTATAAATGAGGAAAAATAAAAAAAGTAAAACTTGTACGTCTGAAACAAAGTTGACTAAAAGAAGGTAATTAGGCAATATTAATACGTTACTAAAGCTTTATTATTAGAATCCTGATGATCTATCCGAGCAGAAAAATATCTGACCTATCTTGAACTCGAGAAACTTGACTGATTAAATCATAAAGCAAAAATATAATTATAGACACGGTATAGGACCAAGGATCAGCGCAGTGGGCTGCCTTTCTCTATCAACATTCCTCGCCATACGCACTGACTCACAGCCCGCAAATATTCTGACAAGAATTTTAAGTTTACCAAAACTCAATCGACGGTAAAGATATCGACGGTCGTGAAATAGCTTTCACTGGGCTCTCATTAAACCAATAATACTTCACACCAATTTTTTAGCAGGAGCTTTGAAAGGGACAACTTCCTTCTCCTAGCTGCATTCGGCTCAAGATAAGTATATACCATATCATTGATACACCGAATTTGCAAACATGAATGGTTTGACACAATATAATTGTGCGAGACACCTAGAAATGTAACAAACAAATGACCAATGCTACATCTGGAACTGTTCCACCATTCGACATTCGTCATCATTGATGCCGACACTACGTCATTTTCCATTTTGTTTCGTAACGTCTAACTCATCAGGGCGACGACAGTCAAATATTACTGTTTTTACAAAACACGGTAGTATAAATGATATATGTTTTGCTTGCAAATCATAATGGCGGTAAAGAGATTAAATTAAAGATTATCTCTTTCTGATTTCCAAAGATAATATATATATAATTATAATATATATATATATATATATATAATATATATAAATAATATAATAATATATATATATATATATATATATATATATATATATATATAATATTATATATATATATATTATATATATATATATATATATATATATATATATATATATATAGATATATTATATATATATATATATATATATATATATTATATATATATATCTTTGGGAACAAAGGCTAATTTTATTCGGCCCCCTCACTTCCCTCACTATTTCCATCATCCTAATTACCTCATAAGCGTAATTATCTTATCATAGTTCACTAAAACGAAAAGAAGATTCAAATCAAATGTTAATATAAAAGGTTTACATAATTTGAGGTACCTAAACAAGATGATCACTGTGACCTCTATATTTGTTAGACAACTCTGGACAGTCAGACTAAAAAAGCCAAACTAACAAAAGCACTATTTTGAAGATAAACAATCAGTGAACAAAACTAGGTTAAATATTACAATTTGAAAGAACAAAAACACATATTTGTTATGATTTAGAAGCTATAAAGAAATCCCTCTTTTGCCAAATTAAAGTCAGTTCTACACTACTTGAGAGGTAAAAGAAACATTACTTAATAAAAAAGTAGAACTAACTAAGACACAAGATGATTTTTAGATCAATTGCTATTCTATATTTCAGTCTTTCGTCTCATAGACACTATGGGGAGTCATATAGAATGTAATTTGACTGGATAAAAAAGAACTGATATGATTTGTAATGGTTTTAGTTTTCCAGATAACATTTAAAATATTCGTTCTTTGTATCCAGTATTCGTGAGTTATCTTCTGCATTGAAAGGTTACCTTTTCATTTTTGTTTACATTTAAAAAAATCGGGTACTGTGTACCTCGAAACTTTTACTCACAACATCGAATTCGCGACGCTCATCCTCACCACTTCGGAGTCGCTTCATCCAGGTATATATCTGAAGGACTATAATAGCTCTGCAATCCCTTAGGATGACTGAGGATGACCTAAAGTGTTCCAAAGTCAGCTCTTGTTTTATAATTAAATCATATTTAGTGAAGAGACTTGACAGTTTTTCCTGCCTATACTACTTCACATTGCAGCAATCTATAATTATGCTTAATGCCTAAAGTATAGCACATAGTTATTATCAGTTGACAGCAGGGGGAAATAGGGTTGAGGAGCCAATGAGATAGGCCTGATATGGAATTGTGGGCGTGGTTTAATATCCAGGACTAACCTCGCTCCCTCGTATTATTTTCCCAACCTGTCAACTAATTATAACTGAGTGTTATACTATAACAAGCTTTATATTTCCAATATACTTTAATGATTTGTTTTACGATTTATACCTTAAAATTTTCAAAAACTGAAAGAATTACATTAAAAATGTAAAACTAAGTACTTACTACACACAAATAAAGAATTGAGTTGAAATTTGATTCAAGAGTATACCTTTACGCAACAAATAAGTTACCCAAGTTTAGTTTCACTACGACAAGTACATCCATAATATGTGTCAGATCATAAAAGTTAAGCAACATCGAGCGTGGCCAGAGCCTGGATAGGTAACGGCCGGAAATGAAAGGGATCTAAGGACGAGCGAAGAAAGTCCGAAATAGGGAGGATAAGCGTAGCGATCTTTCATCCGATGTGATGAGAAAAAGTTCCGAGACAAACCGTACCCGATTTTTTTATTTCTCTATTTAAGTATAAAACTAAATGTGTCTGGTGTTAACTCAACACTAAAATTTATATGAAACAATTTCTACTTTATGTTGCGGCTTTCATGCCATGCCTCGGTGCAAGAATTTCTAACGGTACTCATCATATCAAGCCGCTTAGTAAAACGCTTCGCTAAGTTACTTTTATAAGATTATTAAAAAAACAAGGTTCTTATAGGATAGATGCCGACCAAGTTAACAACTAGTCTTGAAGAAATAATAAATTATTTTTGGCAAATTTCCAAATGGCAAAAACTGCAATAGAAAAAAGTCATAACTTTTATGAACAGTTACATAGGCACACTTCAATACTAAATTTATTAAGTTTTCTTTATAATTAAAGATTACAGCGAAATGAAGAATATAATAAATTAATTATTGAAGGTAAAGAATATCAACCTGTTGATCGTGGGATAATTAACAAGTTGAAATCAAGATCTTGGTAAAGTAAACAGGTAAAGAGACACATCGTTCCAGCCAAATATGTCAACTTACCTTAAACGAAACGAAATCTATGGATGGACCACAAGGACCTCGAATAAAGGGTGTCTGAAAGGAATTCGAATTCAGATATGAAGACAGCCTCAGTTGACGGACTAGTTAAAAGACAGCTACCAGAAAAACGACAGAATAGGATTTAATTATTTAAAATACGAATTAATAAATCAGTGTTCTTTCAGAGATTGAGAAAAACTCTAGTTTAATAAATATTAGTAGTTAACTAAACAAAGGGGATGATGAGTTTAATCAATTTGCTGTAGAGATGAATCCATTACAAAAAAATACGTCAAAAACAAACTGCGCATGCTTGGTACGGACTGCGCATGCTAACAATAATTTTACTAACTGCGCAGGTTTCAAATTTAGAGGCGAAAGGTTTCCTACAGTAGTTTATAAACAAAAAGTGAGGAGTAGTATACTTTATTTGTTTTGTACCACCACGTGTCTTAATATTTTTATTATAAATAATAAAGGTTGGAAATTTAAAAGTTTTATTATTTTTAGTATTAGTCTCCATAGTTAACTTTGTATAATTAAAAGTTTAATTATTTAAAGTGTTAATATATGTTTAATTTGTCTTGTCCTTGTTACATAACCTGCGTTTCGCGCCTTTGGCTATAACCACGCCAAGGGAAGGTAAGTTTGTTCCTATTTTTCTATCTCATAAAATGTTGATGGGGTCAATAAAGTTCCGTTATCGCGTCATATTCTTTTTCTAAGATCTTTGATGAATCTTGAAATCAAAACCATAGGTTTAAATCACTTCTTCCTTATAATATAAATAATATTTATTTAATTAAATAATTAAAAAATAAATATTTCTTGTAAGTATAAAACAAAAAATATAATAAGTTAAATTATAACCAGTTATAATTTCAAACTCCAAACCAAAAAAATAATTTGTTTTTAATTAATTAAGCACCAATGCACAACAGGTTAGCCATACGAGTAACATAGTTGGTATTTTGACTTGACATATATTGTAAAAATGATGTATTTCAGACGTGTGATGGCAGTGGGTCAATTATTGAGTTTTGTATTTTACACGATATACTAAGTCCTCTAGAAGTCAGGTTAATTTGAATATTATTCAATCTGTTTCCTAAGTTACCTTGGTTAATTATTGGGTATTAAGTTTTGTGCCCAAGGTCAGTTGGTCCTAAAAACCAGGACTTATAGTAAGTCCCTATTTACGTAGATAATTGCTGTTCAAATTAAGTCCTTTTCCCATTCATAAATATTATTTTTCGAAAAATTATTGTTATACAGGTATTTTGAATGTTAGCAATTATTACAACACTAAATAAATATAAATTTTAGCACCTTATAAATTAGTAAGGCAAAGTGGCCAATAATAAATTAGAAAAACAAAAATTTCGCGATTATAAATAAGCATTAGAAGGATCTTATTGGTTCAATCTGACTCAGCATCTTTTGCAAAAAGAGCAAACACAAATAGAAATCCTTCAACACTCACCTTTAAGCTCAAAATTAGTGTGTGTGGTTTGCTTCGAGTCATTATTAGATCATGTACACCCCTGAAGATGTTTCTAATATTAATAAAACAAGTGGTCATCATCAGTGCCGATATAGTCAAAGATAACAAGTGACTTCTTACTCCCTTGTGGTACTGAAGACGGCAACTATGTGTTTATGGAACAAATTATAGCATAAAATGAAAGATAAGATAAGATACACTTCAAACATGTATAATAACATTTCCAATAAGAACATCATCTATATCTATATTATCTAACAATATCGCATGCCTTTTACTTGCCTTTGCCTTCTTAATGCTTTACTTCACTTGCATTTCTTTCCTTACTGCAAATGTTTTAAACAAAATTTGAAGTTCCCGAAAAGTTCAAAAACTTAAATATCATCGTTCCTCATGAATGCCGCCAAAGGAAGTGTTTGCAATTCTACCCATAAGATAAACCCCCAAGATATTAGCTAGGGCCTTTTAGCTGATCTCGCAATGCTGACCTGAATGCAGAAAAGAGTAAATAATAATTTTTGTTTTTAAAATGTTTAGACTTTTTAAAATAATTTATTAAAAAATAATAATTGAAAGTCAATACTTAATTTAGAAGTATATAAAATTGTTAAATTGTAACAGCGATTAATAAATAAAGAAAAATAAAAAGTCGTTTAGAACTTGTTTATTTTTCATATAAAAAAAATTGGTTTGCATATTAACATTTATATAAACATATTAATATAAAACGTTGTTTTTATGCCAACATAAAAAGCTTGCGAATCAAACAATGAATATGAATATTAATTCAGCCAATGACAAAAATAATTATCTATCAACTATGCGGACCCAGCCCTTTTTAAATGGAGCAGGCACATATATTTGTGAACCAGCACAGTACTGAGACTACTGAAGCATGGGATACGAGGGGACCATGAGTAGTTCTAACCACACCTAATTCCACCAAATTAGTTCCTCAACACTATTTTCCCGCGCTGTTCAACTGATTTTTATCCGTGTGTCGTTCTATAATAAAAAAATTGTAAACACAATCAGTTATTATACTAACCGCAGTCAGTTGTGTGACAAATTCTCTCTAAATCCTGCGATGAGTCTATTTAACTTACATATACAATGCATAAAATCAAGCATATAAGACTTTGACTATTATTAATTTATGTATTCGAAACAAATTATATAATAATATTAGCAATATTATGGATATTGTGAAAATACAATTTTTTATGTGTGGTGTGTGTGTGTTATGTATAAAAATAAAATCTTCATTTGCATTTATATGCATTCCTGTACAATTGCCAAATGTCAATACCTATCAGAAATAAAATTATAAATTTATAAAATTTAAGTGAAATAATTACATTAAAACTTAATTGAAAAGAATTATTCTACTGAATACAAACGGTTGTATAATAGAATTCTTTTAATTTTATTTAGAGGAGTTCTCTTGTCTAAGCTAATGATGGAATCAGGTAAGTGATTATACCAATAGCTTAAGTCTAAAATAAGTAATATTAAATCTAACCAAAGAGATTTGTACTACAGTATATGTCTTGAGAAGAAGACGTATATTGCAGTATAATATCTAGAAGATATTTATACTGCAGTATACGTCTTGAGAAGAGACGTATATTGCAGTATAAGAATCAGGAAGAGACTTATACCGCAGTATTGAGTTTTCCCGATAAGTAACTTATTGAAGTGTCTTGTAGCAAAATAGGGAATAAAATGTCAAAATTATCTTATTCTTACATGTTTACATGATTTCCTATAATGTGATTTAAGAAATAAATGTGATGGTCTATTTCTGTTAAAGGAAGAGATACTAAACTAGAGAAAATCTCTTTCTATACTATCCGGGCATCCAAACAAACTTGCCAACACGCTAAACTTTATCTCACTAGCTACCGTTAGGTTGATAGAAAATTAAACATTATATGGAAACATTAAATTTCAACACTGCATCAAGGATCCAAATCATTCTTTAATTTTGTAATCTTCAAAAAATTATTTATTTACTATTAAAATAATTTATTTAATAAGAACCAATAAGAAAAAATCATAAATGAGATAATAGGAATCCTCTCATAAATAAATTATAATTAATAATAATAATAAATAATTATAAATAAATAAGTTCTCCTTATCGGACCGTTTAATTCATCTTGCCTCTGAATTGCAGGACTTTATCTAATATCACAAGTTCTCAATATATCCTTTTCATATAACATATCTAACATACAATTAAAAATAACATATTTGATAGGCATATAATTTAAAATACTCATAAGTATTCTTCTTAAAGAAACCTAAAAGAGCCGCAATAGCCGCTGCCGCTACTTAAAAACAATTCTAACATTTTATAAATCTAAAAACTACCTATATACATTCCTAGCAAGAAGGATGTTTCAAATAATTATTTTAAAATAAAATTAATAATTTGAAAAACTAAAAAAAAAAGTTTTTGTTTCTATAAATAATATTATAATATTTATATACATTATAATTGATTTCGTTTATTACCAAACATATAAACAAATTCAAAACTAAATTAATATTATACCAGGGTAGTAAATAACTATTCCTTTTCGCTACTTTGTTGTCAAATCATCGAAAATCAAAAAAAAAAAATATCGAATTTTTTTTAAACTTTTAAAATGTCTACCTTTTCACTGACTGGTCAAAACCCTTAAATATTATAAATTTAATTTTATAAAAAATAAAAATTACTCTTTTGAATTGTAGTTAAAGTAAAAAAAAAACATAAATAAGTTAACAAATAATAAAACATAATATAATAAATTAGATAAAGTAATAAATAAAATAAAAAATCAAATATATAAGGCTTTGTAAGTATATGAATTATAATAGATGAATAATTATTAAGTGACATATAACTTATATTTTTCAGGTTAAGGTCTTACTTAAGCCAGTGGTTCAAGTTCAGAGCTGCACCCATGTCAATATTGCCTTCTTTTGTTCTGGATGAAATGCTTTTTTTTGGGAAAAAGGTTAAAATCAGTCAAAAAAATTAATAGGTTTTTTTCTGTTAATTTTTTACTTTTGTTTTATTGCTACTTATTTTTTTTTTATTTTAAGATATTAATTAATTGTTTAAAAATTAGTTAATGCTGGTGTAAGTGAAATAAAACCATGCTGTAAACTACTGAAGTTATTAATAACATCTATATGAGTAAAACAAAATGATATCTAATACAAAGTAATATTAATAAATAGGTAAAAAGTAAAGCTCTGAATAAAATTCAGCAGCAATTTTGTCCACAGGCCCAATATCTTATCATTATAATAGTCCAAGAGCCACCACTAAAAATGTGACTCATTTTGAACTACTTTAAACCAATTTTGGAGAAACTACTAAAAACCATTTTTTATGCCGTCGCGTAAGATATTGGGTACAATTAAAAAATATAAACTTTTAGTCTAGGACTTGAGCCCTTCTATCGAACTCTATATTTTGTAAAATGTCAAAGTATATTTATGTATGTATATATAAATAAATATATGTATGTATATAAATAAATATTCAATATGTGACACTTAAATAGCTCGAATTGTTGTAGTTTTATATGTTTGGAATCAGGAAACCAATTGAAATCGATCCCCCACTCCCTCCTCTAATTCGTGATCCGTACAACCTCACATGAATCATTTTCTGGTGAAACTTGCTAAAATCCAGTCATAAGCTCTATTGGAAAAACAAGGCAGTGCGGCTTATGTGGGGCGGTGGGGGCGGCGGAGAAGTTTCGTGTGCCTGGGATAGATACTAGTTAGGTAGGGTGAGTTGTGGCTGCGATTACTTATTTAAACAATAATTTCATTTTTTAATTTTTTACTCAAAATAATTTTGAAACGCAACAGTGGAAGCTTTCTTTTACGTCCATAGTCAATGAGCTCAAGGTACAGTAGCTACTATCACAACTTGTATAGCTTCTAGTATCACAAAATGATGAATCATTGTCCGTAGAAGTGGTGATGAGCCTTCATTGTTTGTAGAAGTGCTGATGAGCTTTCATTGTTTGTAGAAGTGCTGATAACCTTCATTGTTTGTAAAAGTGTGATGACTTTCTGAACCTTCATTGTTGTTGCTGATTGAGCTTTCATTGTTGTAGAAGTGCTGATGAACCTTCATTGTTTGTAAAAGTGCTGATGAGCCTTCATTGTTTGTATTTTCAATTTAACCATTTCGCTTTGTATTTTATCGCTCACCATTTTATAAGCACAGTTCATAATTGTGTTTTTCATTTTTAATTCATTTACCACATGGCTCAAATTGATTGACTCGCCAAAATTAAAAGTTAATCTGTTTCTAATTGTTAATTTTCTTTTGCACTTTGGCACAGCATTTTCTAAACCAGTATGCCAGATTGGCTGAACAATTGGTGTTATCGATGGTTCATAAATCAATCTGCCCAATCCCCATTTTAACCTTCGGAAATCTTTGTTTATTTTGCCCTCTGGAAATATATGGATCCATTCCCCACAATTTAGTTTACTGACGGCAAAGTCCATCGCTTGCTGGTGAATGCCATTCCCTCGAACTATTGGTACGCTTTTACCCAGAAGAAAAAAATATCCATGTAATTTATTTGTGAAACAAACATCATGAGCCGGGAATGTCCAACGTATTTTATCCAAGTTAAAAATATGGTTGAATTTTAATGTTCCCCAAATTCCAGGATCATCTATACACGAAATATGATTAGACAGTGTCAACAATCCCACATTTTTTGGTCTATCATCAATCAAATTATAGAAGTTATCAATATTAATTATATTCGTATAGTTAAATAAATTAATATAAGTTATACTCATCAGCCCAATAGTAGATATAACAAACGAACTACTTAAGTTCCATAAAATTCCAGGTCGCTTCAACTTCTGAAAGGAAAATTCCCATCCATGGGTGATAATTTTCGGTCCTTTGACTAGCTTCTCTTTCTTGATCCCGTTGTTATCAGCAGTTAATATTGAATTATGAGCCATTTTCTGCTTAAGGGTATATTTTCATTCTTATTATTGAACCTTTCTTTATTAGTCTCATTCTTCATTTTCAGAAAAACTATACATTTGAAATTGTCTTGGATAAAAAATTGATGAAATTTATACTATTATTGCTTACTCATCACATTTTCGTTTAATTTGATATTAACTTCGAATTTAGTGCACTGTATATGATAGGAAGTAGATTTTTATTTATTTATTAACATTTATTCTGACATGACGTGATCTGTCGAGAATATCTCTTTACTGTTTGGTAGAAATGGACTTATTGGTTGTGGCAATAAGTTTATATTCTATTTTAAAGTCGCAAGTCCTTACTTTTTAGCATTAAGACCCAGCACTAGCCAAACTTGTTTTAGGAATAAAAATTCCACATTATTTTCAATTTTTTGGTTCAAAGATAACTAAAATAGTTTGATAAAAAGTTAAATTTTCTTGAACTATTTTTTTATTTTAATCAAAGATTTCTTCAAAAGTTTTCAAATTTTTTGAAACGTGTAAGTGTGCAGGTTTAATGTGTGTTTTATGATAAAGTCAAATGTATGCTTGGACTGTGTCGTGTTTAGTAGATTAAGTTACAGTATGTAAGTTGTATATTAGTAAACTTAATATATTAAGTATACGTATTAGTAAGGATAATGTCGTGCTTCTCTGAGCACTAAGTGCAAAACTGGTTTTCATCTTATCTACTCAGCTATTTTTACATAAAAAGTTTGGTTTTTTTGTTAGAATAAAAACTAAGTAAAATTTTGAAGGGGAAAATGAAAGATTTCTTTTTGCTAATTTCCTTTGGTAAAAAAAATCGCTAATGGAAGGGGCGGCATGACGGGTTTCTACTTGAGGAATGTGTCCGAAAAGTCGGTTTTAAAGTTGTTTTTTCCAATAACGAAAAAATAGGGTTAGCAAAACTTTGAATTAGAAAGGCGGTGGTATGTCTCAAATTTCATATTTTAATTTTTTCCTTCTACGTATATTCAAATTTTTAATACGACAATTTTATGGAAACTTGCCCTTTGAAGGGAAAGTGATACAACAGACAATTGAAAAATTAAATATTTAATTATAATAAATTTTAAAAAAACCGTAAAAAAATATTGCAGCTAGTTCATAATGCTTCCTGGATTCTTTCACAGAAATGGGTTGAAAAAACAAAGATTGGCATAATCTGAGCAGGAGAGAACTAATAAAATAAACATGCTCAATTCCTTAAAAAATTCAAAACAAAATATACAAACGAATTGTAATACCACTCCTCAAACTAAACCATAGACCGAAAATAGTAATATCACTCCTCAATCATACATAGACCTAGACTTAGTAATTATCATCTCAATCATACACCTAGACCGAAAAAATATCACTCCTCAATCATACATAGACGAAAATAGTAATATCACTCTCTGACTACTGAACCATAAAACTGAAAATAGTAATATCACTCCTCAGACTGAACCATAAACTGAAAATGTAATATCATCCTCAGAACTGAACCATAAACCGAAAATAGTAAATATCACTCCTCAGACTGAACCATAACTGAAAATTAGTAAATATCACTCCTCATACTGAACATAAAACCGAAAATAGTAATATCACTCCTCAGACTTGAACCTAAAACCGAAAATGTAATATCACTCCTCAGATGACCATAAACCGGAAAATAATCACTCTCAACTGAAACATAACCGAAAATAGTAATATCACTCCTCAGACTGAACCATAAACCGAAAATAGTAATATCACTCTGAACTAACTAAATGTATATCACTCCTCAGACTGAACATAAACCGAAATAGTAATATCACCCTCAGACTGAACCATAAACCGAAAATAGTAATATCTAGACTGAAACCATAAACGAAAAATAGTAATATCATCCTCAGACTGAACCATAAACTGAAAATAGTAATATCACCTCAGATGAACCATAAACTGAAAATAGTAATATACTCCTCAGACTGAATCCATAAACTGAAAATAGTATATCACGCCTCAGACTGAACCATTAAACTGAAAAGTAATATCATCTCAGACTGAACCATAACGAAAATGTAATATATCTAGACCATAAACCTGAAATAGTAATATCCTCCTCAGACTGAACCATAACTGAAAATAGTAATATAATCCTCAGATCTGAAAATATGATTCACTCAGACTTGAAGCATAACTGAAAATAGTATATCACTCTCAGACTGAACCATAAACCGAATAGTAATATCATCCTCAGATGAACCATAAACTGAAATAGTAATATCATCTTCAGACTGAACATAAACTGAAATAGTAATATCACTCCTCAGACTGAACCATAAACCGAAAATAGTAATATCACTCCTCAGACTGAACCATAAACTGAAAATAGTAATATCACTCCTCAGACTGAACCATAATGAAAATAGTAATATCACTCCTCAGACGACCATAAACCGAAAATGTAATATCCTCCTCAGGCTGAACCATAAACTGAAATAGTAATATCACTCCTCAGACGAACCATAAACTGAAAATAGTAATATCACTCCTCAGACTGAACCATAAACCGAAAAGTAATATCACTCCTAGAATGAACCATATAACTAAAATAGTAATTCACTCCTCAGACTGAACCATAAAACTGAAAATTAATATCACTCCTCAGCTGCCCAGGGGCGTACTGGCCCGTGAGGACGAGGGCGGCAGCACTCCTTGGTGCGCACATCAGTCAAAAATAACTTAAAGAAAAAACAACGAAAATTAAAAAAAAATGTTTAAATATAACTTATAATATATAAATATATTTATTTATCATAATTATGTAACATATTCATAAGAGTCAAAGGGACCCTATAGGCCTATACTCTGAGGTAGGATCGAAAGAGCTCCTAATGACAAATGGTTTTTAACTACTTAAAAACCAAAATTAAAATTTGATATTATTACCTAAATCTAAAGTGGTCTCTATTTATTTTACTTGGACTTTAAGAGCCCTATAGGAAGACTAGGGCTAAAAAGGGACCTAGCATACTCAATCAGGGCCCTAAAGCAGAATTGAAGGTCCATTATTTCAGTCAATCAGGGACAAAGTGGGATGGGGGATAATTTTAGTTTATTTTAATTTTACTTTAGTTCATAATTAACTTAAGTCATTTGATTAAATTTTATTAAATACTAAACTAAATAATTAAATTATGCTAACTATAATCATTAATACTACTCTAGTTAAAAGTAGACCTCTTAACTTGGTAAAAAAAATAGCCCCCCCCCCCCAAGAAAGTAAATAATAAACAGCTGAGACCGCCACTCCATTACTTTTCTGCAGTTCATTGGTTGTTTTCACTAAAGAGAATGCTATATTGAATTCTTTAGCAAATTTCCTTAACGAAAAGTGATCTTCTCAGGTTGGCGTCATGTTATTTTATTTTTGTAACTTCCTTTAGGTTACACATCATAATTTTGTCAACTATTGGTGTTTCGCCAAACTCGGAAGTATCAAATGATATTTCATTTAGTTTGTTACAATCCTTTGGACGTTGTAAGTAGATTATTTTAGTTAGAGATATGGTAGAGTCAGTTACCTGGTTACTGAAATGATCCTACCATTTTTCGAACGGATTTTTTGGCCGTTTTCTGATTAAAACCGAAAAAAATGTAAAAACATTTGGGATTAAACGTTTGTTACTACACCTAACATAATACTTCCTGTCGCCTAAGAAAAATATGTTAAGGAACTGATTCCTGTTGTATCTGGCTAGACAAATGACGATGTACTAATGATAATGATCCTACGATAGTCAAAACCTTCTGTCGCCACTGGAAACGGAAATGGTCAAAAAGAAACAACATGAACTTATAAATGTAGGAAAAATTAGTAGCACAACTTGTTCAACATATAAAAATATCATAAAACAAGTATTTTACAATATTATTCTCTACAAATACAAGTAGCAAGTAACATTTAGTATTATAAATACAAAAACTTGTTCTACACACTAAGTTTCTTTGGACGTTTTAAATAAATTTCATTTGTATCTTTTTTACTCTGAAAACAAGAATAATGAACCCAAAAAAAGGCTGGTAAAGGTGGGATGGAACAAAAACATAAAAAGTTGGACAAGATGTTGGAGGTAAGATAAAGAGGGGCACCGTATCTACAACGCGTGAATCTTAAACTAGCCTCGGCCTTTGTATGCCTAGGGGGATCTCCAGGTAAAACCTCAACTCGCTTTAACCAGAAAAAGATCAGCCATAATTATGTAGTCTTCTATTTATAGAACTTAGGAGCAGCCTTTAAATAATCCTAATAGAATAAAGTCGGGTACGGGGTACCTCGGAACTTTTCCCCAACACATCGTATCCGCTATGGCTATCCTTACTATATCCGACTCACTTAGCTCGTCCCTTGAATATACAAATCACCAAATTTATACTGCAAATAGTCTTTTGACTCGCTTCGCTTGCATTCAAACAGTAAATTCATTCGTTTTATTTCCAGCAGTCACCCATCCAGACACAAACCTTGCTCGAAACTGTTTGACTTCTATGATCCAACAAAAATTATAAATATACTTGTGGCATTAAAACGAAACTTGTGTGTACTTATTTATTACGTAAAGGTTACACTTGCACCAAATTTCAACACAATCTTTCAATTTTTTACAATATTTACAAAACTTTTACAATTTACTCGATAGAATAATGCTGATAATGAGACGAAACTTGGCACATATATAAGTCTTATGCTACATGCGTGCCAAATCCAAAATCGATCGATACATTTTGCTGCGTATTATGTATTTACGAAATTTTAAGTAAGCTAAGTTATTATTAATTTAATGAAATCATAAAAAAACTAGACCTAAAGATTCATTTGTGTACCAAGTTTCAACTCTCTAGCATTAAAACACTGGGAGATGGTAACACGCACACACAACTTCGTCAAAACCTCTTAGCAGGTTATAAAAACACCTAAAACGGATAATTCAGTAGGCATACCGGACTTTATGCCAACACTATACTTTTCCTATATACCTACATATATAGGAAAAGTATTTGCCTGGGGGAAAATACTCCCAGGCAAATTTTATTTTCGCAATTTGAAAATTAACTTTCTTCGATTAAATGTAGTTTGGAGAGGTCGCTGGCATATTTGATGTCTATATAAGTAGTTAATTCCATTTTAGACTCCATCACGTTTCTAACCCTCGACAACCCAAATACTTAATCTACTGCATTACAAACAGAAACTTTTAACTTAAACATATAAATTAAGCTTAAAATTTAAGTTAAAGTGTTGATAGCTCAAGTTAATATGTGCTAAGAATGAAGTTAGTAAGTAGTAGTTAAGTATGTTGAAAAAAACATAAAATATAGCTTATTTTGTTTAAAACGACTGGGAAAGACAAAATAATTGTTTTATCGTGAAAACTGTATGTTTTTAGAGATAAAGCTATTTGAATAAAAGTTAAAAGGTAGAGATTTAGAAAAAGTGAAAACACTTCGAAAAAGAAATTCGGAGGTAGGAGAATGAAGAATGAGAAAAAGTATAGAAAAATATGCACAACAATCAAGGAAAGCTAAAGGAAAAAAATATATACACCAGAAAATAAAAAGAATTAAAGTTAGAAGTAGAAAAAGAAAAGAATAAAACAGAGAAAAAGTGACGATTGTTACAAGAAAAAGAGGAAGAAACATTACATAGAAGAAGATCCATGGAATGAATTAACTAAAGGATTAAAAAACTTTAGAAGACAAGACAATAACAAAATAACTTGGCATGTAAATAGGAATGTTATTGGAGAAAGGTTGATTCAGCTGGAAGCCGTACACATTACAGCTTTGTCCATGAATTTTTACTTAGTATTGCCATGAATTAGACATTCATGGTAGCTATGATATTAAATTATTGTAGACAATAGTTTAATTCAAATAATTAAAACATATGTTACCTGAGTTGGCCTTCACAAATATATACTTTGAACAAGATCTGATACTTGTTTACTTAGTTTACAAATCCAACTACTTTGTGTTTCTTAATAACGCTGAGCATAGAGTCGTAAATTGTTTATAACACACAAACATGTCATATCAATTTAACTATAAAACAAATATGCATGTGCAATAATATTTGACTGGACAAAAATATACAATTTAAAAAAAAAATATTAACCAAGTTTTATGATAAAAAATCATAGACATTTAAGTTATAGGCAATCTAAACTTGTATTACATTTGCACACAGTAATAAAAGATATCATATAATAAAACAATCTTACTAAACACAATAATAAAATACTGAACCAGGATATACCAGTTGAGGTAAATATCAACAACTGTAATAAATATTCTAAGGGCGTAAGCAGTAAAGCAATGAAAATATAATAAATTAAATATACTTTTAGTGTAAATTAACTACCTATTTGTTTTAAAACAATATAAATCCGTTTATTATAAATGATTATTAAATTTTTAAAATGATCGGTGGTGTGTATGGTGTGTTTAATTTTAAATTTTAATCTTAGTTATTTATTTCCTGACAAGTTAGCAATTAGTTAACAAACTATGATATTAGTGTAATTCATGTTTAGTTTAGTTTATGTATTTACCGTTATTTTTTTTATGAGTGTACTTATCAGGACATGTAAACGTTTTAGCATGAAGATGTTTACAAGGTTGGAAGAAATATATTGCTAAAAATAGGTAATTTTATAATTATAGAACTTTAAGCTAAATCTAGCCATTATGATAAAAATTTGTGAGTTCTGTAAAGTCACAAGTGCTACTAAAGAAAATTTCATTTTCAAAATGCATTAACACATTTTTATATACAAAAAGATTAATTTTGAAAATAACAACCTTGGAAACATAAAGTTGATTACATCAACAATTCTTTAAACACGAATTGGTCCTTCCATAGGGATACCAATAACTTTTAAATATTAAATTAAAAAGATTGCCCATTGCTAATTCGTATAAATTATTAATTATTATAACCTATTATTGTTTAAATAATAGCCTTCAAAACATAAATACAAAGTTTATGTAACGCGATAGTTTGTTAAAGTTGTTAATTATAAAAATCATTAGTTCCATTGCTAATTATTATTAATTTAAAATCACTTAACAGATGTCAGATGTGAACAAAATGCAGATAAAAACACAAAGATACTTTATCAATCAATCAGTGACTCAGAAAGTCGACCTCAGTAAATTACGTCAAATAAATTTAGTAAATTAAATCATTCTAGTATAAATTATTTTAAAATTAAATTCATAAAATGTAATTATTTTTTTAAAAACATCCAAATTTGGACAAATTAAAATTTCATATTTATTAAAATGAATAAAATTGGAAACATAGAATATAAAAACCTTATTTTTTAATAAACAAATTTTAATTTATTGAAAAATTGAAAAAAACTAATTAAGACAAAAAATAAATAATACAAAATATAATTAATAATACAATAATCATAAAAAATAGTAATAAAATAGTAAGGGAACAAAACAAATAGACAAGACAAATGTTAAATAAAGTAAAACGATAAGAATCTAATGTTAAGCTTGTGAGTCATAAAGCAATATAAAATTGTTGATTATTTGTTTCTAAAACTTAAATATTCAACTTAATAAGATATTGAGTAATAATTGATTATTAGCTCACACCTGTTGCACTGTTGTGTACGCGTGTCCGTGTTAGTTCACCTTGACAAGGTCAAAATAAAAAATAAATAAATTTATTTGCTTCGTTAATCGTAAGTCAATAAGGTTGTAATGCAATAAATAGATTTATAATGACGATTAGACTGGAAAAATAATAATAAATAATGATTGTAAATAAGATAAAATGCTAAGGCAGACAACTAAAAAAATGCATAAATAAAATAACAGACACATCAATACATAGACTTAGTTGCTAATTGTCAAAATAACATTTATATTTTATTATCTAGTATAATCAAACTACTGAACTAAAAAGTGAAAAATATCTGTTGGCAGATCACCAAAATATAGTACAGGAAGGAATTCTGTGCTTAATCTTATTCTAAAGTGTATACTTAATCTTTAATAGGGAGTGGGCCAGAATAAACCAATCAAATGTCTTCACTAACTGATTCTTGGCAAGCAGTCAACCAATTATAACCAAAATTACTATTGCAGATAAGGAATCTGCAAATCGAACAATCTACATTTAACAATAAGAAGGGACCCCTCTAAAATAAAGTTTTTCATGTTTCATTAGATAGATAGATAGATAGATAGATAACCATTTATTAAATCTTGATAAGTTACATTAATACATGCATACAAATTTATAATTTTACTTAAGATTTAAATCAGCCTTAGCTGTGGTTGAGAAGTCGCATTTTGTTTTAATGTTCTAATTTATATAAATTTAAATTGTTTCATTACTCATTATTATTTTTTAATATAAATTTATCACATTAGAATATAATTATCACATATTAGAATTGCATTCTCATTTTGTTACTTACATAGTACTTCACGTCATAATTATATATACAATTTCGTGCTATATAATATTATATAATATTTCTACATAAATATTAATCTAAATTCCACAATACTTGTTAAAACGTGTAGGTTCTTGCAATAAATTTCAATGCTATAGTTCAATTTATGTAATAAGTCTGTAATTATTATTTTATTTATTTTGAAATTTATTAATTACTCTATTTATCATATTAAAAATATTTATTAAAATTATGTTTTTATGTACTGAGGTTATTTAAAATTTATTTATATGTATTTTGAATTATTTATTTATACTTATTTAATTCTGGATACATAAATAAATATTCCATTTTCAAACAAAAACAAAAAAAACAATTTCTTAGATCTTCATGAAAAAAAAATTAATTAATTATTTATTTATTATTTCCGCAAGGTAAAAAAAAAAAAAAAATTATTTCCTTACAATCATTTTCATCATACTATTTAATGCTATAATATGTATACACATACACGCATACACATTATATATTAACAGACTTCATATACACACATTACATAAATACACATAAACACAATATACACTCACATACATATACATAACGTATATAACTATGTATTATTTTCTTCTTCTTTTTCAAGGAGTGAACCAAGTAACTTAAATCAAACCAGTTATTTCATGTAAAAGATTCAAGGCATCATCAAAAAGTGTTATGGTAAAATACCTTTACTATTCTTCAATAGAATTGATGTCCTTCAACAATTAAATAATCTTTAATTAAAACAGTTTTTATTTTTAACTATTTTTTGTTATTTATTTCTTTTTTTATTTTTACTAATTTGATATCCGTTTTCGAGTAGCAGGTATGAATCTCGTTTGAATTTGATATCCTGGTTCCTTTTAACTTAGCACAATTCTTAAAGATGACAGTAGCTTCTTCCTCGTGTGATAGGGTGACTTTTATAGGTTTTTGTTGCTTAGGATTTTCTAAACTCTTTAATGGAAAGTGAATATTTTTAATGCTAATATCCTTTTCTAGTTTGAGATTAGTTTTAAACACTTCTTTTATCTTTTCTTCAACCCTGTCATCTTCGCATTCCAAACCATAAAATAAAATATTTTTTCCCAATTTGTCATTATGAAGATTTTCTAATTCTCTCTCTTGTCTCTCCACCGTTTTTTCCATTTCTGTTATTCTATTTTTAAGTTCTTGGTTTTCAGAAGAAATCTTTTTAATAATCATTTTTAAGTCATCTAAATCACTCTTGGTAGCTAATCCTTTGTCATCAAGCATTTCACTAAATGCTCTTAAAAACTCATCATTATAAATGACAGTTTTTGAATCTAACACTGGAGTTACACTAGATTTACTTTTCTTTGGAGACATTGTATTCTTATTTTTACCTGAAGAATAGCTCATGTTTCATTATTCACATTAAAAAACTAAGAATAAGCTGTCACTTTCTATAGAAATTTTGTAATACGGATTATACTTAAGGATTACCACTAACTATACAAATAAAAAGAAATTATAAACATGCAAACAAAAATAAGTGTACACTTGAATAGTATAATATGAATATCACTGAAATTTAAATTTATGGTAATACATAATATGCAATTTAAATGTATGGTAATACATAATATGCAATTTAAATGTATGGCAATACATAATATGGATTTATGTATGCTACAAGAGTGACCCCCTGTTAAATATGTGCATAATTGAATAGTATAAAATAAATGTCACTGAAATTTAAATTTATGGTAATACATAATATGCAATTTAAATGTATGGTAATACATAATATGGATTTATGTATGCTACAAGAGTGACCCCCTGTTAAATATGTGCATAATTGAATAGTATAAATTAAATGTACCTGAAATTTAAATTTATGGTAATACATAATAATGCAATTTAATGTATGGGTAATACATAATATGGATTTATGTATGCTACAAGAGTGACCCCTGTTAAATATGTGCATAATTGAATAGGTATAAAATAAATGTCACTGAAATTAAATTTATGGTAATACATAATATGCAATTTAAATGTATGGCAATACATAATATGGATTTATGTATGCTACAAGAGTGACCCCCTGTTAAATATGTGCATAATTGAATAGTATAAAATAAATGTCACTGAAATTTAAATTAATGGTAACACATAATATAGATTTATGTATGCTAGTGCCCGCTGTCAAATGTGTGAAACAGTTAAATCAAATAAATATTCCTCATAAAAATAGGTTGTGAGGTATGCGGCATGCGGCAAGAGTAGGGTGGGGGGGGGGGCATTTCGATCGTTATGGCAATTTTGTCTGCAAGTTTAATAGTACCAATTAAAATAGCAAAAAAGGAGAAAAAAGTAACTTAATGATTTAATTAAATAACAAAACAAAATGACTAACCTATAATTGTTCCATAGGATAGCATCCATGTTCATATTGGTTGTGTCAACATCAAAGTGGTCTGGATCTGCTACTGTTCATTTTAGGAGGCTCGAGGAAAGTAATTAGTATGCTAAACACGCCTTATACTGGGCATACAAAGATAACGCCGTCAAGTACAACAATTAACTTAAACCTGGGTTTCTTAACAGAAAAACTAAACAATTAGTGAAACAAAATCTCTTTACCACGTCGGAAATTAAATCAGAAAGTATTTTTACTTTGACTTAATTACTACTTTTTTACAAAAAAAAGCCAATAAGTCCTAAACTGTACTGTATCTATACTGTTTATTTTAGAACGTCTTCCAAATGTAATGATAACTTCAAACGACTATCTTAATCATAATCGCTTGAAAGAAGTCATTTTACATTGCAAGCGTAGTAAAGAGATTTTTTGACTAAACCTAAAAAATAAACTTACAAGTAATTAAATTAAAACCTTTACTTCACTCTCACAATCTAGCAATTTTTTTAGTAAACTTGAATAATTTATTCTTGGATCTTTAAATAGACTAAAAACTAAACAGGAGATACACACACACACACACACACAACACACACCACACACACACACAACACAATATATTATATATATATTATATATATATATAATATTATATAATTAATATATATATATTATAATATATATATATATATAATATACATAAATACAGTACTGAAATAACAGAAATGGTAGGTTATTTATTATTTACTTTATAATAAAAGAGCACTTCCAATTATAATTCAATTGGAATTTGCATCTAGCGTAAGCAAGGGCTGTGTTTTTATGACACCATAAATTGGGCCGATTTGCACGGAATTTAATACAAATTAACTATTATTATGGATCATTATTGGCATTACTCTTCATTTATTGCGAAATAATAATAATATAATTTATAATAATATAAAGAAATTTATTAAAACGATAAGATTTTGTCAAATTACATATTTAAATATTATTAAATATAATTCATATTTGAATTTAATTCACTCAATAATTTGTTCTCTTTTTTGCTAGTGTATTTATTAAGCTTATAATTTTCAGTAACTCTGGTTAAATCACTTTTTCACATTCAATTATTCATCAACTTCAAACAGACTTTTCTTGGACGAGAAAAGTATCTAATACCTACATTTAATATCGCTTTATCGTAGATTTGTCTTGGCAATTGCTTGATGAGTTAGTAAGCAAACTAAGTTAGAAATTCCTGACATTATTTCAATTTTAGGTATAACTTTGATTTTCTTAAATGATTATGCCTGGAATTGTGAGAGTGCTGTTTCATATATCTTAAAGCTAAAAATATAATAATCAGTTAAGTCATAAGTACTTTAATATAGTAAGTCGAACAAATATGTTGAACCATCAATAATTATTTATAAAATAATATATTAATAACATAAATTATACTAAACAAAAATAATCAAACTATTTCGCTCGGCATATTTTCATTTATGAAAGACCGATTATCATATTGATAATCGGATTATCATAATTGACATAGAGGTATATAAACTAGAGAGGGCATAGCCTATTTCAAAACATTGAAAGGCCTGAAACATCGTTTTGGGGCTCTCAGGGGCCCTACATAATCTCAATGAAACCTCCTCCAAGAGTGAGTTAAGGTTATTATAAATCAATTATTTTCGTCTTCCCGCACATTATTCGTTTTTTGATGTGTATTTTTAACGTTCTCTCACAAAAGTTACTGTTATTTGTACTGATTATTTGTTTATATTTATAAGCAAAGGTGGTCAGGTTACTTTTTCAATGTTTCAAAATTTAACATTTAGGGCCTCTCTAGTACTAATATCTCTATGGTTTTAGAAATATACTCATAAGTTGGGTCATAAAAAGAAGAAATCTTTTTATAATTTTTTGGTGTTTTAAATCATGTTTACCAACAGTAAAGCAATATATTAAAGTTATTCGTAAAACGATTAATAATTACCTTATTAATAATTAGAGCAATAATAGTTAAAAACATCCATTAAATACCTGAAACATGACAAATCAAAGCGTTACAATTTAACAATTAATGTACATAAAAATTACATTAAAGAAATATAGCTAACATCATAGTTGTTGAAACATGAGCATAACGTTTACTTCAATCACATGAGGTTGTTCCTGCAGGGTTATTCCTGAAAAGCCATTAGGGTCTAATTGGGCATTATTATTATTATTATTTTATCTTTCCTATGTAAAACAGTCAACCCCAGCCTAAATAATGTGACGTAAATGTGACCAGTACTTTGTACGTCTCCCTAATATAATAATACAAATATATATATATATATATATATATATATATATATATAATATATATATATATATATATTATATATATATATATTATGCAAACTACATTTCGATATTTAATCAGTTTCGATACGATTTGCCAGTACAGGTTTCAGTTCTTTAAGAGATCATATAAAAGGAATGTTGGCCAAGCTCAACACTGGACGTCTTCGACTTATTAGGGCAAGAGAAATATTAAATATTTAATACTTTGTAAATAAGATAACAAGCTATCAAAAAGATTGAATACTTTATTTGAACTCATACAAACAAATAGTTTAGTTTTCTTTGAGGCCTCTCAATATCTTTACTTTTCTCATAAAAAAGTATACTTAGATAGAATAAGAGATCTTTGAGTTTAAAAAAAAACTAATTCATATTCAAATAAACACGAAAAGATGCTTCAACGATTCATTTATTAAATCGTCCGAGAAATTGGAATGAATCATATACGGCTTATTTTTTAATTCGATTCAAGCTCACCGGTGAGTTGAATTACGTCACGCGGTGGATTTAATTTGTGTTTTTAAATTCCACAGTGGGTTTTATAAGCGTTGCATCTGGGACTTATTTCGCCAAAGGGTTCGCCCCTACAAAGTTGGCGAGAACTCTCCTCTCCATTGCGAGGGATCTATAGTGGCAATAAAAATATAACCTTATCATTAACCACGCCACCAATCCCGCCTTTTAGCACGAGTTGTCTTCTTTACCTTTGTTAAATCAAGCATCCACAAATCCAACCAACAGGTGGATTCTCAGATGAATTAAAGGACAAGGCGACGATCAGCTAATTTGAATCGTTCAATAATGTAGCCTAGCTAATTGACTACCCAGAAAAATCTTTATTAGCGACAAACTATTTCCATAATTTAATCAAAAAAACTCAGAAGCAAGACAAAATTTACAGGTAAACATACTTCAAAAATAAAGATTAAGAAGTTATTTAGAAGGACTGAGTCAACAAAACAAAACCTCTTATCAATTTTTACCACAAAAAATGTAAACAAAACTGATAAGAGTCTGATAACGAAAACTGTCGTACTTCAACAATGAGCCTTCTTTTAGAGAATATTTTTTAACAAAAAAGTTTAGTGTGAAAATGCGAGACAGATCATGAGGAATAGGTAAAATATGATAATATTTGTTGTCAAAGGATTGAAGTCCTTCAACAAAACGTTTATTGTTGTCCCTAGACATGACCTAGGATAGGTATTGTACCAGGTACAAGGAAATTCAAGATCTAAATAGAAAAGTTTATAAAGAACACTCAAATATTTTAAATACACAATGAAGGAAAAGTTCAAGATGCATATTATATCAGAGTATTTTTTATGACTTCAGCCGTTTCAAGGTTCTACTCCAAGAGCAGTGGAAGAATCGAACAGTCTCAAACGGGGTTTAGGACATTACCTTGTTTTACTTATCGGGTAATTTGTTTTAAAAAAAATCTGAAACAAATCAACATAATAAAATTATGCTTTAGTGAGGAAACTAAAATAAGAAACTATTCCTTGCTGGACCACCAAATTGAACCCCATTCTCCACCTTCCATCCTATAGAAAACTTTATTTGACCAAATAGTAAGTGAATTACTCAAACAATCATTACATCAAATATGTATTCGCTTGAATTGAACAAATCTTAAACAAAACAATTTGTTAATTGCCTATTAATTTAATTAAATATTTCGTGAGTCTAAACCTAATATATATATTAATGACGTCACAAGATTGATAATTAATTATTAGTAATTACTTGCATATATATATATATATATATAAATATATATTATATATAATATATATATATATATATATATAGAGAGAGAGAGAGAGAGAGAGAGAAAGAGAGAGATTATTGATTAAAGTAATTACGATTCAAATAAATATACAGTAGTAAAATACATCGTAGTAAGTTTATGTTTACATTTCGTAATCTTCAATTTAAAAAGTAAACAAATAAACTAATATATTTTCGAAATGGACACGAAATATTTTTAAAGATAAGTGTATCACTTGTTTAAATATAAGACTTGTAACTTTAATCGACACAAGTATCAAGATAGTTAAAATACTTCAAGGCAGGTAGAGAAATGGAAATACTAGTTTAACATCGTTACTGGGAAATAAATTTGGACACGATATTACCGATATGGAAGTAGCATAATGCCACGATATTACCAAATTTTCAAATGTATGAGTCAGAAAAAGTGATTTGTTTACAATATGTTATATATGTCAATCGTTAAACCCGGAACTAATGCTGATAAAATAAACTTTGTTTATTATTTAACTATACATGTTTAATAAATAACATTTTTTGCGATTTTGTTTGGGGTCATTATTGAGGTTTCACAATAGATAATTAATTAGATAATTTTCATAAGATGCCAGTTTTGGATTTCTAGGGCAAACACATTATTAAATATATCTGCAGTATAAATAAAGAAACGAAAAAAAATATTTTACTTATAAAGGAAGCAGCAAGAATATCTAAATGAAGATGTGTAACTGCAAATTAGAAGATTTATTTTATTTATTGCATTTATTCAGTATTTTAATTTAAAAATAATATTTTTTCGGGCGACTGTAAAGTAGGCACATTACATCCTCAAAAAGTAGGTAAAATGTGTTTTTTACCATCTGCGACAGTTTCGTAGTTTTTTTTTACTGTCGGCGACTGTAAATAATCCAATTAAAACTGGTTTGAACCTTTTAAGCTATATTCTATGGGAATCCTAAAATATCAGAAAAAAAAACATTTTATAAATACTTAAAATAGTTTTATATGGGATGGGACCTAATAAATAAAAATATTTCACACTTCACTGAAAATGCAAATACAATTAATACGAAGGAAGTAAATAATAAACTACAAATATTTACAGTGGCGCTACACGCGATACTAGCGCTACAAATAAACACGGATAAACATTTAACAATACCGGATCACTGTATTATTCGCAAATATATAGACAGCTGCAATGATAACCATAAAGTAATTTGAAGGCAGTATCTATTAAAATATTGGCGGTTATAGTAAATAGTTTGTTGACAGAATGATTAGGGCAACAATAAAGCGCATTGTGGCGCTTACAGCTACATTCCAGTAGCTAGTCAAGGTTGGGAGTGTTTACATTGGTAATTTCGCAAAGGAGAACATTGAACTGTGAAGTATAGAAATTGATATTTTCATAAATTATAAGAAAAGTTTACTCATATAATAGGACATATTTTATCTACTGAAAGCAGCAAAACTATGGCGTGGCTTCGAGCTGCAAAATATCTTTTTTCCTATTACAGAATCAACAAAATATTTAAAAACAGTACTAATTTATTAGTAATACTCTTAACTCCTCGGTAATTGCGGTACATATAAATAAAAATAACTTAATTAAATAAATTCTATAACAATTAATTCTCCAATTTCTCCATATTTTGGTGAATTCGTTTTTATAAAACGAGGGAAAAATGTTTAAGAAGTCAACTTATCTCTCTGTCTAGTAAAGTAATAATAACTAAATTAGCACTAGATAACTTTCAAACGCTTTTTCGGATAGTTATGACACTTGATACAAACATCTAACATATTAAAGTACAGAGCCCTCTTATTTATGAAATCATTTAACCCACAATAATGACTCAGCACAAAAATCAAATTTTTTTGAGAATATAAAAATAGTAAGACCTTTTACAAAAATTTAAAAAAAATATAAAATTAAAAATTAAGTCCATTAGGTTGAAATTTGACACTTTGCAACTGTATAAATCTACATGTACACACACATCTACATAGGATCATTTTACTAGCGACTGCCGTTTTTGAAGTTATGGCTTTTGAGTTTTGATATTTCGATTAGCAAAAACTCGGAAAGATAAAACTGTTACTAAGGTTTTTATAGGCTCTTTTACAAAGAAGCAGGAGTAAATAGTGGGTTGTAATTTTTAATCTAACATTAGTAATAAAAGCAATATTCGATTATCTTTCCTTAATTTAAGCTCTGTTCAAGTGAACGTTGAAGGTGTTCAATTTAAATTCCATAAGGTGGGTTCCAAAGGGCTCAAATTTCGGCGTATTTTTACATCAACAAAGTTTATCAAAATTAAAATTAAATTTCCCGTCTTAGACATTTTTTTTCTTTGACATAAAACCGGAAATATTTTAGTCCAAGTAAACTTCACGCTCACTTTTAATAGGAGATGCAACAACTTAACAATACTTAAATACGGAGTCCGAATATAAAGCATGTAGTGTAGGTAGATTTAAGGTATAAATAAGATATAAAATAAGAGGTTTAGGGTAAGGAAATAGGATAGGAAGGTTTTAGGGAAAGAATTTAGGATAGGAAGAGGAAGGTTTAGGGTAAGGATATAGGATAGGAAGGTTCTATTGTAAGGATGTATGATAGGAAGGTTTTAGGGTAAGGGTAAGGATATAGGATAGGAAGGTTCTATTGTAAGGATGTAGGATAGGAAGGTTTTATGCTAAGGATATAGGATAGAAAGGGTTTAGGGTAAGGATACAGGATAGGAAGGTTTTAGGGTAAGGATATAGGATAGGAAGGTTTAAGGGTAAGGGTAAGGATATAGGAGAGGAAGGTTTAAGGGTAAGGATATAGGATAGGAAGGTTTTATTGTAAGGATGTAGAAAAGGAAGGTTTAGGGTAAGGATATAGAATAGGAAGTAAGAAGGTTTAGGGGAAAGATATAGGATAGGAAGGTTTTCTCAGCAAGAAAAAGTAATTTCCATTAGTATATAACACATCGCTGTAACTATTCTCAACTCTCTAGCTTTATTGCAGGACTGTTTATTACAAACTGTAACAATGTTTTAATAGCTTAAAATCCAATTTTATCTGAAAAAATCCAATCAAAAGCCATCTATTATATTGGCTGGACCAGCAACATTTTAACAAAAAAATCCATTTTCTATCCTTTAATAAGAAGGTAACAAAGTGTTGAAGTAGTCTTTGTTCACATAGTCAGGTTATGAACCCAGTACCCAGTACTTGCAGTCTTTTGTTGTTATTTTTTGTATTTCTTACATATAACACCACAACAATAAACCTTAAATAATCCATCCTTAAAAAACTAAAAACCAGTCACAGAACTTTCCACGTAAATAGTTATTATAAAAAATAAACAAAACGAGTTTAAAATTAAAATATCATTAATAAATATAATTTATCTAATAATCTAACCATATTATATAAATATTCGAAACTAAGTATATAACTTATCGCACTAAAGACTAACATATATATGTATATAATTTAATAGATATTACAGATATAGTTTAGTGTTTTCCAGGTTACCCGTTGGTTTTTCATTGTCCTTGAAAGAGAAGAAGGGAATTTTTCTCATTTTTTCCAAACATAAAGGACGGAGAAAAGAATTTTTCACTTGTCCTGATTAGTTTTGTGGTTGCTATCATTTCTTACTTTTCCTTATTTATACCGCAGGTATATAATTTTTTATATACCTGCGGCATATAAAATACTTTTTAGTAATAGTAATAAAGAAGGTACATAGAAAAGTAATAGTAAAAAAGTAATAAATACGGTATACAGAAAAGTAATAGGTATAAAGTAATAAAGAAGGTATATAGAATTGTAATAGTAATAAAGTAATAAAAGGTATATTGAAAAATAATAGTAAAAAAGAAGGTATGTTGAAAAGTAATAGAAATAAAGAAGGAATATAGAAGAGTAATAGTAATAAAGATATAAAGAAGATATATAGAAATAAAGAAGGTATATAGAAAAGTAATAGTAATAAAGAAGGTATATAGAATTGTAATAGTAATAAAGTAATAAAAAGGTATATTGAAAAGTAATAGCAGAGACTAAGTTCTAAGTACTCCGTGGTAATAGTAAAAAAGACGGTATGTAGAAAAGTAATATTAATAAAGAAGGTATATAGAAAAGTAATAGTAATAAAGTAATAAAGAATATATATATAGAAAAGTAATAAAGAAGGTATATAGAAAAGTAATATAGAAATAAAGAAGGTATATAGAGAAGCAATAGTATTAAGTAATAAAGAAGGTATATAGAAACGTAATAGTAATAAAGAAGGTATAAAGAAAAGTAATAGTAATAAAGATGGTATGTAGAAAAGTAATAAAAAAATAAAGAAGGAATAAAGAAAAATAATAGTAATAAAGGCGGTATGTAGAAAAGTAATAGAAATAAAGGAGGTATATAGAAAACTAACAGTAACACAAATTAATGAAGAAGGTATATAGAAACGAAACGTAATAGTAACTAAGTAATAAAGAAAAGTGTGATTTCTTCTGAATCATACTTTTCGGATGTTTTTTAGATCTCCTGGGTGGTTTTCACAAAGCATCTGTATGTGAGTGTGAGTGAGCCTGTTATCATCATATAAAACTAGGTACGAAAAAGAAACTTAAGTTGCACAATCCGGAAAATATTTTTTTTTATGGCGTCAGCAAAATTCATAAAATGTTTTTATCGATTTAAGATTTAGCATGCATGTATGCATTCACAAGTATTATAATTTTAAAGTTGCAAATTAATCTGGTTTAAACTTCATTATAAAACAAAAGGCCTTTAATTAACCTCTTGGCCGGTTATATCAGTTCGTCATATTACTACTTTATAAGTGGCATACTGCTGCGATATAAGCGAATTTTTAAATGTATTTATAAAAAAAGCGATTTGTTTACATTATGTTATATATAGGTCAAGCAATAACACCGCAACTAATAATGATAATAAAATGTATCTTGGTATTTTTGTTAACCATACATGGTAATACATGAGTAAAAAAGTTTAGCCCGATCTAAACACTTTTTCAAGATTTGTGTTTTCAAAAAATCACAAACAATAACATACAGTCTAATAACATAGACTGACGTTGTTATTCACATTTCCATGTTAATAACATAGAATAATTACTGTACATAATAATATAAAGTAAAACTTATGTCTTACTCAGTATTTAGCTGATCTAAAAGTAGAAAAGACTACAAACCTAATGGATATCTTTATTGTGCCTAAGCCCTAAGAAACTATACAAAATTGCATAAAATAATTTAAGAACAATTGTAACTTAAGTTTAACAGAGTCACACACAAAGTAATAGATGATAGAAGTTCAATAAAGACTTGAAGCCTCCTAGATTATGAAAATGGTTTAAGTTAATTAATAATTCTAGATATATTAAAAAGTTATAACATGATGTTCTCTTCAACTTTTGTATTTTTCTTTCTTTTAACATTATTTTATTTGATGTCTATTTTTGTAATTCAAAAGGATTGTTTGTATGATTTAAATAATTCAATAAATAAATAAGACTTTTGCTTAAAACTGCACTAAAATATTGTTAATAGTCCTAAGAAAATTCTGAGTTAATTTTGTTTAAGTTGAGAGACCTAAAGGTACTTTTACTATTCCTAGGCTAGAAATAAGTACATCTTTCTCACAATTCTAAAATTAATTTAATTTTAAAATTTTCACTAAACCAGTTACACAACTAACAAAATCTCTAATCTATAAAAAATTCTTTTTAATATGATTTTTTTTTTCAAAAAAATAAAATAATACTTAAAATATTAAGTACAAATGTTAAGTTTTTACAACCAAGAAGGTTATTAGACTTTAAGAAGAGATGCTGGGCAGACACAGATTTCAGCTTCGTGATAATATATAGAAATAATACTCCATCTCAATCGCACACCACTAATTTTACATAGTGTTAACATTTTTTATATATATGTCTATTAATAAATACTAACAAACAAATAACTTAAATTTAATAAGGATAAATCTGGAAGTGCATTGTGTCAAAATTTTCTTTATTTGGTTGTTATGATAACTACTTAAAAATTTTAAGAACTATCGAGAGACATATATATATTTATAGAGAGTAAAGTTTGCAGGCAGTAGAGGTGAGTTGGAGGAGTGACCTTGCCTGATGTATAAGCTAAGCATCTATACAAGTTCAAACTCACATATACAACACAACTACAAAAGAAACTTTCAGAAAAGGTTTTTTATCTTCTTTTCTTTTTTATAAAATAAAAGGCGCGTTCCTGTTTTAGTTTGTCTGTTAGCTGGTAGAGTGCGACACGTGACGGGGAAGGTTTTAACTGAAGTAGGAACAAAGCTTTTGACCTCTTGTAGTTCCAGAACTTTCTGTTAGCGTGTGTCAAGGGTCTCTTACACACTACATGACAAGACAAGGTGATCAGTTGACAGCCTGATGAAAATGGAAGTGAAAGGATTTTATATATTGAGATTTCCAAGCAGCAGGAGCATGGTGGACCAATAGAATTTCTTTCTTGACTGAATTTGGCGGGATTTTCAACTATGTCTATCGACTACAAAAGTATATAGTAATGAAAGCATAATTAATCCATGAAATTAGATTGCTAATACAAAAATAACAACCAAGTGTGTTTAAATATTTATTACAAAAAATCGGGTACGAAATACAGCAGCGCAACTTTTTCTTGTTTTATCAGATTCGCTAAGCTCAACTCCACTTCGGCTTCCCATTGAAATTAGACTATAGCTACTTTATTAAAAAAAAGGGATATTTCATTAGTCAAATTTAAACTCAACAAGTGCCATATATATATATATAATATATATATATATATATATATATATATATATATATATATATACATATATATATATATATATATATATATAATATATATATATATATATATATATATATATATATATATATATATATAATATATAAAATATATATATATATATATATATATATTCACATGAATATTATAATAAACATATATCATATTAAGTATCTAGTTAGATTGAAATCGGATGTCATATTGTAAGGCATTGTGCACTACGCTTAACTAAATCTTATGTAGAACTTTAGTTACGTAAGAGAACTTAAGTTATTTATTAGTTTTAACTAATAGGTAAAACTAAATCAAAAATAAATATTACTTCTTTAAAAGGTGACTATAGCGTAATCTTTAAGTAAATATCCAAAACCGGGTACGGGGTGCCTCGGAACTTTTCCTCATCACATCGGATACGCTACGCTCATCCTCCATGCTGCAGCCTCCCTTTGTTCCGGCCTTAATGTGTACATAAACTTTATTAATGTTAATAAACTTAATGTTAAGACACATAATGTGCACATACTTATTTCATGTGCCGGTAATGCCCTATCTTAATTAATATTATGCACCCCTGTTAGAGTTATATAGGTTTTATTTTAATTGTGCTTTAAATGAATTTGAGCTGCGCTACTTATGTGTACTGATGGTTTTAGTATCACGATTTACTGCCCTCAACCATCCTTCTTCAGGTCGCATACTGTATTTTACTCAATATGTTTAAGTCACAGCTAGAATGTCTCTAGGCACTTTATTTTCAAGCACTAAGCTTTATCTTGACATATAGGACTTCGAGCTCTACGTTTAGACCTACCCTAAAGTTGGTAACACTGTCAAAAGGGCAGTTTAAGTTCCAAATCTGCAAGATTTGTGTGTGTGATAAGTCATCCAGCAAAGTGTGGACGTCTTAAGTTTTCATTAAGTTTTTAACATAATCTTGAGGCCTCACATCAACATATAAGCTATTTTAGTTCCTACGTAGTCGGAAAGACAGTATAAACTGTCTTTCTCAGGGACTGAGAACTCGTCAACTTGAGTACAGCTAAGTACCCTAAGCTAACGACTTCACTAAACTCATATATTATTTCGCGTTTCGCTATTTATGCTAGCTAGCCCAGGTAGAGGACCTCAGCTTCATCTAAGTTTATTTAATGCAGTATATTTAATTATCAACATCAGGTACCTTTATATACAGGTATAACGTCTTACGAGCTTATTTAAGCATTATATTAAGCATAAGTACTTTGTACAGGCGTACATAATTATATGTATTTACTTTATTATGGTTTATCTGTATTTAACCCCCCTAGGCTAAGCTATCTCTCAACGTATATCGCACAAGAAATACAATCCTCTTCAGCAATATATTTCATAAGTTTAGTGAGCCGATGCACTTACTGCAAGTCACTCTCACGACTTAACACGCTTCGCTCGTCCTTAGAATATAAAATTCAACAAATTTATACTGCAGCATGTCCTCGGACTCGCTTCTTTCGTCCTCAGATAGTAAATGCATCCGTTTCATTCTCAGCGGTCACCCATACAGCACCGACCACGCTCAATGCAGCCTATGTTTTATGATCCAACAAAAATCTTGGATGTACATCTCGTATTGAAACGAATTTAGGTTACTTATTTATTACATAAAGGTATATACTTGAACCAAATTTCAACTCAATAAGATTATGTTTTGATTTTTAAAAAAATTATACAAGTCATTAGATAAAAATTAAACTAATGCTGATAATGAGATGAAACTAGGCACATAGGTTAGTTTCATACATAGCTACATGCGTATCAAATTTCAGATCGCATCATTTTGTGCGTTTTATGATTTTAGAAATTTTTGCTGTCATTATTGCGGGTTAAAGACGTCATCAAAAATATTTCCGAACATCCAACTACAGCGGTAGACTGATTTTTGTACAAAGTTTCAACTCTCGATCATAAATACACTGGGAGCTACGATGATAACAGATACACACATACAGTCAGACAATTTTGCAAAAACCACTCAGGAGGCCTTAAAATTGCCTGAAACGGACGATTCCGGTTTCGGATTGTTTTGCAAACACGATATCCTATATACCTAAGGTATAAATGAGGAAAAAATCGCAAAAAATGTGTAATATAGGTGTAATATAAAAAAAATATATAGGAAAAATCAATTAGTACAATTATGGTTATTTATAATAAATTAATCGATTAAGTTTTATAATATAAACTTTGTTTCATATTATATATTGTTTTATATTGAAGTAAACTTCAATTTTGTACTGTTTATTTGATTATATAAACCATCGAAGGTGTCCAATCCAGGTCACTTTTATGTCTTCTCTTGGTAAAATTATGTATCTATGTTTTGAATTATAAAAAAAGTCCCCATTAGAATGTAAAAAAAATTGTTAAAAATCGTAGTTAACAAATTTAATAAGGTTTGTAAACTACTTGCTACAAACTATTTAACAAAAACAAGACTTTTAAAGCACAGACTTTAAATTTACAAATATTTCGTGATGTTATGGTTTTAAATATTGTTTTGATTTTTGGCTTAGAATTAAAGACATGGCGGTACAGCCTTAATCGTTTACGAACAAGAGGTCTGAAGGATGATGATCCTCTTACCGACCAATCAAAAACATTTAATAGACACAGGTGTAAAAATATTATTCGAACCTTCTTATTATGTGGTATGCTTTACACACAATACATGTATGATATGCAAGTTTAGTAACACACAAACAAGGAGGGAGTACATATATGTAATAAGTGAAATATACAGGATAAAAAATAAAAGTATCTGGTAAGTTTTATTCATAGACGATTCTAGGGGGCTAGGGGCATATGCCCCCCCCCCTTCCCTCAAAGAATCATATTGCTCTCATAAAGTAATATGAAAATAAATTAATTAATTTTTACTTTTTCTTTTTATACCGTGGGTGTGTAGGAAAAGTATCGTGTTTGCAAAAAAATCTGATACCAGGATGTCACCAGAATTATCCGTTTCAGGTGTTTTTAAGGCCTCCTGAGTGGTTTTCATAAAGATGTCTGTCTGTATGAGTGTCTGTTATCATCGTAGCTCCCGGTGTACTTATGCTAGAGAGTTGAAACTTTGTACAAAAATTACTCTATAGGTGTAGTTTTGCTATTTGGAAAATATTTTTTATGACTTCATTAACCCACAATAATGACTAAGCATAACTTTCGGAAATCATAAAACACGGAAAAATGTTGCTATCATGTTAAGATTTGGCACGTATATAGCCATCATAAATCCGTCATAAGCCATCATAAGATTACCATATGTGCAAAGTTTCATCTCATTATCAGCATTACATCTATTTTAATCAGATGACTCTTGTACGTTCCTAAAAGAAATGTAAAAAAGCAGAAAATAATGTAATTGAGTACACCTTTACGTACAAGAGTACACCGTCACGTAATAAGTTTCGTTTTAATACGATAAGTATATCGATAAAAGTTAAGCAGCATCGAGCATTATCAGTGCATGGATGGGTGACCGTTGGGAATGAAACGGATGTTTTACTATGTATTATAGTATAAATTTAACGACTTGTTTATTCTGAGGATGAGCGAAGCGAGTCCGATGTTGGAAGGATGAGCGTAGCGAATCCGGTGTGATGAGTAAAAGTTCCGACGCATCCCGTACCGATTTTTTTAAAGTTTTTAATTGTCTACTGGCTATTAAGGTTAAATTTACATAAATTATAAAATCACCACATAAAAGCAAAATTGTAAAGCACTTTTTATACGATTAATTTTGGCACAAATTAAAGCTCTATTTCAACTATCATAGAAGTCCAAGGGAGGTTCAAAGCCGGATGGAGCTGTCTCTGTCTAGGATACTACTTCTAGCGACACAGCCGCGAGGACCAGGCAAGTAAATTGCAAACGTTTTCGCCGATAATAGAGATGGGGTTTACTTTACTTCTAGTATACCTGTAAAAACTCTTTCTCTTAATCTCATGTTTGAGACATAATTAATTTCTTGTTAGAAATGTCTGCAACAACTCTGCCTCACGCTCATAATTATTTTTTATTGGGCGAAAAATCTTGCAAATAACCAATAAGATGAGGTGCTAACTACTTTTCATTGGTTGCTAGGGATATCAATTTCAAAAGAAAAATTTAATTTTACGTATAGGTTTAGTTCTATAGTCTACTCTTACTACCAAGAAAATAATTTAACAAAGTAAACTCCCTTTATCTCTTCAATGTTTTAATAATCCTGTTAAGAAACGTCTCACACTTTACTGAAATAAGCTCTTTGGCAAGTATGAGACCTAAGAAAAAACAGACTTAAAACTAGAAGGCAAGAAAAAACTAAATACCCTCAATTTCAACTTAATAAACAGAATTATTTATTATAATAATATGGTTACAAACATAGTAATGCTTAATATTAATTTTTTTAACTTTAATAGTAATAATATTAGAAAGAAAAGAAAGCTTCAAGAGCCCTTCAGAGAAACGGTCAGTCTTTCTCAACCGAACAACAAAATAAATCTTAACAGAAGACTACTATGGAAACTACTAGAAGCAGCGCTTAATTAAGCCTCGTCCTGCATCCCATACGAATGACAAATATGAGAACAAATGGTTTTCTCTGGAAGGCTCTTGGTGCAAAATAACCTAGCATCCAAAATTTAGTGACAAACGGGTCACTCGCGATTGACGTTTAATATACGCGAAATATACCGAAATCCAAATAAACACGTAACCTGACTCAGTTTCAATAATTTGCGAAGTCTGAAGCAAATTATTCAGTATTTGTCTTCTTTTATGAGAATAAAATAAGAACGGTCTGACTTGTTCAACGTAGGTAGGTGATATCAGCAAACAACTGTTCTCTTGGCATAAAAACAGTACACTTATAGTCCAAACTAATCTCACAGTACAAATAGTCCAAGTAGGCAGCACAATAGTCAGAAAAATGTGGAATTAGCACAATAAAAGAACTTAAATTGGCAAAGCCGGCACATTTGAACAACAGGTAACAGTAACAGGTGAAAAAACGGCAAGACGCTGCCAAACAGCTGATCTAAAGACAGGTAAATTTCGTACTGTAAGGATGGTAGAGTGATGAAACGGAAGCAGAATTGATATTAAGTTGACTACACTGCCGAGTGACCATGTTTTGAAAAGGTTCTCGAAGTCAGGTTATGTCAGGTTACGACGTCAACAAATACGGACGGAATGGCGAAAATAAACAAAAGTACTTAAAAAAATAACAAGTGAAAATAATAATTTAGTTATTAAATCATGAAAAAAGTGGTTAGAAATAACATGGTGAAGTGTAGTGACGTGAAAAAACAATGACAACGGAAAGGATGACAAAAACAAGGTAAACAAAACAAGGGACAAATTTACACAAAACGTAACAAATCCCGTAAATCCCATGAAACATGCTACACATAAAATATTTATAAGAGGTACAAAAAACTATTATTTGCAAACAGCAAGTGAGAACGAATGCGTAGTTAAAAGTATTTAAAAAAATTACATTAATACATAAATATATAAAATAAATAAATGAAAACAATAATCAGTAGGTACACCTAAAGTTTACTTGTTAGTTTAATCCCTGCAATACAAGAATGCGTTGCTGATTTAGAATGTTCATATAAAAACAGGAGCATATTCTTATCTTACCAAAAACCATTTATGTGGTAAAATACTCCCCGTCAAGACTTTGGACCAAAAAAGTAGGGAAATCATCTTTTCTGTCCCGCCAAATCATGTCCGTATTGGGTGGAGACATAGGCGTTTCAAAGTGAAGTTGCAAGGTTTGCAATAGTTAAGGCCCCTATTTACATTGAAAGGCAATCATCAGCTTCTTCTCCTAGGCGGCGTGCCAGAAAAGTCATCGTTAGAAGTTAAATTGTGACGTTGACGTTAATACAACGTCACGGGAAAAGTCAACATAAAAATTCATAAAATTAGGTTTTATTAAACTGAAAAAGTAAAATATGATCCTACTCTGGAACTTTTTCTATATCAAGTATTTTCGTTGGGGTAGAATGTGCCCCTGTAATTGAATAAGTTAGCTAAAGTCTAATCAAGCTAAACGTTAATGTTTTACAGGTTTAAACTAACAATGCAATGTGTAGGAGTTAATATTAACATTGAAAGTTATATATTGTATACTGCATATAATTTGACATTATATGCTGAGAATTTAAAAATATTTAAAAAAACCTTTTCTATTTGGTATCCATACATAAATATATGTATATAAAATATAAAAGAGTAAATTTCTTGTACTGATATTCTATATAATACTTATATTATCTTAATAGTCTTCATTAATCGTAATTTTACATAAATATTATAAAATAAATATAATCATAGCTATAGATATAGAATCCGTCAAAAAAGAGAAATAATGTTTAAAGCATAATCGAAAACTAAGCAGTTTAAATAATGTTACTAGAGTTAAAGAAAAGTCTATCTGCAATATAAATATGTATGTCCATTTATTAGTTTACAACGCACGAGTTATCTCTGAGCTCTGATTGGTTCCCGCCAATAATTCATAGCAGGAACGCACTGCTACCAATCATTTCAAAATTAATTGGCCTAGTTAAGATTTTCCTTCTCCATTTGCAATGAGCATTTCGCTTATGAGAGAAATTAGCGGACAGCACAGCACCCGAAACTTGGAATACATGGACGAAGTATATCACATAATTTTTAATCCATTAGTTGTATTTTAGACTTAATTAAGTCTTTCAACATAATAAAGTTCCATTACATCCTTTATATATGCTTTATTTATATTTGTTAAGGAATCCAACGATTTAAGAAGGCATTTGAAGAAATTACGTATTCTTTTCAGCAAATGTATTTTACTTGAGATTGTTATAGCTAGACTACGAATGCCAATTTTAGTTTTATTTGTTTTGTCTTAAGAATATTAAGTTCAAGTTAAGTAAGGCATTGCTGTCGATTCGATGTTTAGAGCTTGGAAACGAATTATGCTTACGTAACCCAAGTGTGACAGTAGAATAACTAGTATACCTATAGATATATATTTTTAAGAATTATAAGAATAAGAAGTAAAAAACTATATTTGTTCTTAAGACATGGTCATATAGAAAGTTAGAGTGCATACAATAAGGTCAACAAAAAATATAAAAATATAAGCCAATATTGGATTAATAAATTTTACAAAAAAACATAATTTTACTTGAGATAATATTATTATTTATTATTTATTAAAAAATAAATAATTAGAAATAAAAATAAAAAAATTTTAAAGTAGAAAATTTCACCAATCTTTTTCATGTTTTAATAATCTCGTAAATCTCATGAGACGTGCTATAGATCTAAAATCTAAAATATTTATAAGAGGAACAAACAACCGAATTATTTGCAAACAGGAAGTGAGAACGAATGCGTCATTTGATGTATTTTAAAAATCACATCGGATTCTCTACGCTGAAACTCCATACTTCGGACTCGCTTCGCTCGTCCTTAGATAGTAAATAAATCCGTTTCATTCTCAGAAATCATCCAGACAGCACTAACCACGCTCAATGCTGCTTAACCTTTATTTTTATGATCCAACAAAAACCATAGATATACTTGTCGTATTATAACAAAACTTAGTGTACTTATTTATGACGTAAAGATATATTTCAACTTAATTCCGATTAAGCAGAATTTTTTAAAAACGTACACAAGTCATTTGATTAAAATTAAACTAATGCTGATAATGAGATGAAACTTGGCACATATGTTAGTCTTATACATGACTACATGCGTGCCAAATCTCAATTAGATCGCATCATTTATCCAAGTTTTAATTTATCGCTAAGTCATTATTTTGGAATATTAATGTCATATAAAAATTATTTTCCAAATAGCTCAACTAGAGAGGTAAACTAATTTGCAAACCAAGTTTAAACTCTGCAGCATAAATACACTAGGTAGCTACGATGATAACAACCACACACACACACATACAGACAAGTTTGTAAAAAAACCTCGTCACATGCGCCAAATCTCAATCCGATCCCATTATTTTTCCGTGTTTTATGATTTTTCGAAATTTTTCCTAAGACATTATTGCAGATTAGTGATGTCATAAAAGATTATTTTCCGCATAGCACAACTACAGCGGTAGAGTGATTTTCTACTCTCTAGTATAAATACACTGGGCGCTACGATGATAACAGACACACACACATACAGACAGACAACTTTGCGAAAATCAATTAGGAGGCATTAAAAACGCCTAAAACTGATAATTCCGTTTTCATCCCGGTTTCGAATTTTTTCGCAATCACAATACTTTTTTTACTGTACTCATTTATATACCTACGGTATGAATGAGGAATAGTAAAAATTATACTCAGTAGGTACACCTAAAGGTTACATGTTAGTTTAATCCTGCAATACAAGAATGCGTTGCTGATTTAGAATGTCCATAAAAAACAGGAGCATATTTTTATCATTCTCGAACGTATGCTCTTTCTAGCTAGTTAGGTTTGAATCACTCCAGCAGTAGATTAATTAATATTCAATCTGATTTTTACAAGGAATTGTTATTTATTAACCTTAAAAAATAATACATATTATATATATATATATATATATATATATATATATATATATATATATATAATATATATATAATATATATATTAGTTCCTCGCAGCCTGCTGAAATGTGCATAAGCACTCAAGCGAGTTTTATTATTTTAAATGTTGTATAGTTCCATAACCAGCAACTTACCAAGTCTGTCACGTGAGCATATAACGCTTGAAGTCTATTTGCCCTGTAATAAATTTGTCCCGGTTGATAAAAAAACCGTTAAGGATTTTTTGAAAAGGGAGGACTCTTGTTTTTAAATGTTTTATTTTAATGGACTAAACAAGAACCAAAGATAACTAAAATCATGACAAAAACCTAGCTAGAATACCTAAAACCTAGACTCCTGAATAAAGAGCATGACGCATTAGGGAACTTTCGCAGTATTTACAATGTAATGATTGTAAATAGTGCTATTTATACCAAGCAGTGCGTGATTGCATGGTAATCAAATACATGATGCATTTGCAAGCATGTGCGTGATTGCATGGTATCAAATACATGTGATGCATTTGCAAGCATGTGCGTGATTGCATGCTATCAAATACATGTGATGCATTTGTTTTTTTATAAATGTTTTGCGATGATGGATTCTTCTCTAATTTTTTATCCTCAACGGGGTCACATTTATTACAATGCAAATAGAGAAGCGTCATGCACCTTTATTTAAGATGCATGTGGGTTTGTCCATGACATCTTAGCTTTAACAACTTTTCTTTGGTAGCAGTTGAGATTTTATAGAACTCATACTATATTACAATGTGGACTTAGAGTAGCTTTAAGTTTTATTAATAGGCCAAGAGCCCAGGGGTGTTTTGTTAATAAAATGTGTAATTTTCGGCAGAATTGCAGATCCTTGTTCAGGAAGGTATTTACGAAAATTAGAGACCGTTTCCAGCCATTACACTTTTTATTAACTTGGGTGGTAAATTTGACATGTAAAGTGCGTTCTGCCTGGGACACCCATCCGATACGAGTCGGCAGAATTGCAGATCTTGTTCAGGAAGGTATTTACGAAAAATTGAGACCGGTTCAGCCATTACACTTTTTATTAACAAAACACCCCTGGGCTTTTGGTCTATAATATTTGAACGTAAGCTATTTTAGTCAACATAATGAAAAAACCATTTTGCATGGTTAGCCATGTACGGCATAATTAAATTTCGAACAAACTAATCGGATCTATTGTATCGATTAGAATTGATAGCAGCATAAATTTCTAAACAGGCAACTATTTGTATTATGTCTTCAAATCAAAAACAGATTTATTATGTAAGATTAAATCGGGCATTTAACTTAACACTGTGCCAGCCTTACTTTATTCCAATTCCCAAATTGCTCTGTCACTATTTATCGTAGTAACTTGAAACTTCATACGAATGCTTGTAACCTATAAATTATGCCCAACCAGATCGGCTGCACGGGCTGGGTGTATCATCCAGTCCAGGTTCCTGAAAACCAAACCTGTGATACCTGAAAAGCCAGTTGGCTTGGCCTTTTTCTTTCCTGTCAAAATTACTATTATTAGGCGCCAGATTCTTTTGTCCCTGAAGGGAGAGGGTAAGAATCAACCTCGGTTCTATGGTGCTGATAAGGTAAGTACTCAAGGATAGGATACTTAAACCTACAAGAGTCAGTAAAATACAGACTGTGCTGGTTAATACTTTTACTCCAGGTAAAGTTATATTACAATAAAGTAAAGTTTATCTGGTCTTGCCCAGTACGTATAAAAAAGGTAAGTAATGGCTCTAAGGCCTAGAAACCAACTACTCTAACTGAGACCTCCAGTCTACCAAAGTAAGTATCTTGAGATTAAATTAATATCTATCCTGAACCTATTTTTAAATAATAAACTGATACATAAGTTCCTTAATTTGATAAGTAGGATCCTTGGGGCCCCTTACATATGTCCTACACTGGCAGTCTTCTGCCAGGCCTAACTTGACTACTGGGCTTACAAGGATTAAAAATAAAGAAAATAAAAAGAGAGATGATTTATGATCTACTCCGATCATAAATCATTGGTGACGTGATGAGTGATGGAGAAGAGAGGTAGGGGTAAGGTAGAGTTTGAACCAATCTGGAGCCAACTTCGACCCAGGTTTGGCCATAAACAGACACCACAAAACTGACTACAATTTTCCAACCTGTATTTTGGTTTAAACTTAAGTCTGACAGATTGACAGACGCGACGACAGACAGTACTGATCACTAACAGCACCGACGTCCTTCCAAATTCAAGACAGTGTAGTTTTTAGGTGAAGACCTCAGGTAGCTCACAGTTTCGGCCTTTTAGGGACGACCGGAAATCCGCTACAGCGTTAGCTGCCAAAAGATCCTTAGTTGAAAAGACCACTTCACTAAAAACTGACTAACAAAAACGTGCTCTCAGCGACGCTCTCACATAACCTTCTCGACAGACTCTCAACCTGACTCTCTGAAACCTCTCCTTCAGCATTCAAGCCAACACGCATTCATACAAAAAGAAAAATGAAACACTTACAAAACCTAAAGAACGAACCTAAAATATAGAACTAGATAAAAATAAAAGGAAATGGATATAAATAAATATTAAATAAAAATATAAATGATAAGGAAAATAAAAAGGCGGGAAACCTATTCGAGCTCACCTGGAGCCCCCTTAAATTTAAATGACAGCCAAAATCAAATTCGCGCCAAATTTCAAATTAAATAAAACCAATTCAAACATAAATTAATTAAACTAATTTATAAAGTTGAATTCCCAAATTAATTGTTACAAATGAAATCCCTCCTTGGGAAGAAAAAAAAACTTAATCTAACTAAATTAAAAAAAGAAAAAAAAATTATAACTTCTAAGTCACAAATCGGTGAGTTGAAGATGCTCGTTGAGATGAGTAGAGAAGTGATGCCTCTATTCTGGCTCACGCTTTAACTCACTCACGTGCCATCTACCAACGTTCTTTCCTTTCTCATCTTCAAGTTCATAGATGAGAGGGGTAATTTTTAGAGATAATCTTACAACGGACGAACTTTGGTGCAAGTTTGGCGGAGAAATCCTTGGCAGCGTCAGACAAGAAATGTGTCTTCTTCCAGACGTAATCACCAATCTTGAACTCTTCGTGTCGACGTCTTAAGTTGTAAGTATTAGTATTTTTCTCATGCACTAATCTAAGTTGATTTTTCACGTTTTCCACAACTTTTCTTAGCTTAGCAGTTGCTCATTTGTATGTTTTGTTTCAGGATCCGGTGGTGCAAGAAGTGGATCATTATTCGACGGTAGTCGTTCTCCGGTAGGATGAATCGGACGACCAAAGGTAAGGTATGATGGTGAGTAACCTGTTGATTCGTTGATCGCCGAGCGCAGAGCAAAACCTAACTGAGGAAGAAACTTATCCCACTGCTTGTGGTTTTCCTTAATGTAGGCTGAGATCATCGCCTTGATGGTACGGTTATATCTCTCAGTCGGATTGCTCTGGGCATGGTAGAGTGGATTAAAGAGGATACGGACTTTGTAACTCTCCATGAGTGACTGGAACTCTTTACTTTTAAACTGTGGGCCGTTATCTGCGATTAGATATTGAGGAACCCCAAATATCATGAAGACGTTTTCTTCAATGTAGCGTGCGACGGTTTTAGAATCTGCTTTACGCAAAGGGTGGAGGAGTGCGAATTTCGTAAAACAATCGACGACTACTAACAGATAAGAATTATTCTTAGATGAGCGTGGAAACGGACCCATTAAGTCAGCGCTGATCATTCTCCAGGGAGATCCAGCTTCTCGTTGAGAACCCATAAGTCCTGCGGGTTTCTTGGATTCGCTTTTAGTGGCAAGGCAGATAGCACATCTCTTAACATAATTAGAAATATCTGAAGCCATGCCAGGCCAATAATAACGATCCATGATACGCCGTTTCGTCTTGAAAGTTCCTAAGTGACCAGCCATCGGAACATCGTGATGGTCGTAAATCAACTTCTTCCGCTGACTTTTAGGAACGACTAACTTCCATTCAGATTCTTCATGAGACATCCTCTTCCTTCTTCTATTGGCATAAAGTTTATCTCCTTCCACGCACCACATCGGATAACTTGCCGGATGAGCTTGTACTTTCTCCAACATACCATGATACCATTTATCTTTCTCTTCAGCAGGCTGAACATCAACAGCATTAACCGGAGCACGGGAAAGTGCATCAGCAGCTGCGTGAAGTTTTCCAGGTCGATGGTGGATTTCAAAATCGTATTGTTGGAGACGAAGTACCCAACGGGCTAACCTTCCTTTTGGCTCCTTAAGGGTCATGATCCATTTAAGGGCCATGTGGTCTGTGACCACACTAAACTTTTGGCCTTCAAGGTAGGAACGAAATTTTTCTATCGCCCATAACACCGCTAAAGCTTCGAGCTCAGTAGCACAATACTTTCGCTCAAGTTTTGTTAATGAGCGACTGGCGAAAGCAGTTACTTCTCTCCATCAGGAAACTCTTGAGAAAGTATGGCACCCAGTCCTACTTCACTCGCGTCCGTCTGAAGAATGAATGGCTTCTCAAAATCAGGACAGGTAATACGGCGCTGAAATGAGTTGTTCTTTAAGTGTCTTAAACGCTTGGGAACACTCTTCTGACCAAGTCCATTGAAGTCCTTTTTTGAGTAAGGAGGTTAAAGGGGCTGTAATGGTAGAAAAATCAGACACAAAACGTCGATACCAAGACGCCATACCCAGGAAACGTCTTAGCTGTTTAGGAGTTTTCGGTGCAGGGTAATCGACGATCGCGCTAATTTTCTCCGGATCTACTCGAAGTCCGTAGTAATCCACGACATACCCGAGATATTTAAGTTGAGGACAACAAACTTACATTTTTCACGGTTGAGTGTCAATCCCGCTTTCTGCAAACGAGATAACACTAGCTCATAACTCTCAAATGTGTGGCGAAATCAGGAGTACAAATTAAATGTCGTCAAGGTAGACGAATACGTATACCTCAACGTCAGCTCCAAGGACTTTATCAATTAAGCGCTGCCATGTAGCTGGGCTGTTATGTAAGCCAAATGGCATACGCTTAAAGTGAAAAAGACCACGAGTGGGTACCGTAAAAGCAGTCTTTTCGCGGGACTTCTCTTCCAAAAAGGTCCGCAAAGACTTTCCTTGTCCGTCTCCGGAAAATGTAATCTTCCATTGGCTCGTTGGGATAACCTTACGTTGTTCAGAAGGTGGCTTAGGAATAGCTTTCAAAACCTTTCGAAGAGCATAGACCATATTTGCTGAGGAAGACTTCTTCTTTTTCTTATGCCTATTCTTCTTTTTGTTCTTATGTGTTACAGTCTCATCACTGAAGGAACTTTCGCTGCTACTCGACTGAGTACTTTCTGCACTACTGCTGCTACTACTTTCTAAACTACTACTACTGTCTATACTGCTCTCACTACTACTATTACTACTACTCTCAACTTTTTCCTTATCTTTTAACTTACTTTTTCCAATATGTTTATCTTTCTTATCTTTCCCCTTGTTATCCTTACTATTTTTTACCTTTTCCTCTTTCTTTTTATCATCTACAATCTTTTCTTTGCTCGTTTTCTTATCTATCTTCTTCTCACTTTCTTTCTTCTTCTTACTTTCTTTACTATCTTTCTTCCTATCATTACTAACTTTCGTTTCATCCTTCTTCTGATCATTTTTATCTGCATCTTTATCTTTACTACACCCTGCTCTACTATTATCATTAGCTTCCTTTTTGTTCTCTTCAGTGTTATTTTGATCTTCTTCCTCTCTTTTGTCTTCTTCTACCTTCTGTTTCTCATCGTCTGACTTTTTTCCTTCTTCATTGGTTCCATTCTTTTCATTTACTTGTTTCATTC
>JACMZG010001908.1:63186389-63265691 GCA_018340805.1 Microvelia longipes | reverse complement strand
TAATTTCAACTAATTTAAAAAGGTTGAAATTCCCCAAATTAATGTTTACAAATGAATCCCTCCTTGGGAAGAAAAGAAAAACTTAATTTCTAACTAAATTAAAAAGAAAAAAATATATAACTTCTAAGTCACAATCGGTGAGTTGAAGATGCTCGTTTGAGATGAGTAGAGAAAGTGATGCCTCTATTCTGGCTCACGCTTTAACTCACTCACGTGCCATCTACCAACGTTCTTTCCTTTCTCATCTTCAAGTTCATAGATGAGAGGGGTAATTTTAGAGATAATCTTACAACGGACGAACTTTGGTGCAAGTTTGGCGGAGAAATCCTTGGCAGCGTCAGACAAGAAATGTGTCTTCTTCCAGACGTAATCACCAATCTGAACCTTCGTGCCGACGTCTTAAGTTGTAAGTATTAGTATTTTTCTCATGCACTAATCTGAGTTGATTTTTCACGTTTTCCACAACTTTTCTTAGCTTAGCCAGTTGCTCATTTGTATGTTTTGTTTCAGGATCCGGTGGTGCAAGAAGTGGATCATTATTCGACGGCAGTCGTTCTCCGGTAGGATGAATCGGACGACCAAAGGTAAGGTATGATGGTGAGTAACCTGTTGACTCGTTGATCGCCGAGCGCAGAGCAAAACCTAACTGAGGAAGAAACTTATCCCACTGCTTGTGGTTTTCCTTAATGTAGGCTGAGATCATCGCCTTGATGGTACGGTTATATCTCTCAGTCGGATTGCTCTGGGCATGGTAGAGTGGATTAAAGAGGATACGGACTCTGTAACTCTCCATGAGTGACTGGAACTCTTTACTTTTAAACTGTGGGCCGTTATCTGCGATTAGATATTGAGGAACCCCAAATATCATGAAGACGTTTTCTTCAATGTAGCGTGCGACGGTTTTAGAATCTGCTTTACGCAAAGGGTGGAGGAGTGCGAATTTCGTAAAACAATCGACGACTACTAACAGATAAGAATTATTCTTAGATGAGCGCGGAAACGGACCCATTAAGTCAGCGCTGATCATTCTCCAGGGAGATCCAGCTTCTCGTTGAGAACCCATAAGTCCTGCGGGTTTCTTGGATTCGCTTTAGTGGCAAGGCAGATAGCACATCTCTTAACATAATTAGAAATATCTGAAGCCATGCCAGGCCAATAATAACGATCCATGATACGCCCGTTTCGTCTTGAAAGTTCCTAAGTGACCAGCCATCGGAACATCGTGATGGTCGTAAAATCAACTTCTTCCGCTGACTTTTAGGAACGACTAACTTCCATTCAGATTCTTCATGAGACATCCTCTTCCTCCTTCTATTGGCATAAAGTTTATCTTCTTCCACGCACCACATCGGATAACTTGCCGGATGAGCTTGTACTTTCTCCAACATAGCATGATACCATTTATCTTTCTCTTCAGCAGGCTGAATATCAACAGCATTAACCGGAGCACGTGAAAGTGCATCAGCAGCCGCGTGAAGTTTTCCAGGTCGATGGTGGATTTCAAAATCGTATTGTTGGAGACGAAGTACCCAACGGGCTAACCTTCCTTTTGGCTCCTTAAGGGTCATGATCCATTTAAGGGCCATGTGGTCTGTGACCACACTAAACTTTTGCCCTTCCAGGTAGGAACGAAACTTTTCTATCGCCCATAACACCGCTAAAGCTTCGAGCTCAGTAGCACAATACTTTCGCTCAAGTTTTGTTAATGAGCGACTGGCGAAAGCAATTACTTTCTCTCCATCAGAAAACTCTTGAGAAAGTATGGCTCCCAGTCCTACTTCACTCGCGTCCGTCTGAAGAATGAATGGCTTCTCAAAATCAGGACAGGTTAATACTGGCGCTGAAATGAGTTGTTCTTTAAGTGTCTTAAACGCTTGGGAACACTCTTCTGACCAAGTCCATTGAAGTCCTTTTTTGAGTAAGGAGGTTAAAGGGGCTGTAATGGTAGAAAAATCAGACACAAAACGTCGATACCAAGACGCCATACCCAGGAAACGTCTTAGCTGTTTAGGAGTTTTCGGTGCAGGGTAGTCGACGATCGCGCTAATTTTCTCCGGATCTACTCGAAGTCCGTAGTAATCCACAACATACCCGAGATATTTAAGTTGAGGACAACAGAACTTACATTTATCACGGTTGAGTGTCAATCTCGCTTTCTGCAAACGAGATAACACTAGCTCCATAACTCTCAAATGTGTGGCGAAATCAGGAGTGCAAATTATAATGTCGTCAAGGTAGACGAATACGTATACCTCAACGTCAGCTCCTAGGACTTTATCAATTAAGCGCTGCCACGTAGCTGGGCTGTTATGTAAGCCAAATGGCATACGCTTAAAGTGAAAAAGACCCCGAGTTGGTACCGTAAAAGCAGTCTTTTCGCGGGACTTCTCTTCCACCGGGACTTGCCAATATGCCGACTTAATATCAAGGGTGGATATGTATTTGGCATTTCTAAGTCGGTCAAGGATGTGTGAGACGTACGGAAGAGGATAAGCGTCCTTTTTAGTAACGGCATTAACTTTTCTGTAGTCCACACAAAACCTATACGTTCCATCGGGCTTGGATACCATGACTACTGGCGAGGACCACGGCGAATTAGAAGGCTCAACGATTCCTTTATTTAGCATCATCTCCAGCTCAGCATTAATTTTCTCTTGCACAGCCGGTGATACAGGATAGTACCGTTGCTTGATAGGGGCAGCATCACCGGTATCGATGATGTGCTCCACCAAGTCGGTACATCCTATATCCGTCTTCATCTGGCTAAAGAAATTATCTACCACTCCCTGTAACTCATCTCTTTCCTCAGGCTTTAAACTATCTTCAGAAACCAATACTTCTGATAGATGAACCTTATCAGTGAACGTGAACTGATGATGAGCTAAGTCTGGTACGATGCCCATCGTCTTCCAGAAGTCAAGACCGAGTATTAAAGGAGTTGATATCTCTGGTACCACAAGTGTCGATATGACTTTCAATTTTCCATCAAGGACCATCGGAACATCAACTTTCCCTAATATCTCGCAATTTCTTCCATCTGCGACGGTGCACTTATAATCAACACTATCGTCCAACTTAAAACCGAGTGTCTGGAGAACATTCCATCCTTTTTGACCAACGAGAGTCTTGGAGGCACCAGAATCTAACAAACCTAGAATTGGGTAACCTAAAATTGACACTTCAAGATAGGGTCTAGGATCGCCGTCAGCTGAAGTAATCAATCCGCTTACGCGTTCATCGTTAAAGAAATTCTTAACTACTTCAAGCCACTTTGATCTTTCTTTCTTTTGGGACTTTATTGAAACTTTTGGAAGACAAGATAGTCCCTTTACTCTTGACTTCCATTTTCGTTTCCCTTAGATTTAACAGAAGGAGCTGGAGGACACCTGGAACACTTTGGCTTGGAGAAATCTTTATTGCCACAGGTACCACAAAAACCTAGTTTAGGGCACTGTGAGTAAAAGTGACCTTCGACCCCACAATTAAAACATTTAACGTGGCGTGGAGGTCTTCTCTCATAGTTGAAGTTCCTGTAACTCCTATAGTTCGACTTAGAGTTAGTTGTCGACGAAAAATGTGGAGTGTTATTATCTCTCTTCGGAGGCTTATATTTTCGAGGATTTTGCTCTACTCGTACTTCACTGACAGGATTACTATCGCGTGGTTTGGATGATCCTTTGTAGGCTAGACTAGGCTCCAAATGAGTTTTCTTTGCTGATGGAGGAGGCTGGTATTTTTCCATATGAGATCGGTCAGCTTGGATTCTTCTTCCCACTCGTATAAAATCCTGAACGTTTTCTACAGCGTATTGCCTTAAACGGTCATAATAATAGGGAGTCGCATTCTTAAATAAAATTCGCAACTGTTCCGCATCATCTAACTCTAATCTCGAAAAATATGTTCGCATCACTGCTACATATTCACTGAACTTTTCGTCCAATCCTTGTGTCCGGTTTAACATCTCAGCTGTAAGTTCGACCTTATAATCTTCGTCCTCGTACTCTTCTCGTAATCTGGAAACAAGTTCAGGCCAAGAAGATATTTCTTTGTAGACTGACTTAAACCACTGCAGTGCAGGTCCAGTGAACAAGTCCAAAGCACCGCTCCACAAGTCCTGTTCAGTGGCGTGTCTAGCTCTACTGTAAACTTCTATCTCTTCCAAAAAGGTCCGCAAAGACTTTCCTTGTCCGTCTCCGGAAAATGTAATCTTCCATTGGCTCGTCGGGATAACCTTACGTTGTTCAGAAGGTGGCTTAGGAATAGCTTTCAAAACCTTTCGAAGAGCATAGACCATATTGGCTGAGGAAGACTTCTTTTTTTCTTATGCCTATTCTTCTTTTCTTCTTATGCGTTTCAGTCTCATCACTGAAGGAACTTTCGCTGCTACTAGACTGAGTACTTTCTGTACTACTGCTGATACTACTATCTACACTGCTACTGCTACTACTGCTCTCACTACTACTACTACTACTCTCAACTTTTTCCTTATCTTTTAGCTTACTTTTTTCAATATGTTTATCTTTCTTATCTTTCCCCTTGTTATCCTTACTATCTTTTACCTTTCCCTCTTTCTTTTTATCATTTACAATCGTTTCTTTACTCGTTTTCTTATCTATCTTCTTCTCACTTTCTTTCTTCTTCTTACTTTTTGCTATCTTTCTTCCTATCATTACTAACTTTCGTTTCATCCTCTTCTGATCATTTTATCTGCATCTTTATCTTTACTACACCCCTGCTCTACTATTATCATTAGCTTCCTTTTTGTTCTCTTTCAGTGTTATTGATCTTCTTCCTCTTTTTGTCTTCTTCTATCTTCTGTTTCTCATCGTCTGACTTTTTTCCTTCTTCGTTGGATCCATTCTCTTTATCTACTTGTTTCATTCTCTCTTCTAAAGTCTCTTCAAAACGTGCTCTTAGATCAGCTAACTGCAAAGTTAACTCAGATCGTTCTAGCTGTTGAGGTTCTGCCTCATCTGGAATGTAACACGAGCTGTTCTAGAAATCAGGTGTATGAACCCTGTGTTTATCTTTTCCAGTCATTATCTCCTTTGATACCATTAAATGTTAGTATCTTACTCTCAAGTTTGGGTATTTTTGCCCTTATAAGGTCTAATTGAGTTTGAGGATCTCTCTTTTTGAGTGGAGAGTCACACAAAGTTGACGTCCCAGTATCTCTTTCCATAGCGAGAAGACTCCTTAAACTCTTTCTCATAGTATGCACGTCAGTGCCTTTGACAAGCTTAACGCCTCTAACTTCTAACTCATCTTCCAACTCATCTTTATCCAGTCGATCAACGTCCATGATGGCTCAAGAAAAAGTAAAATATAAATAAAACTAAAATATAAACAATAATAGGCACTCTTAAAACTAATGGTTCATTATCAGCAAAATCATAAGTCTAAGTTGCTTCAATTTCTCAAGAAAATAAATATTTTTCACAAAAAGAAGTAAAACCATAAAGTAAAATGTCCAAAATAAAATTTTTAAGTGACCCAGACCACAAATCTTAAAGCTAAATCTTAAATCTAAGTTATCTAACCCCTTGGCTAAGTGCTTATTTAAGAATGAATAAAAGAAATATGGTGCATAGAAATCTCACTTTAATTATACAATAAATCATATATTGTGCCAGTATTCCAAAATAATTTACTAATATCAGTTAACATAGAAAGTATTTTAGGGTTTTGGATCATAAAACTTATAATAAAATCTAAAGTCAAGAAGTAAATCTTCAAAAACAAATAGATATTGACAAATATGCTTGGCAAGAATATTGAAATAAAGTAGAATCTGGATATTATTAAGTTTAAAATTCTTCATGTAAAAGGAGGGAAAAATATTCCAAAGTTCAAAAAAAAATTATCTCTCCAAAAATTATTATTAAAGTATAAAATCAACAGTGGACTTTTATTAGTGAGAAATCTAGCTGACAAATATAACCAAAATATCATCATAAAGGGTATTTGAAAATTTTAAAAGACTTAACAAAATTAGGTCTAAAAGTTTCAAACAAAATAATCTCTGCATACAAAAGTTCAAATTTAATTACAATCGGACCTTTTAATCGAAATATGAAAGTTTCATAGATCTGAATTTGTACATTTAGGTAGGTACGTGACATCTATCTGGCTCATAGGTTGTAGGAAAAAAGGTAAAAACAAATAAAATACAAATCATAAATATATTTTATTAAAATAAAATAAAAATTCATTAAATCATAAATATAGTATGAGTCATCAGATTTTGAAATAAATAACACCGCCCCCCAGAACCTAATAATAAACTAAAAGAAGACTTAAAAATAATCGACAACATTCACTCATTCATACAATAAAACTAAAATTAAGAAACCCCAATTAACTCTAAATATATCTAAATTATAATCTATTTCCCTAAATATAAAGTGATTTGGGACAAGAAAACAAAAATAAGTGCCCACGGATAAATTTAAAATCATAAAATACAACATCTATCCCAGTCATGAAAGTTTGAAATCCTTAAAAAAAGTTAGGATAAAAAAAATCGAGTGAAAATTTCACGGATGAAAGTAAATCTGTGTGCAGATTTACTAATATTTCTACTAACGACAACACTGGCTGGCAACACTGATTGAACAGCAAATTTTTCTCTCCCACCCCAGCTCTGATAAAAACATGTGAATTTTCTCCAAAAACAACGTCTCTCCAAAGTTTTATTTTAATTTTAAAATAATAAAAGTGAAAATAAGTACCAAAATGCATCAAACACCAAGAATAAATAATAAAGAAACTGAATATCGTATTGCAGAAGCCGTATGTGATCCAGAAAGTTCATAAAATAAGTGATAAAAAGTGATAAGATAATCATGTAAATATTCAGATAGGTAAAATAATTAGTTTTAATTGATATTTTGAAATAATGTTTTTATATTTAAATAGATAAAATAGTGATTTATTATTTGTGTTAATACAAATAGTGTCAAATAAATATATTTTAATAAATTATTGCATTTACGAACGCCTTGGTCACAACGGTCGTGCATACGATGTTCTTCTAACCTTTTCCTAGTTCCTTCTCTAGAAATTTTGAACAACCAAAGAAACTTAAGAAAATACAATATGTAGACAACCAAAAATGTCGGCCCCACGTTGGGCGCCTTTCTGTAACCTATAAATTATGCCCAACTCAGATCGGCTGCACGGGCTGGGTGTTATCATCCAGTCCAGGTTCCTGAAAACCAAACCTGTGATACCTGAAAAGCCAGTTGGCTTGGCCTTTTTCTTTCCTGTCAAAATTACTATTATTAGGCGCCAGATTCTTTTGTCCCTGAAGGGAGAGGGTAAGAATCAACCTCGGTTCTATGGTGCTGATAAGGTAAGTACTCAAGGATAGGATACTTAAACCTACAGAAGTCAGTAAAATACAGACTGTGCTGGTTAATACTTTTACTCCAGGTAAAGTTAATATTTACAATCAAGTAAAGTTTATCTGGTCTTGCCCAGTACGTATAAAAAGGTAAGTAATGGCTCTAAGGCCTAGATAACCAACTACTCTAACTGAGACCTCCAGTCTACCAAAGTAAGTATCTTGAGATTAAAACTAAATTAGTACCTATCCTGAACCTAGTTTTAACTAATGAACTGATACATAAAATCTTTAATTTTAAATAAGTAGGATCCTTGGGGCCCCTTACATATGTCCTACACTGGCAGTCTTCTGCCAGGCCTAACTTGACTACTGGGCTTACAAGGATTAAAAATAAAGAAAATAAAAAGAGAGATGATGATTTATGATCTACTCCGATCATAAATCATTGGTGACGTGATGAGTGATGGAGAAGAGAGGTAGGGGTAAGGTAGAGTTTGAACCAATCTGGAGCCAACTTCGACCCAGGTTTGGCCATAAACAGACACCACAAAACTGACTACAATTTTCCAACCTGTATTTTGGTTTAAATTTAAGTCTGACAAATTGACAGACGCGACGACAGACAGTACTGATCACTAACAGCACCGACGTCCTTCCAAATTCAAGACAGTGAAGTTTTAAGTGAAGACCTCAGGTAGCTCACAGTTTCGGCCCTCAGGGACGACCGGAAATCCGCTACAGCGTTAGCTGCCTAAAAGATCCTTAGTTGAAAAGACCACTTCACTATAAAACTGACTAACAAAAACGTGCTCTCAGCGACGCTCTCACATAACCTTCTCGACAGCCTCTCAACCTGACTCTCTGAAACCTCTCCTTCAGCATTCAAGCCAACACGCATTCATACAAAAAGAAAAATGAAACACTTACAAAACCTAAAGAACGAACCTAAAATATAGAATTAGATAAAAATAAAAGGAAATGAATATAAATAAATATTAAATAAAAATATAAATGATAAGGAAAATAAAAAGGCGGGAAACCTATTCGAGCTCACCTGGAGCCCCCCTTAAATTTAAATTGACAGCCTAAATCAAATTCGCGCCAAATTTCAAATTAAATAAAACCAATTCAAACATAAATTAATTAAACTAATTTATAAAGGTTGAATTCCCCAAATTAATTGTTACATGCTTAACACTTTATGCTGACGAGTTTAGATTCTTACAATTTTCGATATCAAGCTTAGAAACTCACTCTTCATTAGAAAAATTAACGATACTAGACTGCATCATAGGAGAATAAAGGATACTTTTTGCGAGATAAAAGTAACGGGTAAAAGAGTTGTGTTACGTCACAAGTTCAATAGGAAAACATTATAAAGTAAAAACAATAAGAGATAAAGAACTTGATGATCCAATGTCGTTGCAAAGAAATACCATGTATAATCGAAAATAAAGTATGCATTTTTCTCCTTAAGTGTGAGTAATCTCAAAAGTCATACTACATCAACACATAACAATACCATCTCATTTAAATACTAATAAAAATATTTAGCACAAACCCATTGCATTGTAATGGAGTGTAACACAAGTAAAGAAGGTTACAATTACTGTTACTTCGAATACTTAACTTATCAAGTTACTCGCATTACATATTAATATTCAAAGCATTTACATGTTTCTATGTAATGTTCATCGCCTTACATACAAATCATATCCTTATTTTTATAAAATATACATTAAATCTAATCATTGAATTTGGCGCCAACGATACTTTAGCTTTAAAATTATCATAGTCATTACAATAAATGGTAAATTCTTGAAGCCATGACTTTAAAATCATATTTTTTTCTTTGATTTTTAACGCGATTTTCATTCTTTTAATTTCAGGTTTATTCTGTGAACGCTCAGACAACGAAATAATTTTTCCATGAAATCAAGGATCTTGAATAAAAGGATGACACATTAAAGGACTAGGATGATTTTTGATTTTTTGAAATGTTTGTGGGGTCATTATTGTGGGTTAGTGACGTAACACATATTTCATAAACAATAGGGTTCGGGACTTTAATAAGGTTGATTTTTGAACCAGTTTCGTTTCAAATAATATACGATAACAAAAGTTTTCGTGTCCCATAGAAACGTCTAGGACACAAAATCTCGTACATACACACACACACAAAACTCACACACACACACACACACACATATAATATATATATATATATAATATATATATATATATATAATATATATATATATATATATATATATATATATATATATATATATATTATATATATATATATATATATATATTATATATATATATATAACCTTGTAGTAAACTACTAGCGCCCACCTTGTGGACATTTGAGGAACTTCACAAACGACAGTAAAAACCTACATAACTGTCGCAGGCAGTAAAAAACAAACTTCACCTATTTTTTCAGGATGAAAGGTGCCTACTTTATAGTCGCCCGAAACAAAAAAGTTGTATATTTTAATATAATGGCTTGGATGGATTAATGTATCAAAGATAAAAGAATAGATAAGGGTCAGATGCACTCCTCAGTGTTCACATGATTTACAAAAGCAGCTTACTCGCACTCACTAACACACTTAACAAAGAATAACTAAACAACTTTAGTTAGGTTAGAAATATTTACACTGAACCTTCAGTGTTTTATACTTTTACTACGTCATAGTAAAGTAGTAAAAATATATTTTTTAGTCAGAAAGAGATAAGTTATCACAGATGCTTAAATCAGCTTATTTCAATGTTTTTCGGTAAAATACAAAATCAATGTTTTAACTATCGATAAAATGAAATTTTATTATCTACAAGACATTGTAAAGTTTTAAAATATGTTGTAAACATTAATTAAAACAAAAGCAGTGCTTTATAAGGTATCACAATGATGTTTATGAATCATAAAAAAGATATTCTAGCCTACTAGGCCATCTAGCATATCAGGCCAATGATAAATATTTTATTAAGAGTCATAAATCCTTTATACCATTATATATATTATATATATATATATATATATATATATATATATATATATAATATATATATATATATATATCTGGGGGCACGGCAGTGCCCCAGCCAAGTCTTGCTTTATAAGGTACAGGCACTGACGAACACCCTTTTCCCGAAGCAATTCGGAGCATTTTCTACCCCCTTATATCTTTTGACCTGGTTATCCTAGAATCTTATAATTTGGCTTACGCGAAGATCATATCGGAATAATATTACTTTTGACATTACAATTCTTTATCTTTTATAGAACACGAGAAATTTCGCTTTGAAAATGGCAAAATCCGACGCTGACTGACTGATTCACTCACTCACTCATCATAATTCTAAGGCACTTCTAATAATCGCAGAAACTTGAAATTTGAAATGAGGGTAGGGTTTGTTTGGTAAAACAAGGGAAATTTGCAATATTTCAATTTGATCACCTGAATATTGCCTGTGATATGAAAAATTAGTGGTTTATAACGACTTTATCAACAACTTATGATTTATTATTTGTAACATGGAAATATATATGTCTAACAATAATATAATGACTGTATTATATAAGTGATATATTTTTCTTAAACCTTTATCAAGTATGTTAAGAAATTTAAATAATTTAAATTTTAGAACATAATGTTGATTTCAATATTAAGCATCCATTGTTATAACTATTTCAGATGCAACATAAGTTATTTTACATGTTGTTTTGTACGAAGGGTTCGACCCTTCGAACCCTGGGGTACTACCTGCTTCTGACTTCAGGCACTTGAAATTTGTTTAAATTTTATATATATATATATATATATATATATATATATATATATATATATAATATATATATATATATATATTATATATATGTCATCCAATATTTAAAAAAATACTATTTATCATGTTTGAAAGTTATACCAATGCAAAGTATAATATCATAAATTGCAAGAAACTATATGCAAAGAGGAAATTACACGATTATGAACAGCTAAATAAGTTTCTAAATCGTTCAATGTATGAAAAAGATTAGTCGACATGTCAAGTCAAGGGTTTTTTTTATTTAAAAGGCGTGGGTTAGAGTGTCGTAAATTAATATTTGTGAAAAAATATTTAAGGTAGTGCAAGAATCAACACACGGTAATAACAGAAATTTAAATGCCGTCTAGATTTATTATCTACATGTGAATTTAAGATGGACCAAAAAAGACAGAAAATAGGCTCTTCCAAAATCCACACATCTTAGGTTCAGCAGCAAAGTTAATCGAAATTACTTACAAAAATAAGTGAGATCCAAACAAAAACACTCCGTGAAAAAATTCAGCCAAGTCTTGCGTAAAAAATATGATATCATAGTTTTACGCCAAGTCTATTCATACGCTGTTTTCATAAATCTTAAGAGATATAGATGATTATTTAAAAAAACCTTACAAAATTTAACAGTAAAGAAATTTCTGACTTGGCAAGAGCGCTAAATATCGACATTAAAATAGAATAAATAAAAGGTAATACCTAGATTTAAAAAAACCTTCAATATTATTTGAGGAAGAAATTCATGATTAAATAATTTTACCTCTGCGTTCTTATCTAGTCAGAAATTTCTTTACTGTTAAATTTTGTAAGGTTTTTGAGCGCATTTTGTTGCGGATATTAAAATAATCATCTATATCTCTTAAGATTTATGAAAAACAGCGTATGAATAGACTTGGCGTAAACTATGATATCATATCTTTTTACGCAAGACTTGGCTGGATTTTTTCACGGAGTGTTTTTGTTTGGATTAATATTTCTGTATGTGTATTCATGATCAGTTAGCATCCCCTTGCACACATATAAAAAACACCCCTTTCCTATTTATGACTCCAATCTCATTAGCTCATTTTTCCTTTAGAAATTCGCTAAAACGTTTTCCCGCGCTATTTTAAATTTATCGTCCATATAGAACTTATTATAAAGTTTACATAGGTTAAATTTGTGAGAGTATGTACTCAGTATACTGTTTAAGTTGATACTTTATCCTGAAACTGTCCTTGATTAGTATTCATGAGGTAAGACGTACACTCAGTAGACATAAAACCAACTATATTACTGTCTGATAACTATAATTTGTTAATCTCTCATTTTTATTGAATGAATTTTTCTTAGATAATAAAATATTCATATTGTGTTAAATCAATATTTTATAAGTTGAGTGATTTAGATCACAGTGGCATTGCGTTAATAATTTATACTTAGACATATAGAGGCAACAGAAATCAACATATAGTTTTACACTCCAGTATTAAACTATCCTCACAAGTTTATGTCATATGTGGTAGTGTGTGAGCGCGATGTTGTAGTGCGATAGTGTGTGTTTGCGTGGGAGTCAAGTAAACTTGTCTCTCTAAGTTATTTTTTAAGTTTTAAACTTCAAGATATGGAAGATATAGAAACACGAAAAGTTTGTCCCTAAACAAAACGGACAAATTATACACTACGGTGAAAAAGAGACACCTACCTTTAGAGAAAGTATTTAAAAATCAAAATAAGAAATAGATATGAAAACATTGAGGAAAAAACCCTAAAGTAATTACATAAACGAACAAAAAAGCGGAAAACTCCAAAATAACAGTCAGTATAAAATAATTTTGGAGTAGGATGTCGTTTTTGATTTTTTTGTGGTTCTGAAGTCATTAAATCCTGTCTAGAATCAATAAGAGAACTCAAAGATAGGGTTCTTAGGTTCGAATCTTGGTACCAGTGCTGAGTGACCGCCAGGAATAATTTACTTACTGTCAGTGGACAAACAAAGCGAGTCTTAAGACGTGTTGTAGGATATATTTGGCGATTTTAATATTATGAGGACGAAAACAGCGAGTCTCTAGCAGAGAATATGAGCGCAGCAAATCCGATGAAATAAGAGAATGTTCCCAGGTACCACGTAAACCGATTTTTTAAAATAAAAGTTTAAATAAACGAAGTTTAGAAAAAGTAAAATTTAAATTGTAAGTTTAAAAAAAGTTTAAAAAAACCACAGCCATATGAATAAAACACAGCAAAGTAATATTATCATTTTTTAACATTAAAATCAATGTAATATTTTAATTTACTCTTTTGAATACGTTAATTTAAAACAATAATATGTAACATAATACAAATTTCCTAAACAAAAATACTCATTTTTGATAACAACGAATTTTTCCATCTCCAGCGATAACTTTAAGAGTTCATATATTTGTGATTTAGTTCTAATATCCGGGTTTCAATAGTGAAGCTAATGAACTTAAAAGCGTTGAGAAAATGTTCCATAAGTTCCAGAGTTGAATATTGGTTTAAAGTCCTACTTGGGATAATCCGTTCTCTACGGAGTGAACGGCATTCAAGTCCAAGTCCAGTTTGAATTTATTCAAAACATGAAGATTTCACGCTAAACAACCACTAAAGAATTCTTTAAAAGCTTTTCAAAAGTTTATTCTATACTTTAAATGTATAGAGAATAAAAACTCGGGTAGGGGGTACCTCCAACTTTTCCTTATTACATCGGACTTACTTAGCTCGTCCTCAAAATTTACAAGTCAATAAATTTTTACTGCAACACGTTTTCGAAATTTTTTCTGAGTAATTTTTGCGGGTTAATGACGTCATAAATAAATTATTTTCTAGATAGCACAACTACACCTATAGACTGATTTTTGTACGAAGCTTTAACTTTCTTGCATAGCTACGAATTTTTTTTATTTTCTGGTGGAAATATTTCTAAGGCACTTAGACCTCTGATGTGGGTCCATTGTACCTATAAACTAGGGAGCTACGATGATAACAGACACACACACATACAGACAGACAACTTAGAGAAAACGACTAAGGAGGCCTTAAAACACCTGAAACGGATTATTCCGGTGACATCCCAGTATCAGATTTTTTGCAAACACAATACTTTTCCTATATACCTTCTGTATAAATGAGGAAATGTAAAAAGAAATATAAAAAGTTTTTATAAAATAACTACATTTTTTTAATCATATTTATTTATAATCTTTAATTATAATATAATGGATAACTTTAAAATATAATCAGTTGTATGAACTTGAAAGGAAATAACTTTTCGCTCATAAATAGTGGAAGCGCACAGAGAACGCATTACATACGCATAATTTACAGCTAAACAAAATTAGTTCAGAATAATTCACACATAACAATGATTGTAATAATACTTTACACCGGTTCCCCTTCCCTTAGTAAATGTATAAATAACCGAGTACATTAATATACTTTATAATGTGTCTTAAAAATATATAACCCCCATAGAAATAAAAACTCCCAGAACCATTCAAAATTGCGTACTGTATTAAATTTCCGTAACGAAAGTTTACAGAAACAGGCTTCCGGGCTACGAAAACGAAACACGATGGAAATTTAAAAACGGGTACGTAGTACCTTGAAACTTTATTTTACCATACCAGATTCTCGCTTATCCTTACCAGTTGCACTCTTCGTTTGTCCTCAGAATATAGATATCTCCTAATGTATATACATTACGTCTTCAGACTCGCTTCGTTTGTTATAGATATCTCCTAATTATATACATTACGTCTTCAGACTCGCTTCGTTTGTCCTCAGAATATAGATATCTCCTAATGTATATACATTACGTCTTCAGACTCGCTTCGTTTGTCCTCAGAATATAGATATCTCCTAATGTATATACATTACGTCTTCAGACTCGCTTCGTTTGTCTTCAGACAGATAAGACATCTGTTTGATTCTTAAGGTGCATTCACAATACTGCGGTAGCGATGCGTCAGTCCGTTGCGTGCGTAGCGGTCATTGCGATGCGGGAAATGGTGGTTCCGCAATTGTCACGCTACGGCTGCAAAAGCCGCTAACGCAGAATTGTTCATGTTCCGAATTTTGGAAACAAAAATATATTTTTCTTAACAAAGATAAAAAGACGAAGAAGAAAAGGTTGTTTTTGGACGAGCTGTGTGTCTTTTTAGATTTCATTTTAATTTTTTGCATTATATCAAATATTTAATTTATTTAATCATGTCTCATGATTATAAAAACTTTTCACACCAAATGATAAATCTTCTTGTTCAAATTATTTTTTCTTATTTAAAATTTTATGTGGTCTAAGTTTAAATTTTTTTAACTGACCAACCCGATCAAAACGGCGAAGTATTATCTTGTTTCGATTATTATATTGTAATGTACTTGTTATAAAATGTAATATATAGTCTTGTTTTCCAAAAAAAACATTTAAACTCCAGGATCTACTTCTTAAATACTATTTAGACAGTAAAACCAAGAGAATAAAAATAATGCATAACATTTCAGAACAATTATATTAAGATAAAAACTGATCAAGACAATATTACTATACCATTCAAATTGGCGAACACCAAGAATATTAAGAAATAAATTTGATTTAAGAATAGAAATTAAAAAAAAAAACATTTTGAACTAATAAAACCGAAAGAAAACACACCGAAAAAGTCACAAACAAAGGTAGTAAAATAACACTATTGTGTTTTAATAACAAAATAATATTTATTTTTATTATCAAAAAATAACTCTTTTATTAAGATAATAAATAGACCAAGAGCCCAGGGGTGTTTTGTTAATAAAAAAGAGTAATGGCTGAACCGGTTCAATTTTTCGTAAATACCTTCCTGAACAAGGATCTGCAATTCTGCAGACTCGTATCGGATGGGTGTCCCAGGCAGAACGCACTTTACATGTCAAATTTACCACCGAAGTTAATAAAAAGTGTAATGGCTGAAAACGGTTTTATTTTTTCGTAAACACCTTCCTGAACAAGGATCTGCAATTCTGCCGACTCGTATCGGATAGGCGTCCCAGGCAGAACGCACTTTACAGATCAAATTTACCACCCAAGTTAACAAACAGTGTAATGGCTGGATCCGGTCTCAATTTTTCGTAAACACCTTCCTGACCAAGGATCTGCAATTCTGCCGACTCGTATCAGATGGGTGTCCTAGACAGAACCTTTGACCCCTAAAGTGCGTTCTGCCTGGGACACCCATCCGATACGAGTCGGCAGAATTGCAGATCCTTGTTCAGGAAATATTTACGAAAAATTGAGACCAGTTCCAGCCATTACACTTTATTAACAAAACACCCCTGGGCTGTTTTGGGTGTAATGGCTGGATCCGGTCTCAATTTTTCGTAAACACCTCCTGACCAAGGATCTGCATTCTGCCGACTCGTATCAGATGGGTGTCCTAGACAGAACCTTTGACCCCTAAAGTGCGTTCTGCCTGGGACACCCATCCGATACGAGTCGGCAGAATTGCAGATCCTTGTTCAGGAAGATATTTACGAAAAATTGAGACCAGTTCCAGCCATTACACTTTTTATTAACAAAACACCCCTGGGCTCTTGGTCTAAAAGAATAAAAGGACTTTACGCACAGCAAGAATCAAAACCCAAACAAAACAAAACTTCTCTAAATCGGAAGAGGGGGGAAGAAAATTCTTACCCCCTGATTAAGAAAAGGTGTTTCTCAATCAATGAAATGCTAATCACTGAATCATTTGTGCGGGTTAGTAGGTTTGCGGAAATTTCCATTTCCGAAACGCTACCACAAGCTGTTTAAGAACGTCCCATACGATTACATAGGTTGGAATTTGAGCTGTCATCGCACCCAACGGACGGACGCAACGCTACCGCAGTATTGTGAATGCACTTTTAGTGGTCCCCATCCAGGAGCTGACTTCACTCGATTCTTGTTAAAAATTGTAATCTAACAAAGCATCGACATACATATAAATATACATCGTTCATACAAATATATATATATATATATATATATATATATATATATATATATATATATATATATAATATATATTATATAAATATATATATATATATATATATATATGTGTGTGTGTGTGTGTGTGTGTGTGTGTGTGTGTGTGTGTGTGTGTATAACGATGTATAAACAAGTCTGGAGTAAGAGATCTAAAACACAAAACACCTAAAACGGATAATTCAGGTGCGATCCCGATATTTGGATTCTTAGTACATCCGCAAAATATATAACTTTCGAAAATCACAGGCCTCTGTCGTACATCTAGGACATCTTAAGAAGGAGCTTGTGTCCAAGTTTAAAAATGGTAAATTAAATAAATATTTTTGAATAAATATTACAACATAAGTATTATAAGTTAAAACACAACAATATGTATTACTATGAATACGTTTAAACATTTTTAATAAAATTAAATTGACAACTACTTTTAAATTTAATTATAATCTATTTATTACCAAATTTATAAATATTTAGAACAAATGTCATTAATATTCGTAACGTCTCTCATATTCATTATTATATATTTTTAAAAGTTTGTGAATATTTTCTTAGAATTATTGGAAATTGAATCTGTCATGCTAAAAGTGCAGTCACCTGAAAGATATTCTAATTTGCATTTTAAGAAAAAATCAATGCTGAGAGTTAAAACCAGTTTGTTGAGTATACTGAATGTCCCCTCTTATATACATCTAGACCCGCCATCTTATCTTTTAGAATTAACCTGGATTAATTATACTTAATTATGTTAGTCAATGAATACATTTTAACAAAAATAAAAAAACAAGATTTTATCATTATTAATTACTTTGTTTATATGTAGTAAAAAGAAACTTAAAATAAATATTTAATAAATGTAGTAATAAAAAATACATAAATATACGCGTGTGTATTTATGTAAATATGCGAGTGTAATAACGTTTTATATAAACCAAAAACAATATCGATAAAATAAATCGTCATACCGGATTTCTCGATTTTATACAAATTTGAATGCATGAGAAAAACAATATTAAAGCTGTAGAAAATAATATAAATAAATACAAAATAAAATAAAAACTATGAAACATTTTAAACAAAAACATTTTTAACACCAACAATTTAAACACAAACATTTTTAATACCAACATTTTTAACACCAACATTTTAAACACAAACATTTTTAACCCAAACATTTTAAACGCAAACATTTTAAACACAAACATTTTAAACGCAAACATTTTAAACACCATCATTTTAAACGCAAACATTTTTAACACCAACATTTTAAACGCAAACATTTTTAACACAACATTTTAAACCAAACATTTTTAAACACAACATTTTAACACCAACATTTTAAACACAACATTTTAAACACAAACATTTTAAACGCAAACATTTTAAACACAAACATTTTAACGCAAACATTTTTAACATTAAACGCAAAACATTTTAAACGCAAACATTTTTTTTTAACACCAACAACGCAACATTTTAAACACAAACATTTTAAACGCAAACATTTTATAATTATTTTTTTTTTGTAATTTATTCTATAAAGGTATTTAAAATAAAAAAAAAAACGCAAACATTTTAAACACAAAAATTTTTAACACCAACATAATACTTTATTTACATGGGCAGTAAAACTAAAAGTTCTTTTTAAAAATGTGGACCCCCCCCCCCAAGGAAAATCCTGGCAACACAACTAATAATTAATTTCATATAATTCTATAAAATTATTTTATGAATTAAACACTTCTACCAATAATAATGATTTATCTTTAATTAGCAGTTTGAAAATTTATAAATCCTAAAAATTATGTAAATCATTAAATAAGAAAATGCATGGACTTAATTAAACTTAAATACGAGTGGTTTTAAATTTTGCAAAAATTATATTTTACGATAACTAATTAGGTTGTTTTAATGTTTTTATCATTTTAATTTAGAAATCAAATTTCCGGTTTAAATTTTAAAATTCACAACTTAATTATAAAAATAAATAAATTAAGGGATTGAAAAATATGTTTTGTTAAAAATAAATAAATATAAAAATCTTAAATAATATGAGGACTCTTTAGAAGAAGAATTTATGAATATAAATAGGCAGAAGAACCCTAGGGCCATGGAAATAGAGCACTGTTCTATTTGAATTTTGAAAAAATGTTAAATTATTCGCTTCTTCCATTTTTTATTAATTTATAAAATTATGCAACACATAATAAATAATTTTTAATGAATTTGATGTTACACATTTGATTCTATGTCATGAATACTTATTACCGTTTTATTAAAAATTCTCATTATGAACATAAAGAAAATAAATATAAAATCTTAGATTATGAAACAACATTATATATTCATATTTTCCACTATACTTTTTAAGCCCGATTCCATGTCATTTTGTTTACTTCGTCGTACTATAACTATAAATATGCATTATTTATCAATGATTTGGGTTAATTGTTTTTTAGAACTAATTGACAAAGTTTGTGAGTTAGCCGGAGAAGCAAAAACACATTGGCAGCGAAATATAGACATAGTTTGTTCCTATTTCAAATAATTTATTGATTAAAAGAAATATAAAAATAATTTAAAATTATAGATTTGTAACTGTTCAAAATTATTTTCAATTTTTTCCCGTACGAGTTTTTCTATGAATAAAAAAATCTGGTACAGGGTACATCGGAACATTTCCTCATCACATCGGATTCGCTACTTTCATCCTCACTACTTCGAATTCGTTTCGCTCGTCCTTAGATATTAAATACGTTCGTTTTATTTCCTGTGGTCACCCATCCAGCCACTGACCTCGCTCGAATTTGCTTTCTTATGATGCAACAAATACCATAGATACACTTTCTGTATTGAAAAGAAACTTAGTACATACACTTATTTATTACGATAAAAGATTCACTTGTACCAAATTATTTTTTTTCAATTTTTTTAAAAATTGCATATAAGTCATTCGATAAAGATTGAACTAATGCACTTATATTTAGGTGAAACTTGACACATATGCTAGTCTTATATATGACTACATGTATGCCAAATCTCAAATTGGTAAAAACATTTTTTCGTGTTTCATGAATTTTTAAAATTTTTGCTGAGTCATTGTTTCTGTTTAGTAACGTTATAAACAAAAATATTTCCCGGATAGCACAACTAGACTCTAAAGAATGATTTTTTACTAAGTTTCAACTCTCTAGAATAAATACGCAAGGAGCTAGGACGATAACAGACACACACACAGACAGACAACTTTATGAAAACTATTCACTTTAAACCTGCAAGGGATAATTCAGGTGTGGTTTTGGATTTTTTGCAAACACAATACTTTCCCATATACCTACGGTATAAATGATAAAATGTAAAAATTATTTATAATACGATAAATATAGTATTTCGTATTTAAACGGAAAAGTTTAACATATCTTTTAAGTCTTAAGTCATGATACTGATGTATAGGAAAGCACCCACGTATATTTACAATTTGGGTGCCATCTTACGGCTGAGCCAGGCTAAGCACTTGAGTTAGTCTTTTACAAGAATCTCATTTACATACTATACACAAATAGCCCTTTATCTCTCTATTCAACTATATATGTCAAATAATAATAAATAACAGAGCAACGTTGTACAATCATAACCATATCTAGAAGACACTAATGTTAAAAATACTTAACTTTTGATTAAAATTAATGCAGATTTACACTTGACAAACTTTATACCGGCAAACATGACGGAGAGATAAATATATAAATTAAAGTTCCGTAACTTCACCAATAGTAAGTTTAGTTTTCTAAGTATTTTGTTAATGTAAGTTCGTCACACACAGGATTTCTTGGTAATCTTTTAATCATACAAGCTCATGTTGATCATACTTAATATATTATTCTATTGACTTTAACATGAAGTCATGTTCACAACCTTCCTTACTTGTCATAATTAGTATTTGTCATGTCACAACTTAATAAATGACAACTCATTTGATTTGTTTAAATTTTAAAGTTGGTTAAACTTGGTAACTTAAATATTAATTTTTACAAACAAATTTCAGATATTAGTAAAATGATTAATACTTTAATTACTTTTAATAGAACGTAAGAATAAGAAGTCTTACTTATGGAGATATCTTTTTTTCACAAAATTATTACATTACAAAAAACTTTCAAAAACTTTACAAAAACTTTTCTTAAATGATTAAACGATTGCTTTTTCCAAGTTTACGCTTCTTCAATCTTCAATTTAGAGAGTGCGTCAAGTAATACTTATCTATACTGGCACTGGTAAAATGCATTCGATAACTTTTGGCTGATTTTAAATTAAAGATAATGTACCATTATCAGCTAAAAGTTAATAAAGAAAAGCCGTCTAAGGCTTCTGATAAATTTTATTTTAGCAAACTAACAAAAATTTAATTTTACCAAACATCTCTTTAGAAATTTGCTATTATAGGTTTCTTTATTATTAAAGAAACTAAGACACCATTAAAGAAGGAGAAAATCAAAAATATTTTAAAAAGAATGTTAAAAATTAAAATTGTTAAATATTTAAGCTGCTTTTAAAATTCCAGAAGTAAAGTTGTAGTTAAAGGAATCCGGAATAATTTAACTTCTGCCAGAATATTTTCTTTTGTCTTTCATGCATACTTTTAATTTATCAACCATTTATTGTTAAAACATATTAACGTAACGTTAATAATTCGAAATCAAAAAAATTAATATTAAAGTGCCAACTTTTCGCAAGGAATTAAACTTATTGAACCTAAACATTATTTTTAAATGGAAATTGATTTTTAAAAGAAATTTTATTCTTTTAAAACTTATCGAATTATTAGAAAAATGTTTTTAGAAACAAGGCCTTGGATCAAGAGCAGTTACATTTGGAGAAATGTAACATTTGAATGTAAACAAAGGCACGTCTAGGAAACAAAGAGAATACCGACATGCTACAATCTGATATAAAAAGACACAGGCTGTGAACATCTGGACGTCGAATATCTCAAATAGCTCCTAGAATCGCAAGCTATACCAATGGCTCAAACACGAGTTTAAATGAAATTCAAAGACCCGTCTTTATGGTGCCTTCAAATCTTAAAGCGGCCTAACATTTCTCCTAAAAATCGTACTTATTAGGTAACTGATAACGATTCGGAACTATCCACGTCGTTATCTCTCATATCTTACTTTATCGCGTCGTTGTCTCGATTATATTACTTTATCGCGTCGTTATCTCGCTTATCTTACTTTATCGCGTCGTTATCTCGCTTATCTTACTTTATCGCGTCTTTATCTCGCTTATCTTATTTTATCGCGTCGTTATCTTACTTGTTGATCTCTGAGAAAACTAGCGTTTCTAGACACTGCATTAAAATTCAGAAAAATGCAACGCAAATGGTCTCACGTCTTCTATCAAGTTTAAGACAAAGGTGCGAAAAAATACTAATACTAAGTTTCTGATTAAATCAAAAATTGACTCTTATAAGACTTTTTACACAAATCAAGTGACCGTCAATAATAATAATAAAAAAAATAAAATCACTCACTTGTAATAAAATACTAAATTGATATTTTGCATATTTACCTGAAACATACACAAATAAATTAATACCCAAGTATAAAATATCTTATAACATAAACTAAAACTAATTATGAGGTCTTTTAGGTGAAACTGGTCTAAAATATTTTAATAAAAAAGTCTCTATCATTTTAATATTTTAAATTCAAAAAGTAATTACACAATTTTAAGGAAGTTTTTGTTTCTACAACACGTTGCTCTATATGCCCCTGAGGATGTCCTCAACAGACTGAACGAAATGTCGGAAACTTTCACATCCTCCTCAACGTGGAAGGATGTTAAAATTAAGAATATTAAAATCCTCCTCAACTTTAACATTCTTTTCCACAAGAAGACTCACAATTCCAAAATATCAAACGTAGAAGTCTACGTCTCACAGCAATTAATGATTAGGAACACAGGTATATGGAACTAAATTTGGATCATATGGGGCCGTAATAAAGAAAGAAAGAAGGGCCGTAATATCTATAGAAAGAGAAGGAGGTCGAGACTAGCGAGTAAGCCATGAATTTGAGTTATTTTCCCTAACTAGAACAAGTCAAAATAGATGCGAAAGAAAGAATATTTTAGATTTAAAGAGTCTACAACCTAAGGTCCTAAGTATAAAGAGGTCTAAGTCTTAAGGGGGGGGGGGACTTAGACCCCCAGGTAATTATGGGCCAGGGAGATTTTATTGTGTTAACTTCCACTTAATTCATTTAGCAAATGAAATTAATGCCTCAAAAACGATTGCATGGGAATTAAATTGAACAAAAACATAATAATTAAAAGCACTATCTATAATTTAGATATTGTTTTATTTATTGTAAGGTTATTGTTTAAGATAAATAGTGACATTGGCCTAAATATCCCATGTCTTGTATCTGTGAATATTCCCACTACAAATACTATTAAATGTCATAATACCGACATCAAATTGTAACAATAACCAACATTTTCACTTCAGGTAAAGATAATTGAATACACCAAGAAAACGAATACACACACACACACACACACACACACACACACACACAACACATATATATATATATATATATATTATATATATATATATATTATATATATATATATATATATATCAAAATAAACTATCACTGAAGATATGTATCATCTAATGAAATCGAAATACAATAATAATGATGAAGATAATGCGTATTAAGAGTCTTGCGGTCCATCAGTAATAAACCCTGCGGGAGCTACCTCAGGCAGCAAGTGTAATCCAAAGTGGGCCATAATTTCTTTAAATAATAATTTTATATTAACTGAGAGCGTAACCTGGAATACGAACCACAGACCTCCGTGGTGTCATTTGAAATACTAAATTACTCCATTATCTAGTCAAAAGTGACTCCAAAAATAATTGCATTTTCTTAGAAATATTATATTGGGGCTTTAAACCCCATAAATTACAAAAAAGAACACTAAACATACTCCCATATGCCTTGGTACAACTAAATATACTCCCATATGCCTTGGTACAACTAAATATACTCCCATATGCCTTGGTACAACTAAATATACTCCCATATGCCTTAGTACAACTAAATATACTCCCATATGCCTTGGTACAACTAAATATACTCCCATATACCAAGCGGCCTGATTATGGCTCATATATTGACTTATAGTCCTGGTTCTTAATAGTATAAAGATTTTAAATAAGGTCATGGTTGAAAGGTAAAATAAAATAAAATGCCTGTTTTAGGGCCTTTCAGCCCATCAGGGTATTTACTCTGTTGGAAAAATCTCGGGTGTGTTGCATTTACTATAATATAAGAATTAATTAAAGTTGCCGAATTCTTTTTAATACAAATATTATTTATATAATCTTAGATCCTGGGCTGAGAACCCCGGACCTCCGGTACCGAAATCGAGTGCCTATATACGATCACAGCCACGGAGGCAGATATGGTTGAGGGGTAAAACTATCAAATAATTATAACACGTGGCAACTTTTGATTAAGGGTCTAAATGATAGTTTAGGTGCTTTAGGCCGTCAGACACACACACACACACACACACACACATACACACACAAACACACACACACACACACACACACACACACACACACATATATATATATATCCAATGAGATTAACTCAAGAGTGTATAAGTTATTAATACTTTATTGCTAAAATGTTTATGAAAATTTGCTAAAGAATATCAATGCAGTAAAAAGTATTCCATAGACATGAAAGTCTAGATGGAGCATGGCATAGAATAATAAAATAATGTCAAAGGTTAAAACCGTGATCCAACAATCTATACATTCATTATCTATTCACTCTTTTAACTTGATGATCAACACGAAAATGTTCCAATTTTCCACAATATACAAGTAAATAAAAAATAACAAACCCTATATTACTTAAGGAATAAGTAAACCTGAATATAAATGAGAAATATATTAGATATTATAGAGGTTGTTTTGCCATTATTGACAGACATATATATGAAAACTTAGTAAACTACATCTATAGATAGAATATTAACTCTATGGATAAGTCTAATGTCACTGAATACATTATTATGTCCATTGTTTCATATAAAACCGTTTTCAAGTTTAAGAAAAGATAATAATAATGAAATTTAAAATGCCATAAATTTGTCTGTCGTGTTAAAAAAAATATTCTCTTGAAAAATATTGTGTCTTGAAAGATGCCACAGCATAAGAAAATAAATGACAAATCTACAGCATGAAGTTAAGGATATTTATACTTTAAAGCAGAAAAACAGATTGGGGGTTCAGCATTTTCAAAAAAAAACAACTTGTTTTATTACATGGTCAATTACAGACCAAAGGTCTCAATTGACGTAGTCTCATTTAACGTTAAAGATATGGGTTAAAAAACGTTGAAGACAAATATAGATTTCTAGATGCTTAATCAAGGAACTTGATCAAATTGTTACTCACCAAAAAGAAATGTTTTACCCAGGAGATAAAACATTTTTTGTGGTCCCTGACCACAAAAAAGTGCGTTTTGCAAATCCATATATATATATATATATATATATATATATATATATATATATATATATATATATATATATTATAATATATATATATAAATTAGTGCGTGTGATTATAATATGCTTTTGTATGTGTTTGCGGGTGAATGTAGTTGCAGACAAATCTTTTACCTATTCTATGTTTAGAACAAACAATATCAATATTTTTAAATCATACTAGGTACAAAAATGAACTTTGGGAAGGACCAAAACTCAAAGTATTATTGAAAACCAGGTTGCTGTGACGTGATAACCATTTAAAAGATTAAAAAATGCTTTGGGTAGAGCAATTATTTTAATCGTTAAAATTAAGGATAACATTTTTTAAGCCTGGAAAAAGTATTTTTAATGGTTTTTAGGGCCCTGAATCGACTACAGCCATTTCGGAGTCTTTGACCACTTTAAAAAACGGTAGTAAATCGCTGGAAAAAATATATGGTCGGCGAACAACAAATTTCGAATAGGGTGTTGTTTTCGATGTTTTTCAGGGGGTCTGAATTGAATAAATACCCAGGTTTAAATCCAAAAAATAATACTAACGAGGAGGTTGGCATGCCGAGCGAATTTCCTTAAAATTGCGTACTTCCGTGCTTAACAATCCATTTCTTGCTTAAGTTTCCGGTTTATCCTTCATAACTTGGGGGCAGTAGCATTACCACTCGTCAATCATTTTTTTTATTTCTTCAAAAAATGCGCTAAAAACCTATACACTGTAAACTCTTTTTTATATTTAAAAAAATGTAATTAATTAATTACAATTGGGTACCGGAGATGATAAAACGCTTTATTCCTTACAAGGCATTTGCTCATTTTTCTTTGAAAATTCGCTTTAAGAAAAACAATTTTTAACAAAACAATCCTTTTTGTTTAATTAAGATCATTTGGCAAATTAAAAGAAACAGTTAATTTAATTTCACACTACTTTTCACTTAAGTATTATTAAGGGTGACGAAACCTCTGTAAAATGAAATCTGTTTTGAGTTTTTAGGTTGAAAACAATACTTTTCCTTATACGTGCGGTAGTTGGTGAGGAAAAGTGAAAAATATTACAGGAAAAATACAACAAAAATAACGATTTAAATGGTCAAACTACATGGTGAGAAATGTAGGAGTTTATAGTTACGCAAGTGCCGGACTGAGATCAATCGCACCGCAACTAGACCTGACTAACGTGCGGCAATAGGAACAGCTCGTATCTCCGCATCTAATCAAATATCTGATTTTATTTCAGTTGAATATGTTTCTTGTTTTGATTTAGGGGTTTAGTGAGCTAAATCAGGCATAATATTTAGCACACTAAATCAGGCATAATATTTAGCACACTAAATCAGGCATAATATTTAGCACACTAAATCAGGCATAATATTTAGCACACTAAATCAGGCATAATATTTAGCACACTAAATCTAAATCAGGCATAATTTAGCACACTAATCAGCATAATGCACACTAAATCAGGCATAAATTAGCACACTAAATCAGGCATAATATTTAGCACACTAAATCAGGCATCACAGGCATATATTAGCACACTAATCAGGCATAAGCACACATACACACTAATCAGGCATAATATTTAGCACACTAATCAGGCATAATATTTAGCACACTAAATCAGGCATAATATTGCACACTAAATCAGGCATAATATTTAGCACACTAAATCAGGCATAATATTTAGCACACAATCAGGCATAATATTTAGCACACTAAATCAGCATAAGCACACTAAATCAGCATAATATTTAGCACACTAAATCAGGCATAATATTTAGCACACTAAATCAGCACACACTAAATCAGCATAATATTTAGCACACTAAATCAGGCATAATATTTAGCACACTAAATCAGGGCATAATATTTAGCACACTAAATCAGGCATAATTTAGCACACTAAATCAGGCATAATATTTAGGCACACACTAAATCAGGCACACTAAATCAGGCATATATTTAGCACACTAAATCAGGCATAATTTAGCACACTAAATCAGGCATAATATTTAGCACACTAAATCAGGCAATATTTAGCACACTAAATCAGGCATAATATTTAGCACACTAAATCAGGCATAATATTTAGCACACTAAATCAGGCATAATATTTAGCCACACTAAATACATATATTTAGCACACTAAACACACTAAATCAGGCATAATATTTAGCACACTAAATCAGGCAGCATAATCATATTTAGCACACTAATCAGGCATATTTTAGCACATAAATATAATATTTAGCACACTAATCAGGCATAATATTTAGCACACTAAATCAGGCATAATATTTAGCACACTAAATCAGGCATAATATTTAGCAACACTAAATCAGGCATAATATTTAGCACACTAAATCATACACACTATCAGGTATATTTAGCACACTAAAATCAGGCATAATTTAGCACACTAAATCAGGCATAATATTTAGCACACTAAATCAGGCATATATTTAGCACACTAAATCAGGCATAATATTTAGCACACTAAATCAGGCATAATATTTAGCACACTAATCAGGCATAAATTTAGCACACTAAATCAGGCATATATTTTAGCACACTAAATCAGGCACTAAATCAGGGCATAATATACTAAATCAGGCATAATATTTAGCACACTAAATCAGGCATAATATTTGCACACTAATAGGCACACACTAAATCAGGCATAATATTTAGCACTAAAATCAGGCATATATTTAGCCACTACAGGCATACACACTAAATCAGGCATAATATTTAGCACACTAAATCAGGCATAATATTTAGCACACTAAATCAGGCATAATATTTAGCACACTAAATCAGCATAATTTAGCACACTAAATCAGGCATAATATTTAGCACACTAAATCAGGCATAATATTTAGCACACTAAATCAGGCATAATATTTAGCACACTAAAATCAGGCATAATTTAGCAAAATCAGGCATATATTTAGCACACTAAATCAGGCATAATATTTAGCACACTAAATCAGGCATAATATTTAGCACACTAATCAGGCATAATATTTAGCACAAATCAGGCATAATATTTAGCACACTAATAATATTATCAGCAATATTTAGCACACTAAATTTAGCACACTAAATCAGGCATAATCGCATAATCAGGCAAATAATTTGCACACTAAATTCAGGCATAACACACTACACACTAATCAGGCATAATATTAGCACACTAAATCAGGCATAATATTTAGCACACTAAAGGCATAATATTTAGCACACTAAATCAGGCATAATATTTAGCACACTAATCATCAGCATAAGCACACTAAATATAATTTTAGCACACTAAATCAGGCATAATTTTAGCACACTAATATAATATTTAGCACACTAAATCAGGCATAATATTAGCACACTAATCAGGCATAATATTTAGCACCACTAAATCAGGCATAATATTTAGCACACTAAATCAGGCATAATATTTAGCACACTAAATCAGGCATAATATTTAGCAACTAAATCGGCATAATTTTAAAGCATATTTAGACACTAAATCAGGCATAATATTTAGCACACTAATCAGGCATAATATTTAGCACACTAAATCAGGCATAATATTTAGCACACTAAATCAGGCATAATATTTAGCACTAATCAGGCATAATATTTAGCACACTAAATAATATTTAGCAGGCATAATATTTGCACACTAAATCAGGCATAATATTAGCACACTAAATCAGGCATAATATTTAGCGGCATAATATTTAGCACACTAAATCAGGCATAATATTTAGCACTAAATCAGGCATAATATTTAGCACACTAATCAGCATAATATTTAGCACACTAAATCAGGCATATATTTAGCAACTAATAATATTAGCACATAAATCAGGCTAAATCAGGCATAATATTTAGCACACTAAATCAGGCATAATATTTAGCACACTAAATCAGGCATATAGCACACTATCAGGCATAATATTTACACACCAGGCATAATATTAGCACACTAATCAGAATAATATAAATCATAAACTAATTCATCACACTAAATCAGGCATAATAAATTGAGCACTAGCACTCTAATATTTAGCTAAATGCGAATTAGCACACTAATCAGGCTTATTTGCACACTACAGCATAATATTTACTAAATCAGACAGGCATAATAATAATCACTCAATAATAATATTTATAATATAAGCAAAAACACACTAAAGGGCAGCACTAAATCAGGGCATGCACACTCTACAGGCATAATATTTAGCAGGGATTAGCGGGCTGAATCAGTAAAACTATTTAGCAGGCAAAATCTGACAGGATATGAGAAAAATAATCACCGCTCCAAAAACAGTTCTTTAATGATAAAGCTGAAGATCTAAAATGAAAGAAAAGACTTTAACGTAAAACTAGTAGACAAATTTAATAATAATATTTAAATTTATTATTTTAAAAATTAAAATAAATTTGATACCTCAATTACTAATTATTTACAGGGAGATGGACGAGACAACACTTTATAACTTTTTTTTAACCGCAAAACAGTTATTAAAAATATAAAATACCTACAGATAGGTAAAACGACATTTCAAGTTAATACCGTCAGGAAATGTTTAATTAAAAAAAAATATAAAAATAAAAAATATTAAGTTACACTAAAAAATAAATAAAATCCTAAGATATCATATTCATATTTATTGAAACCTAGAAATATCACATGTAATATTAATTAAATTTACTAAAACCTCTCTCTCGAATGCTAATGGCCTTACAAAGTGAAATATTTTACTTTTAAATTTAAAATTTTACTTTTATTTAAATAAAACTGACTGCATACGATATATTTAAAAACTAAATACATACCTAATACCATAAACTACAAACTATTCTAGCGGTTCTAAAAAAAGAGCAAGCGGACGCAAAACAATATTCATTCTCTAAATCCATCTATAAAACCATTGAAGAATGTTCTTCCTATTCTTCCAACACATCCTCCATATCTAATTTCATTCTTCTTTATTTCTTTTATATAAAAGTTCACTCTATCATTGTTTAAAACTCTAGGCTTTTTCATTCACTAAAATACTATTATATTTGTATTTCAAAAATACAAAACTGTATACACTTAAAAAGTTTCTCTTATTGAAAACGAAAAACTTAATTGAAGCAATCAATTATAACTAAAAACAAATTAAAATTCAAGATACAACAAATATTTATATTTAAGGTCATCATTTATTGACATAAATAATTTCATGATGAATTTTTTTAACATTTTTTGAGAAGAATGTGTAAGTTGTTTTCAAATGATGTATGCACCAAGAGGTAGTCTAGTTTTGATTTCTCCACGGAAAGGAAAATGAAACTATTTTATCCATCAAATGAAATAGAAGTGGCCAGTTTGCAGAATTAGAAGTATTATAAATATGAAAATTTTTAGGGTACGTTCATATTAGAGGTGAAAAATGTTATAAAATTTTAATAAGAATTTAAAAAAAAATAATTTGACAGACTGAAAAAAATGTACTACAACATTTCAATTTCATTGTCTCACTCTGTCTATGAATATTTCACATCTACAAAGAACCATAGAGATATATACTAGAGGAGCCATAGCCTATCTCAATGCATTGAGAGGACTGAAACACCTTTTTGAGGCTCTCAGGGGCTCTGTTTAACCTCATTGAAATCTCCTTCAACAAGTGAGTTAAGGTTTAAATAAATTAATTGATTTCGGCTTCCCGCACTTTGTTTGTGTTTTTAAAGTTCTTCTACATAAGTTATTGTCATTTGGTACTAATTATTTGATTATATTTACAAGCGAAGGTGGTCAGGTTACTTTTTCGATGTTTCACAATTTAACTAATAGAGCCCCTCTAGTAATATATCTCTATGCAAAGAACACTAAACAGTAGCATATTTTCGTCATTAAATATACGTCGGGTTATAAAAAAAGTTGGCAGCCACACTATTAAGGGCGGTTATGGCCCTTAGTTTTCTTAACGACTTAATAAATGTAGTTATTATTTAGACACTAAATAATAACTTAAACAACAATTAAACACTAATTAACAACTCATAGGAAAAAGCGAGGAATGAGGGGTCCAATTGGTCCTCAATGGCTTTTTACTAAGTTTATAAGCACAAATTTATTAACGATTCGCTTAATAAATTTTATTAAGCAAGTAAATATTCAGTTGGGCATACTACAGCCTTATATTAGATACAAACAAAATGACGTCACAATGTACTTATTTACCCCCACTATACCCGCCATCACCTCAAAAAGAATAAAACAACCTTTTCACATAGTGTTAATATGTTCCTATACGTCGTTGTTCTGAACGTTAAGACTGTATTCTGTTAAGTTCAGTGTAGCGGAACGCGAGGAAACCAAAAACTAGATATAAGGAGACTCCATCAAAAAAACTTTTTTCTTCCACATCAGAAAATTTCTTAAAGGAGAATTCAGTTTTTTCCAAGGACACAAAGTCTTTTAAGAAGTAAATGTTTCTTGTATGAAAAAAGTTGAGGATTTTAGTGACAATAGAAGTTCCATTCAAAAAATAAGAAAGGTCAAGTATAAGCTCATCGTAGCAAGTTCACAACAAAGATATGCAAAAATCTACAGTAGTAGAAGTAAAAGAAATAACTTCTTAGTATCAGTAGTATAAGTCCAAACTACAGGTTTATTATAGTATGACAAAAAGTTATAATCAGTTGACAGCGTGGGAAAATATGGTTAAGGAACCAATAAGGTTGGCTTGATATGAAATTGTAGGCGTGGTTTAACATCCTGGACTAACCTTATTGGCTCTCTCACATTATATTCCCGCGCTGTCAACTGATTATAACCGTGTGCTATACTATAGGGGGTCATGATTGTCTAATTTAAATCCTAATAGAAGAATGATTCTCATACTTAATTATGGGCTACAAAAAATTCAGTAAAACTCATTGTAGTGTAAACAACACAAGAATAAGATCTAGGTTGGACCAACTCACAGTTGACCACAACCAACTACGACCAATAAAAGTTGACCTATCTAAAGATGGATTGTCTAATCATTATCTCATTAAATATATTCCAATGAAAATAAGAAATAGTAAGCATTTTAAGGCATTTTTATGCCAGAAAAATAGCTAGATATGGTTAGTCAAAATCAACATAAGTTATTCATTCAACAATTACTCTTAAGCTTAAGTCTTAGGGCGCGCCAAATGAAGGAGACAGTATGCACAAGAAACTCAAAAAAGTTCACATCACAAACTATATATTGCTCAGTGTATTATTTTCTTTCAACAGGAAAGATCAAAAAGCAGAGCTCAGTAAAAATATAACTTAGCGTTAATAAACTTGAGAAAAAATTTAAAAACTCAAATTTATAAAATATATGAGAAGAATGTTTCACTTTAGACTTCATACTTACAAAAGCCAAAGATGAAGAAATAAATTACAATTCAGACATTCCACAAGACTTGATAAAAAACAACGTCTAGTGGTTGGATTCGAAATGACCACAGAAAAAGAAAATAACTATTTGATGCCAAGGTACAATTGTACATTTGATCATTGTTACTTCAAGATCTTTTTAGTTTGTATCTAACATAATACGAAACCATAACTTTTTCAAGACATAGATGAAAAAGAAAGAAAAATAATAATTTTGTAATGCTGGTCTGTAACAGTACAGGTATAAAATAATTTTAAGCATGACACTGGTTTAAATAGTGGGGAGTATTTTCACACACAAACTTAAAGGAAATTGGCTGGAAATTAAATTGAAAACTCCAAGGAAAAATAGTAGTAACAAAATAACTTTGTCTAAAATTATACTTTTTTGCTATAGTTGAGCTTAGACTTATATTATTTACATTAAAGTAGACTTATGTTAAGTTAGACTTAGATTACAGTTATAGTTGACTTATATTATAGTTAGACTTAGATTATAGTTATAGTAGATGTTAATAATTATAATCTAATGTCATTCAAAACTATAGTTCACCAGAACAAAATATCTCTAAAACTAAAGAAGATTTTTGCATATCCTTTTTTTGAGTATATCAAAAACTAATCGACTAGTCAGATAAAGCAAATACTATAGGGATATAAAGCCATGGATACAGCATTATATGTACTGAGCCATCAAAAATCATATTTTAAACAAGTACCTTTCAATTCACTTTTCCTCTGAGCAGGTATAGCAAAATACCTAGCATAAATGTGGAGTTCTCAGCATATTTGCTAGCCTAACTTAACTATTCTCTTCAATAGACTATTGGTTCTAATAAGACTAACTGGTTCTAAAAAAACTAACTTAAGATGAAGTTTCCATCTTAAAATACACCACACATAATAAAAATAACCGCAGACTACCAGGTAGGTACAATGAGACGATAAAAACTTCCAGAGACAGATTACGGTCATTATACTAAACACAGAAACCATTAGGACCTCTAATAATGGCTCATACAGCATTAACCTATACAATTAGTATATGCATATGAGTATAATTTATGTATCATTAGAATAAGATTTAATAGTCGTGGAGTAAGGCAATACGGAGGGTTAGAGGTTAAATACGGTCATTCAGCTAATATAAACATTTATAAATTATCATCATAGCTCGGATGACATCAAATTTGAGACCGATTAAGTTTACCAGATGAACTGTATAGATAAAAGAGTAAATTTTTCAGACTGGTATGATATATATATAAAATTTAAATTTCTTGAAGTCCTTTATAGATTGTGAGAAAGTTTATATAGGGGAAACTTCTACTTATTTTGCTACCCGTAAAAATTCTCACAAAAATCATATGGATAGGGGGGAGGGGGAGCGTAACAGAACAATGCTTGCTGCCCATGGCACAGATCTTGGTCACAGGGCAGACCTAAACCCCAAAAATGTAAAAGCCCTCAGAGCGGACAGGATTGCCTCAAATCGTAAGGCTCTTGAAATGTCATACATCAAGGGCCAAAAAACGCTAAACAACTCAAGATCTGACGTTGCTAAGGTGATTGAATCATATAAGTTTCTTTTAGGGCCAAATTTGAGTCCACCTTGACTTTCTACAGTGTTTTCATCTTCTTTCAGTTTCTGGCATCATATCGTCCGTCATGTATCTTTAGTTTTTCTTATCATTAGTTTCTTCTCATATCACCCTTCCGCGCTATAGTTTGTTTCTTATCTTTATTTATTCTCTGTTTACGTGTTTTAATTTTAAATATTTTTCCTTCTGATTTCATCCTTTTATTTATTTTAATATGAGATTGTAGTGTCTCTTTTCCAGTAGTGTTTATGTAAGTTTCTTTCATCAGTTGGTTGATATTTTTCAGTTATCCGTTTACTTTACTTGTTTTTATAGTTTACTTGTATTTTGTTTTGTTTGGTACTTTTTTGAAAAATGTACAATAAATGAAAACTGTTTTCATTTATTGGACCTGAGGAGGTTTTTTAGAATTAATATATACATACATACATACACATACACAACACACACACACAATATATATTATATATATATATATATATATATATATATATATATATATATATATATATATAATATATTGCATAATGAAATTTAGAGAGAATTAGTCGAAGTGAAAAGCCGCATTATTCTTTACCAGTCTAGTTGTCTTATTTGTAATTTAGAAGAATTAAGTTATAGAAGAACTGAGCTATAGGGGTGAATCGACCCTCTGGCAGTTTAATTCATTGTTTCACATGACTTACACGAGATATCTAGATGAGTTTCTCAACCATCCGTAACCATCTATATTACTTTGTCCATTCTTTAATTTAACAATACTAAGTGTTTCTCATGGAGAACCTGGACTAAGTGAAACAACAAATTAACCCCAACAGTTAAGTTAAATCAACTAGAGAATAGAGTCGTCTGAAAAATGAGAGTCCTTTAGCAAATATTCACACCATGTTCAAAGCGCTGCAATAGTTGCACATATACTTTAACTATTTTATTACTTTATAGTTCAATTTGTAAATATATTTCTTATTAAGTTTCAAATCTTTTGGTGAAAATGAATTTCCAGATGTTAACTTTCCACTCTTTGAAACATCTACGTGGAGTCTTTTGAATCACTAACTACATCCCTATGAAACCGTTACTACCTTAAGCTTTGAGTAATTACTACATTCAGAGGACGAACGAAGCGAGTCCTAAGTCATAATACTTTAAACTTTAGGCCAATATTTCATTCTGAAGTGTACTGTAGCAAGATCGAAGTAATGCCACCTTAGGCCTTAAGAAATCATAAAATTTTGAAGACAAGCAATGCGAGTACGAGTTTGTAAGTAGAAGTAACGAAGTACATTATACCCGATATTTTTTTACAAATACTTTCTTTTTAATTGATTACGTTGTCTTAAATAAAAAATCTAAAGCGAACACTATGACAGGAAGTGGTTGTACCGACATGGAACTAAACATGTATATTTCCTAAATCCATTAAAAAACTACCTTAGACACAATACATCGATAAAGTATGAAATACAATTCGTGTACCTAATTTTCTTCATTACAAAATTACTTTGAATCCATTAGGAAAACTAAAATTACAGTTTGATCGGCAAAACACCTTACAGTGTATTCAAGTCTTATTTTATTGATACATTAATTTCCCTCTTAAAAAATTAGAGTAGGTAACACTAAATTAATTAGAAAACTTATTTTGTTGACCATATTTAATTTGACGATAAAGTAATTTAATTAAAATATATATTTACAAATTTGGACACAAATTTCGATATTACATAATCGGAAATCAAAATGACACAAACATCTAAATACAATTAATTAATAAAAACGTCTTTATTAAGCTAACTAAGCCACAAGATGGCATATATTTGATAATATAATTATTTAGGACTTAGTAAGGATGCCAAAGTTTTTCAATTCTTTACGCAACAAAGTTGGCTTACAAGTCCAATGCTGGACTACTTCCAAGTATTACTTAATTTATATTTTTTAAGTTCAACATTTTGAATAAAATTTTATACATCCTTTTATAACTTATAATCCCATAAATTTAAATTAAATTGAAAATGCACAAAATATTTTTTGCTTTGAGTTTTACTTATAATTTAAAAAAAAATATTATTATTTATACTTAATTTTTAGATAGTAATTTGTTCAAGAAATATAAATTAGTCATATAAGTTATTAAAATGGTAAATTGTGTAGTAAGTTGGACGTTTGCCCTACTTTAATTTAATAGTACTAAATTTGTTTGGTTGTACAGGACTTATACATGCATATAAATATGCATCAAGATTTTGCTATTGAATTGGTGTATATATGTCGATCTATATTTTTTAAGAAGTTACATAATCAGGAACGTACTATAAACATAGAGGTAAGTGTTCAACTAATAATTTTTTCAATAAAGCGTTGCTGCAATAAAAGAAACCCTTATCAATAATTTATTTTAGTTTTTAAGAGGGCAAGGAATAAGACTTCGTTAATAACTAAGTTATGACTAACTTAATTTACTAAAAATTTTAACACGTAAGTGTCGGGTTAAACATTTAATTTTCAAAAGAATTAAGTTAGAAAATATGAATTTTCATCAATTTCAACCCTAATTAGATTTATTTAGTACAAAACATGATTAAATAATTTAGGCAAAGACAAAGTATCACTTATAATATAAAACCCTATTGAACTAAACTTAACACTAAATTAAAAATTTATTCCCCTTTTAAGCAAAATCGCAGTAAAAATGTACCAATGTGTGTTTTTTTTAAGTTTTGCAAGTCTACCAATAAAAAAATAAAACTAAAACTGACCACTTGTTGAATGAATGCACTTCATTCACGCCACTGGGCGTACTCCAGCAAGTGTATAATTTATACAATAATTATCATAATTACGATTAACTTTACAGCCAGGAGGCTTTTTAGAGAGATTAAAAAAATAGATAAGGGCTTACAAAACAAAGTTTTTATTTTTGTATTCACTGCAAAGTCTGTTTCATATATTTTGCAGAAAATTATAATTAACGTCAATTCTTAATAAATGGTCCATCTCCGTGGCCGTGATGATATAAGCGCTTGATTTAAGCACCGGAGGTCCGGCGTTCGCAGCCCGGGATTTGCTCTAAGTAAATATGAATAAAATAATCAGTCAAATTTTCGATTTTTAACGATTATTTTAAATTTTTGACGACTCAGCAAAAGAGTTTTTGCAGTCTGAAAATTATCTTCTTACAGGTAGAACAACTAGACCTAAAGTCTGACTTTTGTGCTAAGTTTCAACTCTCTAGCATAAACAAAGCGAAAGTTATGCGTGACAGCATTACGCAGCCCACTCAAAATTTCATGAAAATGCCTGAAACGAATAATTATGATGAAACCTCGGTTACGGGTTTTTAGGGTGAACACACTACTTTACCTCATACGTACGGTAATAGGTATAAGGGAAAGTAAAAAGAGCTACGATTGTTTTCTAATTAATCCTTGACGTCTTTTAAGTCCAAATGAGACTTCACTGGGGTAACACCAAATTTGAAATATATAACATTAAAAAAAGACTAGTTTCTTAAACCACGGGTTTTTGAAACAAGATCGGAAAGCTTGGATATTGTCTATGCTATCTTTATTTCACAATGGTATGTATGGTGGAGTTGTAATTTTTTAATGTTATAACATTTCTTTATCTCGTTCCATCAATTTTTTTTTCGGAAAAGGAAATGGTACTTAAAGGGGTTGAAGAGAGTACCGGATGTACCATTTTTTTATTGAAAACCTGTAAGAAGGTACAAGTACATTAATAAAGGGATGTTCCCAAACGGTTTCTTAGCCAATAGGAACATGTTGTTATTCCCTCTTTGTTCTTCAGCATATTTCCCACATAAGCAGTTAATAAAACCTCTGTTCTCACTGCCCTTCTTTCTTTCTTGTTTTGTAATTGGATCTATCCGATAAGAACTAATAAAAAAACTCAGGATAAAGGTGAAAAAATGAGGAAACTCCAAAACGTGTGAAATATAATAACGAATAGATAATAATACTAAGTATCATAAGTAGTTTAAAAAAAATATAACAAAAAAAATGAAAGAGGAAAAAAATTGAAATAGACTAATTTTTATTTTCATTTTCTCATAGCATTTATAAATATTTAATAGAATTATTTGTAAGTATCCCTCAGGATATTTGAGCTCATGAGACACATTAAGGTTTATTTTAGAGTTCTCCTCTCTTTTTGCTAAATTCATTCCAAAACGTTTATGCAAAAATAATTATTTATTGAGCTATTAAAAATTTTTATTATCGACTCCGGACCGGTTTTATTGGATACAGCATTCCAAAAAAACATCAAAAACGACATCCTATTGTATATGTTGAATATCGACCGTATTTAAGGTTCTCCGGGAACTTGGCACCGTTTATTCGACATTTTGGTCACTTAAAGTGATCGTATCGACTCCGGATCGATTTCATTTGATTCATTTGTCCCAAAAAACATATTAGGAGCTTTTCCCATGTGATAAGTTTCAACCTGAATTTTACTGAATCAGGTTTAATGACGTCATAAATGCCTTAAGTGTGATTTAAAAATATTATTCCGTTCGAGAGAAAACGTGTTTAGAAAAGTCCCATCAGAGAAATACATACACACACACACACACACACTTATATATATATATTTGTGTGTATGAGTGTGTGTGTATGAGTAAACAATAAAATGAATAATTACTCAAATTTTAATAATAATAAAGAAAAAATAATAGCCAAGTGAAATTAAAATAAATAATCTGAGTAATCACAAAAAAAATTATAAAAAGATAGAAGAAAACAAAGACATGGTAAAAGATGACCGAAAGTAAAATTAACTTGTATTATAAGGAAAAGTAATGAGAAATGAAATGAAAAACAAAGAAGAATAAAATAAAATCTAAAGAAAAATTAAAAAACGTTAAAAAGAACAAAAATTACAAAAGACACAATTCTTATAATTAGTATCAAAAATAGGAGTAGGTATGTTCCAACTAACTTTGATTAACCTTAATGTACTGTATTATAACATTACAAAAGGTTAATTCTATTTAATCTACTTCCCGAACTATTATCTTAGTTATCATCTTCAATTAATTTAATTTAAGATCTTGAAAGTATCTTGAATAAGATGTCTTGAAAGTAAAATAGTGAGAAAATAACATAATAAAAATATATTAATTATTAACTAATTAATAAGGAGTATACAAGAAGTATACAAGAGAATAAGGAAGTAAGACGTCAAATCTAACATCAAATGAGGAAAATAATAAAAATATTAGAGTCTTAATTGTTAAGGAAAAGTTTTGACAACACTTTCACTTTCTTGTTTAATTTTTTAGTTTACAGAAAAACATAAAATGAATGAAAATTTTATAGAACATATGAAACTTTTAACTACTAAAGTTAAAATCTTTTGGGAACTTGGGTCTAATTATTTAACTTCATCTCCAGAAGGTAGATAAAGGGTACTTTTCTTTTTCTTTTAGGGAGAGACATGAACTTTATCTCAGTTTTTACAGGGTCTTCTCTAAACTAGAAGGTTACAAGTTCCATCCTAATAGGTGAAACATAATTTTAACATTTTAGCCAATTTACTAAGGAAAATATAAATTTATCAGGTTGGTTAATAAGTTTAATAAGATATATAAGATACAGATACTAATATATTATATAAGATATCTGTATAAGATACAGATACTAATATTTTTATATAAGATATCTCTATAAGAAACAGATATTTATATAAGATATCTGTATAAGATACAGATACTAATATATTTATATAAGATATCTGTATAAGATACAGATACTTATATATTTATATAAGATATCTGTATAAGATACAGATACTTATATATTTAATCTATAGTCATCGGATTATTTTGCACAATGTACAATTATTTCATGCTTTTCTACATTATTAGCCTACTTTTTAATATTGGTTACTAATTAAACCGGTTCTCTTATACAGCTTAATCAACTACAAAAATTACTTCTTTCTTTAAAAAAAATATGAATGGTTATTATTGTAAGTTGAAAGTTATTTATATGCTTCTATTACGTTGAAAATAATTATAGGTATAGACAAAAAAATATCTTCCGGTCAACACAACCAGACGTTAAGACTGATTTTCAAATCTCTTTGGAGGCAAAGTTTTAACTTCTAGCGTTAACAGTGCGGGTAGAATGTATACTATACACACATATTCATATTCTCATATACACACAAATATATATCACAATGAAAACCACTCAAAACGTCTTCAAAACGCTTAAAAAAGATAATTCTGATGAAATTTCAGTTTAGGATTTAAGAGTGAAGCTCAGTACTTTTCTCATTTACCTGCGGTGCTTTATATTTGAATCAAATATAAAGCATCAAATACAAGCTCTTTGAAACATTGTTGCAAGTTTCAAAGAGAGAATTAAAAGTTGTGAAGATACATTTTAGACTCCGGAACTATTGGTTAGTATTTTTCTTTAATTCTTTTAATTAGTTATACATTATTATATTGTTGTTACTTACTGAAAGTTAGTTTAATCATACATTACTCGCAGCGACAAATACTAACTAACAGGTGTTTTTGTCATAAGTTATCCAGCGATAAATATTTACCAACAGGTAGTTTAATTATATATTATTCAGCGATAAATACATACTAACAGGTTGTTTTATCATACATTACTCAGTGACAATTACTAACTAACAGGTGGTTTTATCATACATTATTTAGCAATAAGTACTTACTTACAGGTAGTTCAATCATACATTATTCAGTGACACATAATTACTAACAGTTGTTTTTATGTACTTCAGCAGGTTTATGTACTTACTAAAATATGGAATCACCATAGATTAATCGGCATTAAATACATGCAAAAAGAAATGCTTGTCATATGTTTATCATATTGTACATAAATTTACAAAAAAAAAGAATTCCTGAAAGAAGTAAAACTGTAAACAGAGATTACACAACTAAACTTCTAAGTAATCTACCTAATAAATTCGTAGAATTATAAACTTATCAGAAAAAAATGAAAGTTTTAATAAACATAATACAGGGTAAAGATACAAAATAGGAAACAAAATAATTAGAAAAAATGAAGTTATCATTGAAGAAATACGTCAAATGTAATGGCTTTAAAATAGAAATACGTATAAATGTATTAATTATTCTTATACATACAAAGTTTATAAAACAAATCGTTTTGTGTATAAATGCTTAAAATTCTAAGTAAGAAATTAAACAAAAAATATTTAATAACCTTATAGGCAATGTTTATAGGCTAATCTAGGGAGTGTGGATGACGTCACAATGTATAACCTGTAGTATGAAGAAATTAAATGAATACTAACCTCTGTATGTCAAAAGATAAATGAATTAATACCAATTATACGTAGAATAAAATTGTTATTTTATATATAAAGAAATAATAGATCGTATTAAATTTAATATACAATTATATGATTTTACTTGTTGGGGGTGCCGTAAAAATTTAATGAGAGGGGCTTAAATTTAGTACAAATTGGCGGTGATGCAGAGGCGTATAGAAGTCGAGAGTGGATCTGCCCACGTCGCTAAGTTAATAGCTATGTTGCGACAAGGAGACCTTGGGTACAAAATCTGAACGTTTCTTCCTAGATAATCAATAAGAAGAGGTCTTAAAAGTATCAAAAAAATATATTAAGCATTTTTAGAACTTTTATATGATTTAAATTTTTACTATGAAATAGACAAAAATAAATTGAAATTGAATTTTTTTTTTACATACGCGTGTAATATTATGGAGTTAAAAAGGTACCAGCTAGGGAGAGTTTGTTCATCTGCCGAGTAAGAAATAAAAACATTTTCTTAGGCTTTATTCTTTACACAGATTTGTCATTAGTGCCACTAATTATCCTACTAACTAGCTTTGATAGGAAAATTATTGTTATCACCCTAAAAATACGAAACCGAGATTTTATCAGAATTATTCGTTTTAGAGTTCTGAGTAGTTTTCATTTGATTGCCCACACTCAAAATTTTAAAAGTCGCTCAAATTTTACCTTTCTTGAAATATGATGTTCATAACATAATTTACATAATTTCCAATAAATCAAGTGTTTAGGTGTCTCAATCAGATATCTAGAACCTATGTTATATTAGCAAAATGACTTAAAAAAGTCATTAAACATGGAATTTTTTTTAAAATTGGCTGACATTGCATAAATGAACAATTTGTTTGGTGATTATGTGAATGTCACATCTATAACTCAGGTCCGGTTCCTGGACTATTACAGTTAGAGAACTTTATGAAAACCTCTCATAACCATATAAAAGTATCTGAAAGGGATAATTATGGTAAAACCATGATTCAGATTTGTAGGGTGAACGCAATACTTTTCCTATATACCTAGTTAGTGGGAAAAAAGTATTTAAGGTTGAGCAATAAGATAATAACTTAAAAGATTATAATTACTTTAGAGCTTTTTGGACTATTACAAATTGAAATATCAATTAAATTAATGAAGACATTAATTTAATGTCTTCATTTAGATAAGTCCTTTTATCTAAATTTATTGAAAATAAATTGTTGTAGAGCATTCGCCTAGGGATCCTGATCTTCACATCTTAAAAATGACAAAAAATGAAAAAGAAAATAATAAAATTTTGAATGTTTTTTTATGTCATGTGTCTAACTAAGTAAATAAATTTAAAATGAAATTGCAAAAAGGTAAAGGAAAAAATTATGATTTTAAGATAATATTATAATAAATACTGCTAAGATTGTTAAAGTCTTGTTTTTTGTTCATACTGTCTTTGTCAGCTTTTATATAGACAAGATTATAAATTAATTTCAAGAGAAAAGAACAAGCAAAGAACGGTTTTAATTAACTTTTCAATTGCTACATCATGATGTTATTTAATGGATTTTAGAAACATCTAATACCTATATGTAATGCTGCACTAACATAGCATGTAACTAACCAGTCCATAGTTTTAGAGCCTAATTTCTTAATTATACCTTTCATTAAGAAAAAGGAGTTATTTCCAAAGACTCACCCACATAGATAAAATTCTATCCATAGCTATCTGTTATACTTAAGATTATCTATTATCTTGCTGTATAGAAAGTATTAAAAAATTATACCAACCACTATTGTTAAAGGTGGTTGTTTTGTGCCATATGTATTAAATTAACTCTATAATAACTTTATCAATGTATCAATAATTTTTCAAAGATCATTATTAAATTTGTAAGGCAATTTTTAGGGTTTCTTGTTTCTATGGTTTTTAATAGTTGTTGTGTAAGATGTTGCACAAGAAATGGTTTCAGCAGAAAGATGTTGCACAAGAAATGGTTTCAGAGGAAAAGATGTTGCACAAGAAATGGTTTCAGAGGAAAGATGTTGCACAAGACATGGTTTCAGCGGAAAGATGTTGCACAAGAAATGGTTTCAGCAGAAAGATGTTGCACAAGAAATGGTTTCAGAGGAAAGATGTTGCACAAGAAATGGTTTCAAAGGAAAGATGTTGCACAAGACATGGTTTCAGCGGAAAGATGTTGCACAAGAAATGGTTTCAGAGGAAAGATGTTGCACAAGAAATGGTTTCAGCGGAAAGATGTTGCACAAGAAATGGTTTCGGCACAAGAATGGTTTCATGTTGCACAAGAAATGGTTTCAGCGAAAAGATGTTGCGATCACATTTAGCCATGTTTAAGGCTAACATACGACTCACGAGCTTAGATTCATCTCATTATTTCACTTGTTATTGAAGTAGTACCTCGATCCCAAAATCATAATATGATAGTCCCAAAAAAATGTAAAAATAACCTCCAATTAAGCATCATATCAAAATCTAAACGAATTCTTCATTTTTATTTGCATTTAATTTTTTTTACTTATTCTTAAATCATTTTTATTTATTAAATTATTTACTTATTATTACTTAATTATTTATTTAATTAATTTTCCATATAATTTATTTTATTTTACCTTTAGCATGACACTAAACAATAAATCCATTAACATACCTGTAACAAAAAATAAGAATATAAACATTAATAAAACACCAAACTAACTAACGATTAAACTTAACAATTACAGAAGATAAACAATTAAATCATTCATTTGTAACAATCGACAGGAAAATAATCGTATGTTTCGTATTTAACTAAAGATTAACTCGAACTTTTCATTTAATAAAAGCTAAACTAAGAATTAGAAAACTTTATAAGAAACAAAACAGAGATTAATCATTTTTCTATTGTAATTTTATTCATGAACAATTGGAGGAAAATTATCTTAAATTATTTTTACTTTTTAGTCTAAAGATAATTCTGAGAATTTTGTCTAGATTTTATTGTTTAAACATTATAAAGAAAATAGAGATTGATGGATATAACATGCAATTAGTTTGACTTTTCCTCATTTATACCGTACGTATATAGGAGAAGTATTGTTTTGAAAAAAATCCGAAACCGGGATGGCAGCGGAATAATCCGTTTCAAGTCTTTTTAAACCCTCCTGAGTAGTTTTATCAAAGTTTTCTGTCAATATGTGTGTGTATGTGTGTGTAAGTGTGTGTATGTGTGTGTATGTGTCTGCGTTCTTATCATAGCTCCCAGTGTATTTATGCTAGACAGTTGAAACTTTGGTGTAGTTGTGCTATTCTGAAAATACTTTTATCATGACGTCATAAACCCGCTATAATGAGTCGAAAATTTGACATCGATTAAATGAAAATGAGTAATCAAATCGATGTGCCAAACCAAATTGATGTGCATCTCCAAATCAATGTGCCACACAAAATCGATGTGCCTAGTCTACATACCTCCTAAAATAGTTTATAATGGCTGAAGTACAACGACCAGCTTACAAATATCGGGAAACCCCATTTTAAGTGTGCTTGAATGTAATATTCTTATGTATTGCTTGAATGTAATATTCTTATGTATTGCTTTAAAACAGAAAATTACTATTGGTAGAATTTTTGGGTCTCTTTCGAAAAAAGTGAATAATGTAGGTTTTCTTGCAACCGGAGGTTATAAAATTGATTGCTTTGGCGCTAACTACACTTTAAAATATATAGAATAATTTACGTTTCAAAACTTTGAATAAATGCCGATTTATGACACATACAGATAAATTATTTACCAGTACTACAGCGATTTTATGAAGTAAAGTTGACTAGTAATAAAAACAAAGGAAATTCGCTTAAAATGAAACTATAACATGCAAAAGAACGGTTATACGGCAAAATTTGCTAGTTTTCCTTAGCAAATTTGCTGAAAATTTTAAATGATAACCATCATCATCTTTTGACAAAACTTTGCTAAAACAAATAATGAGATAAAATATAAGGAAAGGCAACTATTTTCACATCATAAATCATCCTAATAGGACTTTCATTAGTTAAAGACAGATACAGTGATACAAATGAAGATATATCTCACAAAATAAATAAGACATTAATCATAGATTATACTCAATCAAATTACAACTAGAGTTTGGTGACCCTCTGAAACAAGTTAAAATCTAATCACATCTCACAGATATGTTAGAATAATTTAGAAATGAAACCCGCATTGAAGTGTCTTAAGACCCTTATGTTCGCGCTGTCGTTCGCGTCATAGTAATATGATACCTCTTATTTAGGATGGGACTACTTGTAAAATTTCAATAGCTATAGTTTAACAGTCATAAATAAGTGTCGTGCTGCACTGGGAGACAATAAGGAAAGGATATATCAAGAGGTTGTTGGCGCCATCTATTATGCTTATAAGGAAGTTCAGACAATGCATCGGTTGACATATCCTTGTCTAATAAAAAGCATTCCATCTTATTCCGATAAAAACCAAAACGAAGTAAAAATCAACCTTAACTTCATAGGTGATTAAGTCCTCTTCAAAGGTATTAATGGAGTATTATTAATGCCTTGAACATTTTTAGTTGAAATTTTACGTTTTCAATAAAATTAAAATAGTAATAGCAATAATTTGTTAAATCTAGGATCTATTAAGTTTTGTTTAGAGATAAAGTGCTTCAGCAGAAAATATGAACATAGTTTGAGTAGAACTTAATCCTATGATATCAATATTGCTAAGTAATGATGTACGTCTGAGGAAAACAATGTCTAAAGGCTTTATTCAAAATAAATATGAGACTTTAGTAAGACGTTTACTTATTTATGTTTTTGATTGGATAAGTAAAACAAATGTTTTGTCTTTTCTTGGCCTCCTTTAAGGTCGAGATAGCTAATCCCTAAGAATTGTAACCTTTGACACCACGGGTTATCCCTAATGTGCCAAAAGGCTACGAACGGCAATTATTGTTAAAATAAACTTCCACCAACTTTAAACACCTCATTAAGCATAACGGTTGCCACTATCAACTGAGGTAGTTCACGCCGGGTTATACCTGATAACCACCAAGGCTCAAAACGGGAATTATTATTATTTATTGTTGTTGTATGTTCATAGCTACGATGAATATCTAGGCTCATGAATTTTCTAAAATAAAGCAGCTGCTTAGAAAGATGACCACCAGAATCATAAAACGCTCGAACATAACACGCAGAGATAGACTTCTTCTCGATGCATTCTTAACACTTTCATTTCATCATTCACAATTTATTGTTATGATTCTATTACATATTACATTTATATATATATATATATATATATATATATATATATATATATATATTATATATATATATATATATATAATATTATATCAATTTTTCGTAATCAGAGACATCTGAAAGGAATTTTGGTCAAGCAACCGTGTCCATGTCCTGCTATACAAGCCACCTCATTAGCTGTGTTTTCCATTAAATTTTTTAAAGGAAAAAATTGCTAAAAACCACTTGAAGAAAGTAACAATCATAAGTTAATGATGTAAAAAGCTCTTAAATGAAAATTTGATAGACAAACATTACATGAGAAATGTGTGAAGTGTTGATTTCACTGTTAAAATAATAATAGAACATACTATCAATACAATACAATCACGACTACATGTGGCATAATAAATATGAATTAAACTATTCAAGAAAAGCTTTTGCTCAACTGGATGTGAAAGATATCTACAACGAAAATTGAGTATTATGATATCGGGTAAGTTTTTTTACGAAGGGAAATATCAAGAATGAAAAATGTGAACAATCACAGCAAGTTTTTTTACAAGGAGTAAAAAAACTTGTAAAAAGAAGGATAAGGAGAGGTAAGTTGTTAAAAGAGAAAAATGAGTATTTTTAGAGTAGATTCATTTCATCAGTTTTCCAGTTTTTTTTTCGTCTGTGATGTTTAATTATTACCAAAAAACTTTAATAAATATCAGGGAAGAAGCCTGTCCTAAGTTCGTCATGTGAAATAAGTCGCCATCCCCCCCCCTCCTTAACTCACTCTGATATCTAAAACACCAATGTACCCTTCTTATCAAAGGTTATAAACAAATGGTGCAAGATTTCAAGTCTGTAGTGCATCGTAGTCGTTAACATGAGACATTTAATTGTATTATTTTTCTATTTAAGTTTGAAAACAACATTTTGTTTTTAACTTCGTTAACATTACTACTTAATAGTATGGTTTATATTCTATTAGGAGTATTGTTTACTCAATATTTTCTACCTGTTTCACTAGATATTAGATTATATAACCATAATTAGATTGAATATTGGGTCTTCCGGTGGTGACCGCGTCAATGTAGATGGAGAATCCGACATTTCCCTTCCACTGTGAGAGGCATCTTCAGGGATGTAGGACATCATGGATAGAAACACAATGCTCTACAAAACTGAACAGCATTTCAGTTCAGTTTTGTAGAGTATTGTGTTTCTATCCATGATGTCCTACATCCCTGAAGATGCCTTCCACAGAGGAAGCGAAAAGTCAGATTCTTCATCTCCATTAACGCGGTCACCTCCGGAAGACCTAAATCTCCATAGCAATAACCGCAGAAGCCTACGCAGTTTATCATAATTAGATTATTATAATCATATAATTAAGCCCGGTTAGAGCCCCGCGGATCATCAGGATTAACCCCTGCAACAACCACCAAGGTGTTTGTAACAACCATTGTCTAAGTGTATTCTTAATTTGTTGATAATTTATTTAAACAACTCTTACACAAATCGAGAGAGTAACCTGGGATGCGAACCCCAGATCTCCGAGGTATCCAAGGTTAGTATAAATACTGAGGCTTTAAAGAATTGACCTCGAAGGCGGCTTAGAATTTAGATAAGTAAATCTTATTTCAAGTTTAACAACCCCTCAAGTAAGTTTATAAAACATTACACAAAAATAATATTTGACTAATAAAATTAACAGGTTCATTAAACAATAATAATACCTTAAGGGACACAGCTTGGAATTAAGTGTGGGAAATCTTATGACAACGTATGTTGTGTTAGTGGGTGAGACACATGTTTGTGTATGAGTGTATCAGTGTTAGTGTATATATAACGTGTGTAGTGTTTGTGTGTGTCTATGGGAACCATATGGCAGCATACTGACTAACATTTATTAGCTTAAACAACTGTATCTTTAAAACTTCTGGACCAAAGTCAGAAAGTTTTTTCTTTAAGAAAAAAACACTTGTTAATTCTTTATAACAGGTAAAATATTATAAATATGTATATAATATTTTGTGAAACGCATTTGGTTGAAGAAACCTGGTTTTTCTAATTTTGAGTAATGTTTGTTTACGTTTTTATAAAAATGAACTAATTATTAATATCATCTTGGTTGTTAGTTCAAAAATAAAAGCTTTCTATTAAAGTTTTAGTAATACAATGATCCCCTCTCCTTTTAGGAAGCAGGGGAATTAAATTAAAGTTTTGGTAATACAATGATCCTCTCTCCTTTTAGGAAGCAGGGGAATTAAATTAAAGTTTTGGTAATACAATGATCCTCTCTCCTTTTAGGAGGCAGGGGAATTAAATTAAAGTTTTGGTAATACAATGATCCCCTCTTCTTTTAGGAGGCAGGGGAATTAAATTAAAGTTTTGGTAATACAATGATCCCCTCTCCTTTTAGGAGGCAGGGGAATTAAATTTAATTTAAATAAACTAAATAAATAAAACAAGCATATTCAAAGTAAACATCTTTACTCACTTTTGTATACTTAAGTGCGAAGTAATATATTATCATATTATTCCCCTAAATTTATAGTTTTATTAAATTATTATACTCTTACAGATAATATAAGACAGATTCGTGCATGTTAATTACGAAATGATTTCATTCTAAAACTAACTGATGCACAACCGTTACATTCAGAATTCATCAAACTTGTAAATCAACTCGACTTCTCAATGAAAATATTATAATTGCAAGAAAAACCAGCTTTCTTAAGAATGAATAAAACTTGTTCCGTAAAAGGAGAAATAAAAATTAATTATTACCTATGTAAATGCGAAGTGACGAATAAAAATAATAAAATTATAATAATAAACACTTTTAAATATTTTTACATGCATTTAGAGTAATTTCTGTAATTATAAAGATTAAAGGACTCTTTATAAATTGGTTTCCTTAAAATTAATACATTTATAGCAATGATATGAATGCTTTTTATGTTCTTATTAATAATTATATATTAATAATGATATATTAATAATATTTTAATACATATTAAATATTATATACTAAAAAATACACATTAAAAGCATGGATAATAAGATATTGAGAAAGCATAAATATAAACACATAGCATAATCGTTTAATATTCTGGCTTCGTGTATGATACACGTACATACACAATATATATATATATATATATATATATATATATATATATATATATATATATATATATATATATATATGTATGTATGTATGTATGTATGTATGATGTATGTATTCATGATCATTTATTCTACCGTTTTAAAAAAATACATCTCCCTCTTTCACCTCCATGGTCCTAACCTCATTAGCTTATTTTCAATATAAAAATAGAGTCAGAAAGTTTAAATAATTTAAGACTAAATTTATAAAAGAAATCAATTAAAGATCTTTATTAAGAAATGAAATAATAAATTAAGAAAAGATGCAACTAAAATAATAAGGTAATAAAGGTACACAATATAAAATAATTATAATCACATATTAATAAACATGAAATTGTCATAAATATGTTAATACGCTGGTGACAATAAGAGAAAAGGGGGACCAGAGTGAATTCAATCGACAGTTTAGGAACTATTTATCATGCAAGGACCTTTATTTAATATTACTTTCACGGCTAGTTATGTCTAATATAGATGTGTAAGATGTCATTGGAGAAGAAAAAAATATTAATATAAGAACTATAAAGCCATGTGTGGAGAGGTCCATGTTCTTGCTATTGTTTCTATCTACAATCATTTTATTTATTTCTTTAACTACTTTAGTAACATTTCACAACCATGTTTTTAGTCCTTTCATTGTTTTATGATTAATTTTGGTTGGACTCTGTTTCAAAAACAGTTTTCTCTATAATAAAATAAGCTTATTTGTCCAATGAAAATCCCTTAATATGGGTCTTAATAAATTAATAAATACAACGTATAAATATGAATAAATAAATGAATATATATATATATATATATATATATATATATATATTATGGTTAAGTTGGACTATTTAAGTAAATCAAAAGGCAAAAAATCGGGTACAGGGTACCTCGGAACTTTAAAACGAAAGGGGGTTTCTACTAAAAAAGGTTTAGGCGAATTACAAACGAATTTGCAATTTAATGGCAGGGGCAAAATTATATATGTAGCGAATCTGTCAGGAGAGTAAGGTCAATCAGCAAGGTACTTTTGGGCTAATTATCGTCCCAATTTTAACTCGAAATAAAAAAACGTGTTTAACATGACTATAATAGCGTTATTATAGGCACAAATAATTTAAATTATTGATTAATTACACTTAATTTATATACTTTTATACCAATCTCTTTATACTACATCCAGCTTTATTATACTAATACATTATTACTCGTTGTACATAAGATACATGATACGATATCTTTACTCATATGATTATACGTAAGTTATATCTTCGATTTCTGTGTTGTGAACGAGTAATTTAAATTTATATGTACTAAGAAAATCGCTGAGAACTGTAATAATGTCATTGTAAAATAACAAATTTTTAAAGAGAGTTTTAGAAACGATTTTCTAGAAAAGATAAGAAGTAACCTTGTATACACTATATTGAATATAGTAATTATATTACATTAGACATTATATAATATACTTATATATTAAATCATTAATGTATAATATAAGTGTATATAAAAATTGTATATTTTATTCACAATGTAGGTATACAATATTAGTTTCCAAAAATAAAGTTATATATTTATCAGTTTTATATATTATCACTTCGTATTGTATACTTTACAGAGATCTATGCGTTTACTACGTATTGGTGCATATAGTATGTATTTAGAGTATATTTAAACGTTTTTACGAATGACTTTAATGACTTACTGAACTTGTCATATGGTAATTAAAAAAATGATAAAAATGGAGTGTAAAAAACTTAAGATAACGATAAGAAAGAACTGATAACAGTCTGAGTATTCAGTATGGCCTACTAACATTCATTACACTTTTATGTTGTTCTGCAAAACACAGAAAATGTTCACTGACTTTGCGAAAAAATGAAAATACCTACATATTCATACATACATACTGATTCAAGTGATAAGTTTTTATGTTTTGCAGACACGCACTAAAGGGAAATAGTTATTTCCTATAAATAGGAAATATTTTATGCCTATATAATAAAAGAGTTTTTACTTCACAAGCTATATTTGTAAAATTTAAACATTGTATTTAAAATATAATAAATAAAACACACACAAATGCACACACACACACACACACACACACACACACACACATATATATATATATATATATATATATTTATTACATAAAGGGTACACTTAAACCAAATTTCAACTTAATTAAAACATTTTTAAAAAATATATACATGTTATTTGATAAAAATGTAACTTATATATATATATATATATATATATATATATATATATATATATATATATATATATATATATATATATATATATATATATATATATATATATATATATATATATATATATATATATATATATATATATATATATATATATATATATATATAGTATGTATATGTGGGTATGTGTATTTACTTAAACCTTACATTATAAAATAAAAATATTCTTTATCAAGGAGTCCCTCCTTTTTTAACAACCCCCCCCCCCCTTTAATAACTACTTTTCCTTTTCCTCTCATAAGCTATTTTTTTCTTTTGAAATTCGCTAAAAAATATGTTGAGAGAAATAACGGCTCAGTTCGTTAAAGATAAAAGCAGGTAATAAAAATTAAGACTGAGGCAAACAATGCAGTTTATATTTTAATAAGTACAATACATAAACTACAATTATACGGTTCTGAGTATGCAGAGCTATGTCCTTACTTACTAAATATAGACGTAACCTAAATATAACCTGAATTCAAAGATAATCGTATTCAGCAAGGAAGGTTAATAAGTATTGCTTACACAAGCAGTGGTATTATCATTTCAATAGAAACGAGCATCAGCATAAAACATGTTATACGCCTTAAATGGCATTAACTCTTCCCGGAACTCAGGCTGGGGTAAACAAGGTTTTCCTTCAACTAATAGAACAAATAAAGTTGGAGAAGTAACATGATGGGTAAAAACTTGAAACTTATAAAGACTTAAACAATGCAAGACAACTAATAAGTAGTAGAAATGAAGCGAGGCAGCTATAATAAATATAGCAAACAATGAATACATCTTGTGTATGACAATAAATATATTCCCAGACGATGGATACAAATTGTTCAAGACGACAATAAATCATAAAAATTAATTTTATGTTCCATTTGATTTGCAAATAAAGTTTATTATTATAATTACTATAAACAAGAAGCATTGGATACAATGTCGCACACGCCCTTAAAAAACCAATAAAAAAACGGTTCCGGAGCACTTAGGAACTTTTCCTCATCTTATCAGATTCGCTACGCTCATCCTGGTTGCATCGAACTGGCTTCGCTCAGAATATGCAAGTCACCAAAGTTTTATTGCATATCGCCTGAGGACGAGCGAAGCGAGTCACCTATTTAGGTACTGATCTCGCTCGATCCTGCCTAATGCGATTATTGATCCAATAAAAACTAAAGATATACTAATTGTATTGAATTATAACTTAGTATACTTATTTATTACATAAAGGGATACACTTGAGCCAAATTTCAACTTAATTGAAACATTTTTAATTTTTTAAAAAACATATACATGTTATTTGATAAAAATGTCACTAATGCTGATAATGAGATGAAACTTAAAACGTTTGTTGGTCTTACATAGTACTCTATGCGTAATAAAGTTCAAAACGGTCCAATTATTTTTCTGCGTTTCATAAATTTTAGAAATTTTCTCCGAGCCAATATTGACGGTAAACTAAGTCATAAAAAATTACGTTCATTATAGTTAAATCACACTTGGAGCTACAATGGCAACAGACACACACGACAACTTTGTGAAAACCAGTAAAGAGGGTTTAAAAGCACCTGAGACAGATGATTGTTCTATAGGAACCATACTATAGGTTTATCGCCTACGGTAGTAGGCGAGGAAAAATAAAAACACCAAATTTATTTACCACCTAAAACGCAAAAGATTTTTTACGGAAACTCATTCGAAAATTTGAGGTATGCAATCCATGTATAAATTTATAAACGTCACAGTACGTTTAGTAAGACCTATAAAGCAATCTAGCACCCAGCCTTTCTTCTTTAATTTACCACTAATGTTTTCCAAGTAAAATAACACAGAACTGATAATTCTGCAAAACCCTAAACCTTTACTAAGACTACCTGTTTTACATTTTTGTCCCTTTACCTTGTCCTGATTAGACCCTAAAGGTCAAGTAACGTCGTCAAGGGAGTGTACTGGCGCCTTGTGTCAACGTACATCCGTCGTTGGCGCCATAAGACTACTTCGCTGGACATTTAAATGCTGTCTCAATCAAAGATTCTGATAGTAAATTTAACTGAAATTCTTTCTATAAGCATGTCATTGCTTAAACAAGCCATATTTTAAATACAGATAATTTCTGTTTTTGTAAAACATACTTTAAAATAAAAATAAAATCTCACTTTAGGCTTATATACTATTAACTACACGGGAGTTAATACAACAGACAGCTGTACTGAATTCAAGAAGTTGGTAGCACTGCCTGTTGATAAGGGCTATGATAAGGCCTTCATTTTCCTAACAATGCCGTAAATATATGGGGGATTTGACAAAAAGTTGATTCATTTAAATTTGATCAATATATTAGGCAACATTTTATGTGTTTTTAGTAAATTCAAGTTTTGCATTAATTTCAAATGAAATAAACTCATAAGTATCTTCCATTGATAAAAGTCAGTCTATATCAAAAATCCCATAGTAAAGGGCAAGATGTTAAGAAAATAATTTGTGGTGGAAAGTCAAAAACCTCTTCATGTTGTAGTCTACAGGTTACTTTTGTTCAGCTGTTCATGAACTAAAACAGAAACCTGATGTTTAAGTAAAGAAACCCTATGTATTTAAGAGCAGACATTTTGTTACATTCACAGAAAAGCAGTAGATTTATTATAAGTTTATATAGCTTTAACTAGAAACAACACGTGCCCCACTAAGCTCTCCTACTCTTGATACAATTAGGCATAATACAGATACGTATATGTTTGTATAGCAGGATTTAAGCAAATTTTCACCCCTAATCGGTAATAAGGGTCAACAATTTCTTAAATTCAGCTACTAAAATTTTACTTATTTAAACTATATTAAGAAAATAAATACTACATAAATAGTATCTATTTTCTTTGTATAGTTTAAATAAGTTAAATTTTAGTAGCAAGAATTTCATATGGTACTAAACAACAATAAAGATGGTAGGGAACAAAGAGAAATATTACTTATAAAATAACGTTCCAGTAAAATAAAAGTTTCAAATAGTAAAGTTATTGATAACAAGTGACATCAATTATTTCATTAAACCAATAATTGACCTATATTCCATTCAAAGTAGATAACTACACAATATTTCATTGACCTTATTACAACCCAAAGTAAATTATTTTAATTCAATACCAATACCATTGAACTAAGTTAATTATTAAAATAACTGATTCAAAATTTCACTCCTAAGATTAAATTGCCAAATTTAAAAAGATTATTAATGAACAATAAATAAATTTAAACATTGCATAATTTTCATTGTTTTATTTGCTTGGTTTACTTTCTCTTCATCAATCAAAAAGAAATTTAGAATAAAATTTTGACAACTTAACATACGTTTGCTCTAAACCCATCCAGCACGTGGAGGGGGAAAAAATAATACGCTTAAAATGTTTAGGCTCTAGTTTATAATGTTTATTGAGGAATAACAAACACTCTAACAAATAACAATAACAACAAAAAATAACACTAAATGGGTTTTTAAGTTTAAAAATTAAACCAATGATTATTATTTTATTAACATTAGCAGTTATAAATGCGCGCAAAATTATTTATTATAAATAATTTATTATAACTAATTTATTCGTAATAAATTATTTTTATTTGTTATTTATTATAATAAAATTATTTATTACATTATTATATAATATTATAAATATTTTATTTTTATTCATATATTGATGATGACCTCTATGTAAGTTAAAAAACTTACAAAGAGGTCATCATCAATATATGAACAAAAGTTAAATAATTAAAATAGATGATAACATCGAAACATGCAGAATAAAATGCTAAAATCATTTTTGAAACAAAGCTAACAAGTATTAAGTTTAAATTTACTTATCGTCCTTTATACCTGCCAATCGGAGAAAATAGGTCCGCGTGTGAATTATGGTGAATAATAATTTTGCAAGGTGTGGCTGATTTTTCTTTAAAACCTTATCATATTATATCAGGGTATAAAATTGTCCAAAAATATCTTATTTCTTTCCTAAAAAACATGTGCACAAAATTCTAAAGATTTATTTCGCTCTAATTTTTTGTTGCCTAAATTGATTCGTCCTTTTTTATTGGAAAAAAACCTTTTCTGGAGTAAAGTTTCAAGAAGGATCTTAAGATGATCCTGGAAGGAGTTTTTGAGGATTTTTCTAAGCAGGTAAGGATTTACATGAATAAGGTTGCACATGTCCTGGGAACTCACTAACACTATCTCAGGATTTATTCGTTAACACACACATACACCCAAATCAGGTAGTGCCGTGAGAAAAACAGCGTCTGCAGGTTCCTTCCTATCACCATCAAACCTCTCTATTTATCCAATTTTTACAACAATTATTAACTATAAATGTCACTCTATAAAATACATCACAAAATAGAAAAATACGATATTTAAGTTTAAATTTATTACGTAATCATTATCTTCAAAATTCACAAACTTCTTTTAATTTATACTTTGATATTTATAGACATATATAACATAAACTTAACGTCACATAAAAACCAAATAAAGGTTGCATAGAGTTAAGACAGACATATGGAGCGACATCCCAGGACACTTCCTAGAGGAAATAATAAAGTATTGAAAATGATCTATTTTTTTAAAAACGTCTATGACGTTTTTCATTTACAAAACGGAAGGATGTAATTTTATTTATTGCTTAATACTAAATAAGTAATAAGTATTCGCAGTATTATCGAATTTTCATTATAAATAACGATTTTCTCCAAGAGTTGATGTTTATACAAAGAATTTTGACTTGAATTGCGATAATCTTATATTTTTTTTTATAAATTAAAAACAATGACTTTAATTCTATAATTTCATAAGCTATAAAATTGAGCTATGGCCATTTCACCCAACACTGTGGGCATCATCAGGCTAATAAACTAAACACTACATTAACAACTAAAAATCACAGAAAACATATAAAGCACATATACATAAGACTAGAATTAAATAAATAAAAAATCACAGAATTAGCTAAAACTTAACTTCGTCAACCTAAAAAAGTTTTAGCTAATTCTGTGATTTTTATTTATTTAATTCTAGTCTTATGTATATGTGCTTTATTTGTTTTTCTGTGATTTTTAGTTGTTAATGTAGTGTTTATTTATTAGCCTGATGATGCCCACAGTGTTGGGTGAAATGGCCATAGCTCAATTTTATAGCTTATGAAATTATAGAATTAAAGTCATTGTTTTTAATTTATAAAAAAATGTGTGAATTCTATAAACTTAAAAGTGAGACTAAGGATAAATTACTTATAATCTTATATCTTTCAGGCGATACTAATTATGGCTAAATATCAAAATTGTTCATACTGGCAATTATACTGGTTATAAAAAATTGAAACATACTAAACGAATTGATAATTTATATAAATATGTAAATTAAAATATATTTGAAAAGATTGACTGAGATAAAAATGAAGGAGGAAGCGAGCACAAACTTACCTATAACAGTGAATCTAAGGACTGAATCAAATTTAGACTAAACGAGGATAAAACAAAACCATGAACCATGTTTAATTTTTGGCAAATTTCCAAAGGAAAAATGAGATAATGAGTTTGGTTTTAAATTTAAACATGCTATATAGAGCAAAAAGATTACATAATTTAATTATATGGGCAAATACACTAACATTTTACAAACCATTTATAAAAACAAGTAGAAAAATATCGATCTACAGTACAGTAAAACTATAAATAGTCTAACTATAGTAAAATATCGTAAAATAGTAAAATATCGTCTAACTATAATAAAATATCGTCTAAATATATTAAAATATCATAAAAGAGTAAAATATCATAAAATAGTAAAATATCGTAAAATAGTAAATATCGTGAAATAGTAAAATATCGTCTAACTATATTAAAATATCATAAAAGAGTAAAATATCGTAAAATAGTAACATATCGTGAAATAGTAAAATATCGTCTAACTATAGTAAAATATCGTCTAACTATAATAGTAAAATATCGCAAAATAGTAAAATATCGTAAAATAGTAAAATATTGTCTGGGGTAGCCCTGTATTATATTTTCATTTATTTTTTTATTATTCAAATTGTCAGATTTTGACATTCTTGTTTTATAACTGGAATACAAAAAGTTGTTGCTTAAAAAAGAATGGAGTTCATATTCTAATTAAGAGCAACTATACGTCCAAATATACCAAAGTCAACTTTGGTTTTTATCAAAATATCCTAGATAGTCGTGTTTAGTAATATGTTAAGATTGCAATTTTCTCAAAAAGTTAACACGTCAGTTCAAAACTGAATGCAGTTTTGAACTCAGCGAGTAAAATTACTTAAGACAAAAATGAACGGTTCTATAAAGTCTAGTACTGCTTGCAAACCATATAGTTAATTTATTTAAAATACAAAATTCTAGAGAAATAAACCAAAACATTATCATGAATTATAATTATATTTATTTAAATTCCACACATATTTAAGAGCTGCACGTATAACCATTAACCATAACTACTAAAGAAGCATTCATAGCAAATGTCCTCATACATTATTATTAGTACCATCATGCAAGTATACAATTATAGCATTATTTTATTCTATTTGTTCAATGTCACCTATGAGAAAATACAAGAATAATTAGATGCATTTAATGTAGGTTAACAATCAGAGAGGTAATTAAAATAGAATCTATGGAGAAGGAAATTAATAATTAAAGTATGATTTTCTTATTGTTTTATAAGTCTCATGATATTTTACTGATTACTTGGACGACTGACATTAAGGAGACGTCTATCTAGATAGAGATCCATCGTAATCCAAGGATCATGAATATCATGAAGAGGATGACGCTATAAGGAACTTGTCTGACACCATAAACGTAGCATGAGATCGAAAATAGGAACAAACTTACCTTCCCATGGTTATAGAAATAAGGCGCGAGACGCAGGTTATGAAACAAAGATAAGTCGAGGTTACTTATGTTGTTATGTGTTTGTCATAATTTTTTGTTTCCTTGATGCTTCTTATGTTAATTAGAATATAACAGTACAAAAGAAAATACATTACTTTTTACTATTTTTTATAACCGTCTCAATAAGCAAAACAAAAGAAAACCATCGGAAGGTAATTTTGCCTCCAAATTTAGGACCTGCGCAGTTAATGTAATGATTATAAGCATACGCAGATATATTGCTTAAGGCCATATAAAAGATCGACATATGCGACAAGCGGTATCAAATTATCAGTTCAGTTTTATGAATTTTCAATAAAAAGGAAAACTACGAGGTAATTTATAGGGGTATTCCTACTTATTGCATAGAAGTATAGAAAGTTTCATTTTTAAGTATAGTTTCACAGTTTTCGTAAGATTGGCTGAGTTAAGTAGAATCGAATATGGTTAGTTCGTAGATGGGTGACAAAATTAAGGATTGTAGTGAATTTCCGATAAAAATGAGCTTTGTTCATATCTGAGGATTTTAAAGTGGGTAGGATAATTCAACGAATCCGATATGGTGTGGAAAATTTTCGAGGTATCCAACGTTTTAGTTCTTTATGGGTATAATTAAGATAACTTAAGGCCTTATAATGTAAAGTTATCCCTCATAAAATAAACCTTAAGATAAAAGCGAGATCTTAGAACGTAGTACCAAGATCGCAAACAGGCAGAATATAAGGACAGGTATATTTGAATTGCAAATGACACCGCAAGACAGCACTGCGGTCGGTATACTTTACTGTTTCTACAATAGTAACTCTATTCATTTTTTAATTAAATGAGTTATATTTAGCTTCCAGGATTATTAAGAGAAAAATTGTAAAACTTAAAAGTAAAATACGATTTGCCATAAACTGAATGCTAATTAATTGTTTAGTACACGGCCAGTTTAAATACTTATAAAATTCTCCAGGCGGCTTTAGGCAGAAAGAGTGTTTGTAATAACTTGATAAATCTATACGTAGAAATATGCAATTAAAAAAAATAAATACTCTTTCTAAGTAAGATTGTTATTAAAATATTATAAGTAGACGACGAAAACCTTAACAACTATTAAAATTCAAAATTTTGGACTTTTGACAATAGAAGTAGATTAATTACAACAAAAATGACAACAAATTTCTTCGAAACAAAAATTAGATAAATCAATGCTAGTGATATGTAGTAAACACTTTTCAATTAGGCAGCGAGTTTTCACGTATCCTCTGATTTCATTGTCTCACTGCTTTATTATCTCTTTATAAGTAAAGATGAATCAGAGTTAGTTATGAGTCTTGTTTTCGTAGCTCTAATAAAACAAACTTTGTTATGAAACTCTAAACATTTGGGAAGTGGGAATTGTTTCTACACCCAGAAACAGTACTTATTATAATAGGAACTAATGCTTTAACGGAAATTAAAGTGATTTCCGCCCAACAACTATTATAGCCAATAAAGCTGTATTTGATCAGTTTTTTATAACTCATGGCCTAGAGAAAAGTAGTTGTCTAAACAAAATACAAGGTCTTATCTGGAGAATCAGCACCCAATTTTAGGTGCTCAATAGGTTCAACAGCCGCCTCCGTGACCTTTGACACCCACGGAGGTCTGGGGTTCGCATTCTAAGTTAAGCTCTCAGTTTATAGTAGATTATTGTTTAGATAAATTATCGCCAACTTTAGAATTCACTTTGAGCGTAACGGTTGCTACTGCCACTCTAGGTGGTTCCCGCAGGGGTTATCCCTGATGAGTCACAAGGCTCTAAACGGGCACTATTATTATTATTATTATTATTTATTTTATTTTTTCTTAGCTTTTGCCAGTTTTCGTTAGCATTAGTCGGGTATAAAGTACCAAGGCTAATTTAAGGTATTTATTGATTTAAAAATTTTCTGACGGTATTACAGGTGTTAAGAATTGCAGCCTTTTGAATATCGTGAAGAGTGTTGTGATTTAAGTCCAGAGCTTTAATATTAGTAATTAGACTATGAGGTACAACTCCAGTAGTGGAGTTTTATTATGGATTATTATTATTATTATTATTATTATTATAGGTTCTACAAAGTCTGAACTATGACAGATGTATAGAAGATGAAAGAATAATAAGTATGGAAATAATGCCTCTAATTATAATATTGGAAGAGCAAATAGCGCAAGAGGCATTGAGTATCTTGTAGACTGAGTTCAGTGTCAGATAAGATAAAAACAATTTCGCGAGAATAATTTTGAAACAATTTTTCGTTAAATAACACTTAAATTGTTTCTAAAGTAGAAAAGATTACACGGGTTAGAGTGAATAATAATATCTAATTCATAAGAAAAACCTAATGTCGTATAGATTCCGTATTAAGCGAATTGAACCAAAACTTCCATAGACTCAAAAAAGGAGTCTACGAGTATTTTAAAGTATTTAGCAAATGATTTCTGATTTTGGTGGTAAACAAGAGTTTGGAGGTAATTAAAGTTACCTTTGGGCTTTATTTAGGAGCTAATTGAATAGTTACTAACGGCCTAACTCACAAGCCTGAGTACAATCATCTTTATCTCTCTCAAAGTTCACCTTCGGGAGCTAACTAAAAACTCAACCAAAAAACAACTTACTTATCATAAAAATGATAGATACCTTCAGATGTACGTGAATGAAATACCCACAAGTACTCGGATACTTTATTATTAGGATTATAACTTACCTGAAACAAAATAAATAACATAATAATTACTTACATTAATTACAAGTAGAATATAAACAAAGGTTTCAAGGTATCAGCGAAAACAAATAGCATACATTTCATTAAACATGAAGGTCACACCGAGACTGGGGAGGTTATACACACTCCTTGATGAGAAGGCAACTTTTTATTCGAAATGAACACTTTAGATGATAAGGTCACTACACACTGACCATCTAATTACCGTTGATTCAAGATCGACGGTAATTAGATGATATGGTCACTACACACTGATCATCTAATTACCGTTGATTCAAGATCGACGGTAATTAGATGATATGGTCACTACATACTGATCATCTAATTACCGTTGATTCAAGATCGACGGTAATTAGATGATATGGTCACTACATACTGATCATCTAATTACCGTTGATTCAGATCGACGGTAATTAGATGATATGGTCACTACATACTGATCATCTAATTACCGTTGATTCAAGATCGACGGTAATTAGATGATATGGTCACTACATACTGATCATCTAATTACCGTTGATTCAAGATCGACGGTAATTAGATGATATGGTCACTACATACTGATCATCTAATTACCGTTGATTCATCGACGGTATTAGATCACTACATACTGATCATCTAATTACCGTGATTCAAGATCGACGGTAATTAGATGATATGGTCACTACATACTGATCATCTAATTACCGTTGATTCAAGATCGACGGTCATTAGATGATATGGTCACTACATACTGATCATCTAATTACCGTTGATTCAAGATCGACGGTAATTAGATGATATGGTCACTACATACTGATCATCTAATTACCGTTGATTCAAGATCGACGGTAATTAGATGATATGGTCACTACATACTGATCATCTAATTACCGTTGATTCAAGATCGACGGTAATTAAATGATATGGTCACTACACACTGACCATCTAATTATCGTTGATTCAAGCTCAACGGTAATTAGATGATATGGTCACTACATACTGATGATCATCTAATTACCGTTGATTCAAGCTCAATGGTAATTCATTGAGCGGCAGTAACCAATAGTTAAGCTGAGTCTAGTGACTTTTACTCTATAATCAGCAGGTAGGACTAATTCCAAACATACAAAGAGCGTGCTATTGTACTATTATAGTTACACACGCAGATATAATCAGTTGACAGCATGAGCAAATAATGCGAGCGAACCAATGCGGTTAGTCCTAGATGGTAAAACCACCCTAACAATTTCATATCGGAGCAACCGGTATAGATCCTCTACAATAATTGTTCATGCTGTCAACGAACTGATCATAACGGAGTGCTACTATGGTCCAAGAGTCAGGTCCGATAAACGTCCCTTATTTTGTACAGCTTTGAACCGAAATTTTTAGTAAATATAACTTTAATGTAAATTATGTACAAAAAACATATTCTTCCAACCCAAAGTGGAGGAATTAAAATTGCAGGGCACAAATTATTTAAAAAGTGTACAAATTTTAATTTTCTTGAAATAATTGGTTCCTTATTTGTTTTGTGCACAAATTTAAGAAGTAAATTTTGGATCTGATAAAATTTCTTATTATATGAATGTTTAGTGACTCAAACCGGACAACCAAAGTTATGACGTTCGTAAAAAACACTAAAAAAATGATTTTAAAAAATCATTTCAAAAACTGATACTGTACTTGCGAAACGAAGTACCTGGGAAGTTTTCCTCATTACATCGGATTCACTAAGCTCATCTTCCCATCTTGAGGCTCACTTCGGAAAATTTATACAGCAGAAATACAGTCAGAAAATTTACACGTTTTCGGACTCGCTTCTCTCGTCCTTAGATAATAATAATAATAATAATAATAATAAAATTGTTTATTTCCACCAAAATAAAATACAAATACAAATTACATAAATATTTGATTACAATATTTGATTATTTAAAAACATATTGTACAAATATATTTGTGTTTAATTAATAATTTGGCGAGGGCCTTGAGTAGGAGTTAAAACTCCTAGAGTGAGGGTCCTGTCTCAAGATAGTGCACATTTATTATAAATCATTTTTCATGTATATCAATGTTATTAAAATTATTATTTATGTTAGTTACATTTTGATAATTAATTTGAAACACATCTTTCATTGTTTAGTATCTCAAATTTTTCTTAATATGCGATGCTTTAGATACTTTCATTAAAATATTGGTCAAGAAGGTATTGATTAACAAGTTTCTTAAATATGTCTATGGTTTGACTTTGTTGTATTTTGATCGGTAAATTAAAATACAGATAATAAATTAAATACAGATAGTAAATACAACCGTTTTATTTCCAGCGGTAACCCATCAAGGCATTGAACACGCTCGATCCTGCTTAACTTTTATGATCTAACAAAAATCATGGATATATTTGTCCTATTGAAACAAAACTTTATGTACTTATTAATTACCAAAAGGTATAAACTTATACTGAATTTCAAATTAATTTAGATTATTTTCCGATTTTTACAATTTTCAAAAAACATACACAAGTCATTTTATAACAATAGAACTATCGCTAATAATGAGATGAAACTTGGCACATATGTTAGTCGTATACATGGCTACATGCGTGCTAAATCTCAATCGAAATATAAATAGTCATTATTACGGGTTAATGACGTCATAAAAAATAGTTTCTGGATAGCACAACTACACCTATAGATTGATTTTTGCAGCAAATTTCAACTCTCTAACCACACACACAGACAGACAACTTTGAGAAAACTACTTAAGAGGCCTTAAAAACACCTGAAACGGATAATTACGGTGACCTTACGGATTCAGATTTTTTTGCAAACACAATACTTTGTCTACATACCTAGGCTATAAATGAGGAAAAGTAATAAATTCTTTGTCAATAAAATTCTCTGATAATGTCATAACTTTGGTTGCAGTTATCTAATTTTGATGAAGAAAACCGGCTTATCACTAAGACGGTTGTATCGGAATACACATCGCAATTTGCAACTTGTTAAAAAGAATTCCTACATATCTTTTGCGATCTAGAAACGCTTGGGAATCGGAAGAGTTACAAACAGCCCTCAGTATAGCACACCTATTAAGTTAAATCGCAAGATAAAAAGACAGAAGTACACACAGTTTTTGAACATAGATGGTCTTTATCTAAAAAAACACAACCTGAACGACCTGTAAAAGGAAACTGAATAAAAGGTTTTATTTCTGATTGACAGTCAACAGGTGATAGCCCTTTACCATCTGTCCATGCCCTTTACAGATTAAACGCACTAAACGTTTTATAACAATTATATATGACATTCAATGGGAGACTACCTAGATAATTATAAACAATCTATGTAGTACCAACAATTAAGTAGACACTACAATAGGTTATAAATAAATGTAATAGCTATCAAAAATTATTGTTTTATTCGATTTTGATCTAAATATTTATGACAATGCATAGCCTTTTACTTTTAGTTTTGAACTTTGGACTTTTTAACCTGAAATTTTTAAAAGCTTTCCAAGGTCTAGGACTCATAGCAATAAAAGCTGATAATGAAAACTTATAAATAAGGGTACATAAAATATTTTTAAAATGGCAAAAGGAAAAATGATAACAGCCGGCAGAAATTTAGTTAAACACAAAGAATAGATAAGATCAAAGAGGTCGACAGTAATGAAAAATGTAGTCAATGTTTTGTCAATGTTTAGAAATGCCCTTAAAATGGAATTCAAGAGATTTTTAAATTAGACTTTACACTTTATACACACACACACATACATATATATATATATATATATATATATATATATATATATATATATATATATATATATATATATATATCAATGGTTAACTTAAGACCGATGTATTTTAAACAATTTACACTCCAGTAATGACTGAAGTTACAAGCGATCAAAATATATTTATTGTCTTTTACATAAGCTATTTAATGGTCTTTCACATAAGTTACTTTATGGTCTTTTACATCATAAGTATGCGTGTTGTTTATGCTTATCTTTACTTTTCTTTTTGTATACGTTATCATAAAAATATTGATAATTTACGCCGAAACATTTTAAATAGATATTATAATTTTTAAAGCAAAATATAAATCTTCTCTGCAAATATATAATTATAATTTGTATTTACATATATATATATATATATATATAATATATATATATATATATATATTATATATATATATATAATATATATATATATATATATATATATATAGTAGTTAAGTCATATATAGTACAATCTGTATTAAGATGTGCCGTATCTCATTCGTTCTATTGTATCTGTTAATAACAATCCTCTACAAGGAGTGAATTATGATAAAATAAAAAAGCCTGATAACAGAATAAGGAAGTAAACAAATGGATTTAACAAGCAAAAAATACATTCATAGTGAATGTTGAATAAGACAAGCAAAGAATAAGTTTGAGTCATTAAGGAACAAATGAGAATTAAGATTTGTATTTCAAGACACACATAACTCAAATGTTAAACCTGTCGATTTAAAGTTGTAGATATTAATCTATAATTAATATTAAACCATTATATTTTAACTCGAATTAATTTCAAAAAATCCCAAAAATTTATTAAGTAATAACATTTCATATAATTGTAAAAAGTCGGGTACAGGGTTCCTCGGAACTTTTTCTCACCAACTTTAGCTAAGCACCAGGATTAGCTAAGCTCATCTTTACTAATTCAGACTCGCTTCGCTAGTCCTTAGAATGTAAAAATTACCACATGCACTGTACGTCTTTGGACTCACATTCGTGGATTTGATTTATTGCCAGCGGTCACCCATCTATGCACTGACATCGCTCAATATTGCTTAACTATTATGATCCAATTAAAACCGTAAATTGAAATAATTGCTGAGCCATTATTGTGGCTTAAGGATGGCATAAAAAAATATTTTCCGAATAACCTAACTATAGATTTTATACATCAAATAAAATACATAAAAAATGAGTTATAAGTAGTGATCAGTAATTGTTTGACAGCTCTATTTATAAAGCATAAACCGGAACCGTAAGCACGAAAATCATTGTTAAGCACGAAAATACACATCCCAAAGTAAATTGCCCCGGCATGTGGACCACCCCGCTAGAATTTTATTTTTTGTGGTGGTAATTACTAGTTATTTTAGCAATAGAGTCAACAGGTTACTAGTATTTGTTTGGCAGTGATGGTTGATAACAGACATTTAAGCATAAACATTGACACTGAAAAAACACCAGAAAATAATCTAATATAGACCCTCTCCAATCCAATATAGACCCTCTCCATCCAATATAGACCCTCTCCAAACCAATATAGACCCTCTCTAATCCAATATAGACCCTCTCCATCCAATATAGACCCTCTCCATCCATATAGACCCTCTCCAAACCAATATAGACCCTCTCTAATCCATATAGACCCCTCTCCATCCAATATAGACCTCTCCAAACCAATATAGACCCTCTCTAATCCAATATAGACCCTCTCTAATCCAATATAGACCTCTCTAATCCAATATAGACCCTCTCTATCCAATATGACCTCTCCAATCCAATATAGACCCTCTCCAATCCAATATAGACCCTCTCTACAATCCTATATACCCTCTCTAATCCAATATAGACCCTCTCCCAATAATATAGACCCTCTTTAATACAATATACCTCCTCACAAATCGAATATAACTAACGAAGGCCCTCTATAAATCAGTGGCTTATCAATTAATTTGTTTAAAGTGGTGCCCAGGTATAGCATAATTATAATTAATTTCCATTAATTATGATTATATCATTACCAGGAGGGAAATGTATTTCATAAGAATTTTTATCATGAGTAGTATTAGGAAGGCACGGAAGCTCTCTCCCATTCCTCTCCATACCTCTCAAGACACTTCATTATCTCTCTAATTAAATATGACATAGGTTTAAAATAATGTGACTTGTAAATAACTATTTTCTAAAATACTAGACATATTTTCTAAGAACTTGTAAGATGCACATTGTCTATTTTCAAATCAGCATAAACTGAAGTCAAGATGCTTACACCAGCACTCTAACAGACGGGCATTATTTACAATATTTGTACTGATGCGGTATCTGGTTACCCTCAAGTGTAATTGACTTCGATAGCTTCATATTACCATGATAAGCAGAAATCGTATTAAAATGTAAAATAAAACCATGCGTATTTTATGATAGTAGTTTCTAGAAATTTATCTAAATTATAACTATTGGCCTTCGGTCCTGGCCGCTTCGCGCCGTGCTTCGCGGGCCTTCGGTCGGATTGGAAAAAGCCTCTTGTGTATAGGTTGTTGTTTTATATTATTTCTTATTACATGACATCTTGTCATGTATTTAGCAAATTCGTATCATGTGGGCCATTTATTTTTACTATTTTATAAGAGCAATCAATGTTGACAAGGTTACACAAATTTTCTCGCGGGAAAAAGACAAGTATACCAAAGGTAATCGTTAACCTCTCCAGTGGAATGAGATAGACACTGTCATCACCACCTCAATGTACTCATACCTCTAGGGGTTAAATGAAATTTTAAATAATCACTTAGTAAGATATTATTGTGGTCTTATCGTGATCCTGCCATTTAAAAATTTTTTGAGACTATTTTTAATACTTCAAATCTAAGTGAAAACTTTCTGGATGACCAGAATACTTGTCCCATACATGCAGAAGGAAAAATTAAGACCCACAAATACATCGACCAAAGAATAAGTAAAATTAACTATCTAAAAATAAAGAACGAACTTATAGGAATGTCAGGGAATTTCCGAAGAAAAAAATCAGCTAACGTTTTGCAATAAACAACAAAAATTAAGTTGATGCCTAAAACATAAATATAAGTTTCTAATGGGAGGGGTTAAGTCGGCCATAATGAATATATTGAAAAAAATGTCCTGGTTTCTAGAAGAAATAACTCTTTGAAATTTGATATTTTATCCTCTAGTAAAGCTATACCTGTTTCAATTCAGCCAGGTAAAGGTCAATAAGTAACTAATTTTAAAAAAAAATACTATACAACAATATGAAATATGTTTTTAAAAGAGACAACTAAAATATGAACTATACTTCTAGAAGAGACAACTAAAATATGAACTATGCTTCTAGAAGAGACAAAATATGAGCTATGCTTCTAGAAGAGACAACTAAAATATGAACTATGCTTCTAGAAGAGACAACTAAAATATGAACTATGCTTCTAGAAGAGACAACTAAAATATGAACTAGAATATGACTATGCTTCTAGAAGAAACAACTAAAATGAACTATACTTCTAGAAGAGACAAAAATATGAACTAAGAATATGAACTAGAAGAGACAACTACTATCTAGAAGAGACAACTAAATATGAACTATGCTTCTAGAAGAGACAACAAATATGAAGCTATGCTTCTAGAAGAGACAACTAAAATATGAACTATGCTTCTAGAAGAGACAATAATATGAACTATGCTTCTAGAAGAGACAACTAAAATATGAACTAGCTTCTAAATATGACTATGAGAAAGACAACTAAAAAGAACTATGCTTCTAGAAGACAACTAAAATATGAACTATGCTTCTAGAAGAGACAACTAAAATATGAACTATCTTCTAGAAGAGACAACAAAATATGAACCTTCTAGAAGAGACAACAATAATATGAACTATGCTTCTAGAAGGTAAAATATGAACTATGCTTCTAGAAGAGACAATAAAATATGAACTATGCTTCTAGAAGAGACAACAATAATATGAACTATGCTTCTAGAAGAGACAAATAATATGAACTATGCTTCTAGAAGAGAAACTAAAATATGAACTATGCTTCTAGAAGAGACACTAAATATGAACTATGCTCTAGAAGAGACAACAATAATATGAAGACAGAAAAAGGTAGAGAGATAATTCGTCACCGAGCCCATAATAGTGAATTTTTATTGATAAAATTACGTCGCATATGGAGTTTTAGGTATTAATCTTAGAAATCCATTGATCGTTTTGTCACTCGTGTGGTGCAATGTTATCGTTTACGGTAGATACATTAAAGATTATAAGCGCGCATATTGGTTACCTCGCACACGCACCATGTTTTCGGAACATGTTAGATTAACTTTTCTTTACTTTTGTAATCCAATGTTCAACCAAATCCTTGATCAGGGCTGCAAACCTAGCGCCATTTCCCTTACCTTAAAAACATCGGCACTTAAAATTTTTAATAATGAACTTCTACAAATAAAAATAATAGTTTTAGTAGTCTCATAGCTGTCTTAATTATATGTGTATTATTTCCACTTAGTTATTAGCTATATGACTCCCCCTACTTCGTATGTAAAGCAAAGAGTAGCTATACGTATATATGTTAGAGCGTTCCAGTATAGTATGTACAGAACATAAGATTGTTATGTCATTATAAAAGCGTAAAGTACTCGTACTTGTCCCTCAGTTACATGTGTATCTAATCAGTAGGGCCAACCCCAAGGACCTTTAACCACTCTTACCACCATGCTAAAAGATTTATAGACCCACTTTACTAACATACACACTTGTTACTGTTTACTTTACACTCTCACACAAACACGCTGGGATAGTAACACACACATAGCAAGAAAACAACAATTCTCGCATCTGATGCAGTGAGAATTCTAGGACCACAAGAATTCCCTTATATAAAAGTTAAAATAACTTGATACAAACAAAACATTAACAACTTTGAAGAAAGCAACAAATACCAGCTTTAGTCGACTACGATATAAATTTAAATCCAGTGTTCTAATGCTCTTTACAATATTTTTTAAAAATCTTTGGTTTGTAGCACATAGCAAGCAAAATTGATTCAGTAAGTTACGTTCTATGAGATATGAATAAGATATATTCATAGGTCGTCCATCTTGTCTCTACATCGAAATTCATGATTAACCAAACAATTATTAGTCGGTTGTTGTTGTTTTTGACATGTTATTTATAAAAATGGAATTTAGTTTTATTAAAGTATTTGGATTTCGCTGAAGATCATGCGTAAAATGTAGCTCATAAATCGATTAAGATCAGGGACCTTTGAAACGGATTTGTATAGTGTTCCGAGATTTGACTCCGGCTATGACGCATATCACTTCAGCGATTTTTTTCCAAAAATAAGATTAAGTGAAAAGGGTAAAGGCTAATTAACCGATTTATTCGCAATAAACTCGGAGGGCCCAACAAATGTTTACTAATTTAATGAAAAGGACTCTTAAATGAGTATTTAAGAGTATTTAAATACTCAAATGTTTACTGCTTTAACTATAGGAGTACTTAAATATTCAAATGTTGAGTACTCGAATGTTTACTCCTTAAACTAAAAGAATATTTAAATGAAACAAGGCTGACAAGGCCAAAGAATATTTTTTGCATAAATGTGTGTAAATTCAACCTTTTTGCCATACATAAGTTAGGGGTAAAAAGTTTTGTGAAAATTTTAGGGAGTAGGGACTCCTGATACCTTCCCAGCGAACACTAGTTGCAGGAGCGTTGTGTGATAGTAGTATGTTTTAGAGTGAAATCATATAAACACATGTGTGAGTAGTAGATCACTTATCTTTTTCTTCAGTAATTGTAATAATCATACAAAAATGAACATTCATATTTTTTTTATGGAGGGACTTTCAGCTATTCAATCCAAAAACTTACAATAGCGTTAATCAGTGCATTTTTTTTACGTAAGATATAAAAATATGATGCAAGGAATGACTACTTGAGGATAAAAGGATCGGAAAAAGGTCAAAAATAAGGACAGTAAATCAATAAGGAGGAATGTGACTGTGTGAGGTGGTAGCAGGGAAGCCATAGAATTACATCCAAGGAAGCTCAAGGTTCTAACCCACAAGAATGAACCTGCGGGGGAGTATTGAATGGCTTCCCCCCTCTACCTCTACCTGAGTCTGGGTACCTTCGGGCTATCCACCGTACCAATGCCTTTCATTCAGCACTTTTATCTTTAGTCAGGTAGAGAAGAATGAAGGGATTTTTCCAGGATAAAAACCTTTGATTTTTACTTAACAAGTTTAATCCTTAGTGATCTGAAGATGCCTTTCATTGATGGCTTATTTTTAGAAAGACGGCTTTGGCGTAACAAGAACTCACAATGATCTAATGACGAACTTACTTGAAGAAGTAAGATTTAGGATTAGGATGAACTAATAATCTGGACTAAAGAGTAACAGAGTTTATTGGCTCTTTACTTTAGAACAGCAATAAAGCTTGAACTTACAAGTAAAAGCTTTACATGGAAAACTGTAGTAATTGTGCTGGAATCTGGAGACTGACCAAGTTTAATAATAATTACGATTAATCGATACGCAGAATCCCGCTGCAAATACTTGTCAGCATGATGTAAAAAAAATACGTCAAAAAATAATTTTGGATAATAGCAAAACTGATTTAGCTGAAATTATCCAAAATAATTACTTTGTAAATAAGCATACAATTTTGCAACATTTATATACTTTGTAAACAAGGATACAATTTTACAATATTTATATACTTTGTAAACAAACCTACAATTTTTTACAACATAATATACTTTACAAGAAGCACAACCAACATGAGTAGTAAATACTTTTTACTATGTAAGAAAAAAAAATTAAGAAAGGGCCAGGATTTTTTTTTTAAATTTAATACTATTTTTAGAATTACACGACTATCTTAATAAAGGAAAATTAATTAATTTTGTAAATAAAGTTAGTAGCGCTGTTTTACTTCATAATTTCTGTATTATATTTTTTGGGGGCCCCCAAAAAAAACTTAAAAAATGTTTTTGTGCTATAATATTTTATTGTGTATTTTACCTATTGAATTCAAGATAAGTGTGGTCAGTCTTAACATGATCAAATTGCAGGGCCCTCAGTTGTGCTGTATCATTTACCTACAAATAAGGCCCCATTGGAACATAGTATTGTCTATCTTAATATCTTCAAGCCGCGGGGCCCCCAGTTAGACTTAGCAGACTATTTTTTCTACAAATAGGGACAAATTAAATCATAGTATAGTCTCTCTTTACATCATCAAGCCCCCTCCCCCCACCTGGAGTTGTGCTGTATCTTTTACCTATAAATGGGCCATTATTATATCATATTAAAATCTATTTAACATCATCAAATCCCGCGGCCCACAGTTGGAGTTTGCTGTGTCTTTTACCTATAAATGGGCCCTCATTAGATCATAAGATAGTCTCTTATAACATCATCATATTGCTGGGCCCCCAGTTGGAGATGTGCTCTATCTTTTCTATCTTTTACACACAAATGGGGCCCCATTGGAGCAAAGTACAAGACTAAGCATAGAATACAGACGGGTTTTGATTCGCCGCTAGAAATAATACATTCATACACACATAAACAGACACAAAAATACATGTATATTATATAAATATATATATATATATATATATATATATATATATATATATATATATATATATATATATATATATAATAATAAATATATAAATATATATATATATCATTGTGGCCCCCCCCCCTTTCTATATTCTTCCTTTTTACTTTGGTTTTATTCCTTTTATCTCCTTAGGGTTTTCTTATGAAGAATGGGAAACTGGTTGTTGTCCGCCATGTTGTTGCGCTTACGGCATAATGCGCTTGACCAGGTTCTTCTCTTTTTAGGTAACCTTCCTTTGTTTTTATTACATTTTATGCCTTGTTTTAAATGTATTTAAGTTTACTTTTATTGTAATTTTTTATTTTTATGACTATCCGCTTAACGTAGTTCTCTGTAAGTGCTGGTTTTTTATTGTTTTGTACTTTATTTATTGTAGCTTTGAGTTATTGATTTTACTTTTGTCAATTTCTTGTCTCTATTGTTTTGTTTATTATGTTGTCTTCAGGTTGCCCTGATAAAGAGCATGTCCATGCTCGAAACGTTGGCACGAGAGAAGTGAGTGTGTTTTTATAAGCCTTATCCTGATTCATTCGTAAGTTATGTGTTCTGAGGCTGATTCTGTTCTATTTAATATATATATATATATATATATATATATATATATATATATATATATATAATATATATATATATATATAATATATATATATATAATATATATAATACAATGTGGTCGCAATCGGCCAAAGTGCCTAGGCCACTTCGGGCCTCGGCGCTTATTTAATAATCTCTGGTAGAACATTTATATTATTATTAAAAGATTATAAGAGAGAGAAAAAAACTTTTTTATAACTAATCCATATAAAAATTGTTTTCATTTTTAAATTTCACTTTTTTCTAATTACTGAAAAAAGCTTTTTATTTATAATTTCCTGATTGTTGTAAGAAAGCTATTTGTTTTAATTACTAACTGTTTAGTTATAATTAGATATTAATACTTAGAAATTAATCATGTGAATTTTTATTTTATAAAAGAAAATATTTCAAATAAGGAAATAATAAAATTAAGTGGAACATGTTTCTATTGATAAGATTATTACAATCTATATCAGTAAAATAATAATAATTGTCAAAATAAATAAGTGAAATGAATAACCAATTTAATAACCAAGCAACCTAAGGCTCTGTGATGTTTGCTTAGGTAATATAAGCGTTTTAACACAAGCAATATTATTACAATATGTAAATTACAAAAATGGAGTAATGAAATATTAAATAAAAAATCCATCATATCAACTAATTTTTATGACAAACTATAACACTACCAGTTGTATTTTAGTTTATCTTCTGAAGTATACTTAAAAAACTTTAGTTAGATCATAGCCAACAGCTAAACTAATTAGGCAAAAAGTTAATTATCTTAACTTTGTTGGTTAGGAACTAATCATTGACCAATAATTCTGAAAGCTGGCTCAATCATTAAAATATAACATGAGTGAAAAAACATGTTTATTATTTTCCCTCGACTGAGAAAAGTTTACATAGTTGATCCAAATCCGCAAAAAAATGTAATTCGCTCTCCCAACAATTAAATTAAAAGAAGAGATTTCTTTCAGAAATACACATTCATGATTTTATTAATCTCCGTAAAATCCATTCTTCAAAAGGATGTATTTAAACTTCACATCTGTCAATTCGGTTATACTTTTGCACTAATTATACTTTGTGAAAGGACTTATATTAGCTGACAACTTTGATTCTTTGATACTTGGGTCCATACATTGCACAATGCACAACAACCGTGTTGAAAACTTCGTTAATTCCTCAATATGTGAGTTCATGCAATCAAAATTTTAGTTAAATCTATAAGCAATAAGTGCTATAATTTATAATCAGTGCAAAGAAATAGTTTTTAAGTTAGATTAAAGAATATGTTGTGACATATATATTTTTATGGGAATAACTGAAATGATTTTGAAGCTGACAGAAAGATAACTTTCACCTTTCAAGGATTGGACTTGAGATGCGAGGGAGTGTCTCCACACATCTTTTTACATTAACTATACTTAACACGAAAACTATTAACTAATTAAATCATGACGTGTACCTAATGTAATATCAACGAAAAATTAAATTAGACAGGCGGTCAACTACAAATATGAATTGAAATAAAAGAAAATGCGAGACAAAATAATTACAACAGTCATTGTGCTCACATTGATCCAATAAATGCACCAATTGGATCTTATCGTGGTATTATAAAAGAAACTAAAATATAATTGTTTTAGTTTTGTCAGCTCTCTAAACGGAGCCCCATAAAAGTTGCATGAATATAAAACTAAGTTAAAGCTTAACAATAAACTTCACATCTTTACTTAACAATACTTAAAGAACAAAGCTAGAATGAAAGAAATAGGATTAACTGAAATTAAAGAACCTAAATGATTTGGAACGAATGCGATGTTAAAGGAACTATCATTAGTAAGATAGCTTATAACTCTTTCGGCTCTTTGGTACTGGACATGAATTCTCAGATTATGATTAGAGAAATCAATAAAATACACGGACGACTCAAAAGCACTTTAATGTAGTCAGTGGCGTAGCCAGGGGGGGCTGAGGGGGCCTTCGGCCCCCCCCGAAATTTTTACATAACCTAAACCCGCAATAAATGTGTGAAAAAAAGCTATAAAAAATATATAAAATAATAAATTAAATAACATATATTTTTTAACAATAAACTTATAATATCAATATCATAATATATCAAATACATATATAAAAATAGAAAGATATACAAATAATTTGAAAACAGTGAACAATACAAAGTAAAGTAGGCTTGTCCGAAATATTATCTCGAAGTTCTAATTACGACATAACGGTCAGTTAGGTCTTTCAGTAGTAACTGTGGACCTGTGCTTAGAATAATACTATACATAGAAGGAGCACAGGACCGTAAACACAATGTAATACCACTGCTAACACGAAAGCCGGTTAACATGATAAATCCATTTTTTAACCATCAAAATCGGTCCAGTAAAACCGGAGATACAAATGTTGAAAGATTACCGAAAAAACAACTAAAAAGCATACATTTTTGTCCAAAAACGCATAAAAACCTTAAAATGTCATGTTTTCCCATATTAACATGTTTAAGAATTAGGCAGACTTAAAAATCATGCATATTTTGTTAAACTGCAGGTAATATGGAGTTGTTCTAGAGAAAGAAGTCAGCACAGCTCTAATATGTGATGACTTAATGACCGACATATAATGCTGAAAAAAAGTGTATTTTTCTACAATTTAAGTGTTTACCTATCTTTCAGCATTATATGTCGGTCATTAAGTCATCACATATTAGAGCTGTACTGATTTCTTTCTCTAGAACAACTTTATATTACCTGTAGCTTAACAGAATATGCATAATTTTTAAATCTGCCTAATTCCTAAACATGTCCATATGGAAAAACATGACATTTTAAGGTTTTTGTGCGTTTTTGGACAAAAATGTATGCTTATTAGATGTTTTTTCGGTAATCTTTCAACATTTGTATCTCCGGTTTTACTGGACCGATTTTAATGGTTAAAAATGGTTTTATCACAAATTTAATAAACTTTAAAAACAACCCTTTAAATTTTTGGATAAAATCAATAGGAACACCGTTATTGGGCGAAAACAGAATTTGAGTTCATTTTACGGATTTTAAAGGGGCCCGGGGCTAAGATTCCCTTATCTGAAATGGCAGACCACCTGATTTATTATCAGAGAGCCAGAATAAGTCGATCTAGTGGGTTAAACCTTTGGGGCTAGACGGTCAATTTTTTTTGCGTCTGGCTCTTGGACTATAATATATGACTTATAAAAGTTAATTTCAAATGGAACGTAGGCAAAAAGCGAGAAATTAAACCTCGCCTACTTAGTTGAAAAGTAGGTCTGCCGCGGCGCTAGCGTCGATCGGAATCCAAATATTCCCACCATTGGGTCGACAGTCTTACTGTTTAAGTATATATATATAGTCTCTGGTTTGTACAATCCGGTAAATGACAAGTACCCCTGATGTCGCGGACTATTTCAAAATTTACTTAATATAATATATAATAAAAAAATTAAATGTTTTATTAATTTACGTTATAAAAAAATTTTAATACATTATGTGCAAAATATAGTTTGTGTTTTATAACTATGTGTATTTTATTGATTATATACTTTACCAGAAAAATGTATACATTGTAATCTTGTCTATATTTAACGGTAATATATATATATATATATATATATATATATATATATATATATATATATATATATATATATATATAAATATATTATATATTATATATATATATATATATATATATATATATATATATACATATATATACATATATATACATATAATACATATAAATTTTTAACATTCAGCCCCCCCGAAATTAAATCCTGGCTACGCCACTGAATGTAGTAGTATGTTCATATTTCCATTTTTACGATCCTTCAAACGTCCTAAGTAAAATTAGATGCATTTATCTCAGGCAAATTGGAATTGGAAACCTGTTCATGAGGAAGCCCTATGAGAAAGGATTTTTATATTTATGGTGGTTTTCTCAAGCTGGGGTTCTATTCTTTATTTATAGAAGGTAAATCCTAAAATAAATGGAATAACTTACTTATAAGCCATCAGCTACAAATTCATGTACAAAACTCATTTGATAATTTTACACGTAATTATTCTTAACTAAAAAGTAAAAACATATAACTAAAAGAATAACATCCAAATATGGAAGACCACGATTCCATACAGAATGAACAAAATAAGAAAATACTAAAGCAGATAAGATGTAGCCATAATATGTGTTCATTTAGTTTATCAGCACAAATATTGATTTTTACATCATATTAAGTCCAGAGTATTTCAAATATATCATTTAAAAAATCTAAAATAATTGAGTTAACATCTGGATAGTTTAAGAAAAGTGTCAGGCCATCACCTAGATCCGAAGAGAGATTCCAAAATCAGCTCGAAGACTCTAGTATTCAACAAGTTATTAGGAAGACATCCGTTTTTAATACAATGACACAATAAATATCATGCGTCTAGTCAACTAAGCGTTTTGTCTATCTTCAAAGTGTTACAATACCGGATCAATACATTGTCTTGATGCCTTAACTAAATTAAAATTCAAGGGTATTAGGCAAGTTTTTAAGCTGTTTTTTATCGGCATTGATGATGGATAGCCTTTCAAAGTTCAAATTCGGCTTTCTATTTCAGTACAAAAGTTCTAAATCGTATAGAAGACACGTTTCCTTTAAATTTTAAATAAAAACATCGGTCATCTATATAAATGAGACATAAGAATAAAAATTTCACACCAACTGTTCATTTTAAATTTGAATTTGGTGGTAACGCCAATTCTATAACATTAACCACTTCGATAAAAATGAACTTATTATAAGATAAAAGACAGATTTGTAGAACATCTGGCCGTACTTGTCCTT